>OX463778.1:22129550-22729550 GCA_949825025.1 Siphlonurus alternatus
TTAGTAAAATTCATGTTTGTTTTTTTAGCACTGCCAAATGGACTTTTAACAGACCATTTTCCTGAAGAATCATTGTTTTATATAATTTTGATAATCAATAAATGTTAGTCAAATTATTTAAACGTAAATGAATTGTTTCAGGTGGCAGTTATTGATATATTTCATGGGTGGGGCTCGATGATGTAGCATCGGGCGAACTCACCTGGCCAACTTCAATGGACATATTGTCGAGCATCCGTAGTAATGTTTCCAGTTTACGAATATGATACCGATGCTTGTCAAGACGGTATTTTAACTCGTCTATTCTGTCCTGCTTGTCTTTATCCAACCGTTTTTTCTTGCCCACCATCATTGACTCAATTTCAGACTCAAATGTGTCCAACTGAAATTGCATACAAATTTTAATACGAATTCTGACTTTTAAAATACTGATTCGATCTGTTTTGTGCATTACTTCCATTTGAGATGCATAGACGTTTCGACGTACCGTAGTTAATGTTTAATGTTAAATTTTATGCATAATTAAGTTTTACTTACTTGGATATTGAGAGCGTCAATGGTAGTGACAAGCCATACAGATATCTCCTCCCGTTCTTTCTGTGCTGGGTCCAGTTTCTGGGCTGCTCCAAGCCCCTCTTTAGAGTAAGCTTTGGTCTTGGTTTCTCTCTCCACAACCTTAAACCTCTCCATTTGCTGTAAAAATGTTTTAAATTAATAACCATATTTAGTAATAAAACAGACTAACGCAGTATGTATATACAAAAATTACTTCTGCAGAACAAAATGCAGAAAAATTTAATTTAATTGTAAGAACGAGCATACAACGCATACAAAAATCAAAAGAGTATGCTACAGTACTTGCACCCCTCCCCTCTCTTTTTCAATCTCATCCAAGTTTGTAAACATGAATTAAAGAGCAGTGAGGATTGTCCTACAGAGACATTTTCTTTCCCTCAGCTTATAGCGGTACCTAGCAGTGATTATCTCAATAAACAAGTAAAAATATACTGTAGCATGTTTAGAGTTAAAGTTGATGAAACATGAAAAAGGATTGGTCTTATTGAGGGACATTCACAAAGCACTTTAACCCCAACTTTAGCCCCAAGTTTAGTACCAGGGATAAAACTTGGGGCTAAAGTTGGGGTTAAAGTGCTTTGTGAATGCCCCCCATTGTGTTATAGCAGATGTGTCTTGTATCAAGAGTGAAGTTCAGTTATATTTAGTAAGAGTACATGAGAGCAAGAGTAGCCAACAATAGTTCACTTGCCATGCTGAGTGGCAACAAATTCTATTACTGCGGACTCGGAGCAGGTGGAGAAGACAACTGTGTGTCACCTCATCTGAGCTTCAGCAATGTTGTCGCATAAACAGAGTGCGTGAACTGATGGTGCTCACTTCTACACTTAAACATTCCACGTTTACCAGTCTTTTTGGCTAACTGTACATTACAAAATTTACGAGTTCACCACAGAAAATCTGTATTTGCCTTGTGAATTAAAACAATATAGAACTGTCAATACTTTGAATTAAATTACTTATATAAACTACGAAGACACCTTAGTTTTGAATTAGTAGGTTTTTAAGAAGTAGTGAGGGTTGGAGGAAGTTGATAAGAGAGGTGTTTATATTGGGAGTGATCACAGTTGGAAGTTGGAGTTTGTCGGCAGTAGAATTAATGTGGGAAAATATTCCTTCATTAATAGGACGGTGAGAGAGTGGAATTTGTTGAAAGCAGAAGTTGTTGAAGCTGAGAGTTACGAGTCGTTGAAGAGGGTTTTGAAAGTGACAAACCCTTCGCCAGCCACAGTTGCATAGCCACATTTTTGAGTTAATTTTATTATTATTAAAAACAGGAGAATACTCACTGTTTCTATCAGCTTGCGATGTTCAAGTAATGCACTCTTATCCTTGATCTCGGCAGATGCAATCCAAGACTTGATCTGATCTCGAAGCCTCTGAAGCTTCTTGATTTCCTTCTTGAGGTCCGCCTCATATTTCTCCTTCTGGTTGCTGTTGGTGGCATTATGTACCTTCTGCCACGTGTCTTCAAACGTCTCTACGCCTTCAGACACCTTCTTTAGGCATCGCTCAATCTCGCCTATAAAAAAACAAACAAATTTCTTGGTAAATACAACTTCATATGCAAAATTAAATATCATACATGAAACTAACAAATAAATAAAAATGTGCTGAGTTTTAATAATAATTTGAAGTTATTTAAATGCAACTACAGCTTGGCTGAAGGAAATTCATACATGGGTAGTGATTGAGGTTCCCCTTTTTCACAAACTCATGATGGCAAAACCATTCCCAAGCGACTAGTTTCCCCCTCCTCTCAATTACTACACAATGCATACATCAATAATTAGTGTGTTTAATTTATTTTACTCTTTTTTGTTTGTTTGTTTGTTTGTTTGTTTGTTTAAAAGCATTTAAGTAAGCTAAGGTTAAAAACAATAAAATTATAGTATAAAAAATTAATATTATTTATTTTTTTTTGTCATTTTGAGTACAGGAACACAACCATCAGGAGTTAGTTTGCATAATTATGCCGTACCAAGTAATAGCCCAATTGCATAGATGAAGTCGAACTTTAGGCCTGGCTATTAAAATAAACAGAGTTGAGCCAGGCCCAAGCCGAGCCTTAAGTTGGACCTCATCTATGTAATTTGGTGTTGTGACAGTCCTATTGTCGAATACAATTTATCAAATAAGGTACTGTACAGTCAAGGGGGAGAAACGGATATGCTAACAACTGGATGTAGTAATGGGCAACTGAGGTTGAAACCTATGTGTAGTAAAAATGTTTTTAGTACATACCAGTGCATGCTGATAAACATAAAAATTACTTGTGATGAAAATAAAACTTAAAAAAACGGTATTCCAGCCTTAACCGTTTCTCCCCCCGTTGGTGTATGCATACTTACTTTCAACATTATGAATAGTAAAATTGTAAAATAAATTAGTTATTTGCAAAATAAATGCTTTAAACATTTTAAATTGTACTGAGTACTGTAAAACACAACAAAGTTTGATAGTATGTAGTAGAAAACTATTAAAATGCAACTAAAATGCTACTGATTTGTATGGAGTGTAATGATAGCTGTCAAATACTGAAGTGTGCTTGTGTGGCTTAAATTCTTTAAAGCTTTAAAGGTTGATAAAAACTGAGTCATAAAATATAGGAACATTTTCTTGTTTATTCTGTTGAAGTTGACAAAAAGGTCAAATAAATTTTGAAGGTCAGATGGGAAGACTATAAGTTTTCATGAAACTGAAATGTTAAGGTAATTATTGTACTTTATGCATATATAAAATGTTGTTGTATGGTAAACAAGCCTATAACATGACAACTAGTTATATGGTGAATGGGCAGAAAGGTTAAAGTATTGGTTCTTTTGTTCTCTTATCTGCCAATAGGTTGCCATGGTTACACACACAACAATCATGACAACAAAAGGTAAATTTTAATCTAAAATGATTATTGCTATATGTGTTCACACATGTAGCTCATCAGTATCTTTCAGTGGTAAAAAATATCACATTTACAGTCTTAAATGGAATCTAAGAAATCTTGGGAGTGCTGACTGTTCAACCACAACAGAATGCCAAGGTGCAGGTTAACACCAGTATTAAATTAGCTTTATCAAACGATAACGGAATTGTAACTGGAGAATGAATGACTCAATAGAAAGAAAGCAGATTTAGCATGATTTAAAGTTGAAAATATGTTCGATAGGAATAAAATGTATACAAGCTTTTGGGCTTTTTATGTCTCCAGTCTTAAGTCTGTCAGTAAACACTCGGTGATTCAATCTGTTGTTATCATGTCAAAATACGGATTCTACTTCTAAGAAACTGGTAATATAATGCTGCACACAAAATGGAACTTATAAGCAACGACATGACCAAGCTCACTCATAGTTTTGTGTTTAGTTTTGCTTTTGAATGGAAAGGATGCTCAGGTGAAAATGGTAAACAGGTCGACATGGTCACACAAAGAAGCTTGATAAATGGTAGAAAATCTCACCTTGTAGCTTTCTAGTGGCAGCCATAGCTATGTAAACATAAGGGCTGATGTTTCGTGCATAGTCTAATCTCACGGCTAAATTATTCAAATCGAGCAGGGCCAATATTTTAAGCCAAATTTTCTGTCGAAGCTCTTTGTCTGTCGTTCAAGATGGCTTCCTTTCGCTTAACAACCGAAGTACAACGATTGGGAGCGAACTCCTTCCGCAAAGAGAAAGAGTACGTTAAATACTTCCGGTTTTTTAAAATTAGATGAATGAGGTATTATCAATTAAATAACCCAATGTTTAGACTTATGATAAATTTGTTCATTTATATCATAACAAGTCAGGAAAAATGTATGTTACAGAAATAAAAATATTCGGAAGGATTTTAACCAAGAGCCACGACTCCTGCGCAAAAAAAAAGATGACTGACGACTTATCAGCTGAAAGATGCAAAAGAATAGCGCGAATTTTGTATTTTGGAATTCCATGCTAATCATGAAATGAGCTGTCACATCGTTGTGTTTTTTTTCTTTTTTAGCTGTGTTTAAATAATGCATTATGTACTGTGGGGGGGTAAGTAATTGAAAATTTATTCAGTGTTGCTATTTATGCCCTTACTTGCAAGAAGTTGCAAGCATAATTCAAGCATCTGCTTTTTTATCGTACATCTAAAGTGCTGCCCTGCACGTTTGAAAGATATAGTGATATGCAAAATTTTAAGCATTGAAAGCTAAATAAAATGATAATACTACATATGCATAGTTGTACTATTTAATAAAATATAGATAATACCATACAGTATCTTTATATATACTATTTAAAGTGATAAATAATAGTGTATCCCTAGCAACAAAAATGCTAATATATAACAGTGACTAAGTCATTGCTGGCCTGCAGGGAGTTTATTTTAGAATTAACATGCAGAAAATTGTATGAATATCATACTGTATATTTTGCAGTAATTAAAGTATATATATAGGAAACTCTGATATGCATACACACTGCAATGCATATATATGTGTGACTTTTTGAATTCTGAAATTGTTTAATTACTTATGCTTAAGAGAAAATATTTTCTCTTTTGCAGATATGATATTTATGCAGCAAAAACAATGCCTGTAGTTGTAAAAACTGCACAGAGACCATCATCGGCCGCTAAGGACACACGCCCTTGGACTCCATGCTCACCTACGAAAGATGTTGACAATAACCCTGAATTTTATTTAACAGGAAATCAGGTAAGAAATAAAATTAGGTAAATGCATATAAAAAAGAGCAGATAGGCAGGTTTTATTTAGCCCGCTGTCAGAAGCGGAAATCATTAGAAAATGCCTCATTTCCGTAAAATTTCAGGCGTAAACTAACACTTAAGGTAAAGATAACACCGAACAGCTGATCGACGTAATGCCCTTTGATTAACATGTAAACCTTAGCAAATTGACAAAAATTCTGAAATTTTTTTGAGAGGCAGATATTTATAGTGCCTAAAAGCCATAGAAAAAATTTCAAAACGATTTAACGAGCCGATTTTTTTTAATTGTTTTTAATTTTCAGCATAGGGCATAGGTCGAACAGCTGTTCGACGTTATCTCTACCTTAATTGTTAGACTGGAGTAGGTCTGTTCGACAACCCTGCTCGATCGTGTACCCCTGGTATACACTTTCTTCCACAAACTTAGACGGTAGGTAGCTGACGCCACAATTTTTTTTCATTTAGATTAGATTTTTAATGATCTGCGGCAAATGTGGCTATACCACGGTGGCTCGCAATGTAGTACTCAACTCACTTTTAAATCCCTCATAAATCTCCGCCCCCACCACCTCGGACGGCAAGGAGTTCCACTCCCTCACTGTTCGGTTTATGAAGGAATACTTCCCCACATCGCTCCCACTACCCCTGAACTCCAACTTCCACTGGTGATCTCCCCTCCCAATAGAACCTTTCCTAGTTCTGTCACTAAACTCACTCCAACCTGCCATCTCCCTATTAACTTTAAACAAATTTCCTAATCGGTTGTACCTTTTCCTTTCCTCCTTTCATAAATTTGCTCAGAGTCTACATCGGGAGGGGTTTACGAACAGACATACCCTACTTATATAGTATAACATAACGCCATATCCCTTACAGGGTTAAGCTAGCAGCATTATTACCTCAGACGTCCACAAATTGTCCTCCACTGCAGAGTACTGCACTACATTCTTACCAGTACACACTCCACTTGCTATCAAACGATTTTTATTTTATTTATTTTTATCATATACATATATACCATATTATGTCTAAAATATAATATGTACTATGTATTTTCTTTTATCAAACCACAGATCTACTTAGCGACCTGCATAAAAATTTTTAATGTAGAAATGAATAGACTGGGTGCCAAATTATGATACTCTGATTTTTTTCATTTCATTTCATTTCATTTCATTTTTTTTTTTTTTTTTTTTTTGTTTTTGAGCCTAGGAACTATTTTTAAAAAAATATTGAAAGTGCGGCCACGCCCCCTAAAGGAATAAATAGGAATTTAGGCCCTATTCTTTTTATTATGGATCCAGAAGAGCTAACAGAACTTGCATAACTTTTAATTTTTAATATATTTAAAAAATAGTTCCGGGACTAAAAAAAAAAAAAAAAATCTGAAAAAATTCATAGTAACGTAATTTTATTGGTGTCCTCTATTCATTTTTGCAATAAAAAATTGTCATGCAGGTTGTCCATCGGTTAATTACTTCTATCATATTTACGAAGTCTGAAACCCTGAACCTTCTGAAACCCTAATTTGAGTGTTTCGCGGGCTCATCAGAAACAGGGGTGGCCACGGCCTTATAATTCATCCTGACATTTGCCTGTGACTGAGAAAAACGTGGAAACCTCAGCCAGGATGGACGCTACACCTTTTGTCACTGAAACGGAAGTGCAATATGTATTGTTCAAAGTCAGGGGAGGAACCACATGGTGGAAAAGCTCAAATATCTACCTCTGGTTGGGAAACTTATTTTTTTGTAAAAAATGGTCACCCCTCAGACTACTAACCATGCTCGGAGTTGCTTGACTTCAGTGATCTCATATTAAATATGTATAGTACTTAAGTATTACTATGAGGACCAGCTTAACGATTAATCTCAGTTACTGCTGAAGTCAAAGAATATTTCCCTGCAAAGGAATTGAATGAAATAAATTTTAAAAAATTGAGAATGTTCTGTAACTAAATCGCTTATGGTTTGAGCAAATTCAGTCTGGCAGTTTTCTTACAACAGCTCCATTTCCAGTTTCCGTCCATAACCTCAATGTTAAACTTCTACCTCAGTTTTCACAAAGCTGATGAGACAAATTCGCTTCAAAATTTGTATGCCACCTATTGATGGTGAGTTCTAGTCCCCTGCAAGTCTTGTTGCATTCAGGCGATATCAATCTACTGAGATTCATCCTTTATTGTATTACATAAAAAATTGGAGGTGTAATTAAAATAGGGTGACCAGATATCTTGATGTCCAAAACGGTACATGCACCCAAGATAGAGGCCTGAAGGGCCAAAACCCCCGCCGGAGGCGCATTTTCTTTGGGTGCCACGCCCCCTTTTTTACTTTTTTTTTTTTCTTAATAGATTTTCAAATGAATTGTTTTTTTATTATGAAGCCGTTTTTTTTCGAAAAAATTTATTTTATTTCAAAATCCATTAAAGAATTTTAGTCATAGATTGTACGTAAGTATTTTTTAATTGGTACCATAGTTCAGACGAAGTTTGAGTAAAACGCTGTTTTCTGTTCCATAATAAGGCTGCATGCTTCAGGGCTCAGGAAAACAAACTTTGGGATTTTTTTGCGATGAAGCTATTTGAGATGAAATTTTTTGGTTTTCATTTCTCAATAAAGCAGGGCAGGTTAAAATATTTCAAGGAAATAAAATAATAAATAATTATTAAATATTTTAAATAATATAAACAATTGCATTTTTTATATACATTTTTCATATAATTAGAAAAAAAATATAGTTATTATAGTCACCCATATATATATATGCAAGAAAACTGTGTCAGTGAGTTGATTTCCTAAAATTAACCATTTTTCTTGGCCTGGCCACGATCCTATTATGTTGTAAAGTTGCATGTAAAATAAAAAGAAACAAAAGCAATAAAAAAAATTTATACTCAAAAAGCATAACTTCGAAGGATACTTTTCCAATAAAAAAAAATATATATATAAATATTTTAAATTGATTTTTTTTTTTTTTTTTTTTAACTTCGTTAACAAATTTTCGGTCTCCATTCATAATATTTCTAAATGTACGTGTTACTTAAATAATGCATTATATATTTGTTTATAAATAAATAAAACTTAATATAATGTCACGAGAGAAATTATTAAAAAAAAAAAAATGAGTATAAAGCAAGAAATTAATTTGAATTACTTTAAATCGAACTGTTCATTTTGCAATTAGTGTGAACTCTTGTTAGAGCGAAATAGCTGAAGAAGTTAAATTGAATAGCATTCTCATTGATAGCTAAAATTATTTGATTGTATATGAATAATATTTGTGGCGTTTTTCCTTCACATTATTTTCCATTTATTTACTTAATATCCATGCACGATTATCGTGAAAAAAAAAAAAAAAAAGAAATAGAAAGAAAGAAAGACATAAATTTTTGTCTAAGCCACACGACACAATGCATAACAATAATTTTTTCAATTTTATATTTTATTGGAAATTTCCATCAAGTGAATATCATCAATATCAAGAGATGATATTTTTGTGTAAAGTTTTTTACTTATTTTTTATTCAAAATTTAATCGAAAAGTAGTGACTTCATTTCACGTACATAGTATATGCATACTAGCGCGCGTACATACAAAATATATCTATTCCGCAATTTTGGAAGAAATATGCTGTTTTGCGAATGCGATCGAGAAAAAGGGGCATGGAGTACGTTGCAAAATTATTTGCGTCCGTACATTTCCGTAAATATTCACAACCACATTCCTATGAATTTTTGATTTTTTTAATGATAAAATTTAAAAAAATGTCCCTTTTTTAAATTTTGTCCGAAAGCGGTACATTTAGGCGTCCCGA
The DNA here is from genome assembly GCA_949825025.1 of Siphlonurus alternatus. Lineage (NCBI taxonomy): Eukaryota > Metazoa > Arthropoda > Insecta > Ephemeroptera > Siphlonuridae > Siphlonurus > Siphlonurus alternatus. Next base: position 22,138,635 of record OX463778.1, read on the forward strand.
GAGCCTCGTTGGGGACACCGGGACATGGTACTCTAAAACGGTACTGTACCGGTCAAAACGGTACGTCTGGTCAGCCTAAATTAAAAGTATATTTTATACACTTTATTATAGTACAGTACAGTTGATCATAGCACATAAAAGCATATAGTTATATAGAAACATATTTTACAACAATGGGGTACTGACCAAAAAGTAAGTTTCAAGTTTTTGTCAACATTTCAACAGGCACGATGAACGAGCCCTATTACAGCATTCTATGACAATTTTCTGATTTTATTTTAATTTTTAAAACCCCTCAAAAATGATGTCACAACTTTGCATCTTAATTAAAAAGGGAAAATAGTTCAGTTAAAATTGCCAAATCCCATACTTAATATTGAAATGTAACCAAAACTTCATTTGCAAGGTTTTTAGGTGCTTATTTTTAGAATCACGATAATGAAAGTTTCAAATTCCTACCTCAATAACTTTTCATTTTAGCAATAACTGATGTATTTTCCCATTTAAGAAGCAAAGTTGTGCATCATCAAAAAATAAAATCAGCAAATAGTCGTAGAATGCTCTAATAGGGCTCGTTCTTCATAGAATTCTTAGTACTGTACTTTTTACTAGTATTGCTAACTCAAATACCGGTCAGTACCTCATTGATGCTGTGTGTATGATGGTCAAAACATTATATATTGCATTCACTCAATTTTGTTAATCTGTTGCTATTGACTATTGATGAAAATTGTTATTGATAACAGGAGACAGAACTATATAATGATAATCACTTCATGTATTTTCTGTGTGGCAGGTCAACCTCACTCCTCGCCCAAGCAGCAATGCCGGCAAAGCAAGTGTGAGGTCTATTTCTGTATCAGCAAAGAAAAAGAGACGCCCAATGTCTGCAGTGCCTCTGCCTTCTTATCAGGTCTGCATCTTTTGATATAAAAATCTTTATCTTTAACAAATGCAAATGTGAAACATATAAAGTCTTTTCATGTGTTGAGACAACACAAACTTGACCCCTAGCTGCTCAGTTTGTAGGCACTACTATGCAGTCTATTAAGGAGTGTTGAATTTTAAATTTATTCTCGCTAAGAGGGAGAGGAATGGGTGTCTCTTCTAAATTTTTCCAAATTTTAAATCTGCATCTAATTTTTAGTTGTCTCAATCTAACAACTCATGCAGTGGTAATAAAGTGCTGTCCTGAGGTGTAAATATTAAGAGCATAATCTCTGAAGAACTCTAGCTTGATTGTAACAAATATATTTATATTATATTGAAAATAATGAAGTACAGTATAAATTATATATTATCTTATTTTTTATTAATTTTTTTTTTTTTTTTTTTTTTTTTTTTTGCTGTTTGGTTGCCAGATTGTTGCCCTACTACAGAGTATTATGCGAGGAATTCATTATAATATTATTAATTCTTTAAAAATAATAACAAAAAATCTAATGCAATGAATATTTTTATTTTGAAATTAAATAAACCATTAAATACCAGTTCATGTATGCATTAATTGTGACTACATAAATATACACAATTATTTAAAGGTTCATAATAAATGTTTTAACTAATAATTTTTTATTGCAATATTATTTTATTTTTGTCATTGATTATTATTACATCAATCCCTTATAAAATAGGCTGGCTGCATTAAATTTATTTTTATTTAAAATTTTCTCATATTTTATAAATCAAATGTTAGACTTTCTTTCACCTTTTCTGATAGAATGGTTTTCATAGAAGTATTTAATTACCTATTACACTTAATAAGTTAAAATTTTATTTTGTGTGATAATTTATAGTAAATTTAATTTACTGTATTCTAGAGCTTCAAGAAAACTGGAAGTAAACCAAGACCAATGTCCGCTGACATTGAAAAGTATGTGATACAGAGAAGATCAGTTGAAAGGGCCTGTCTTGAACAGCCGTGGCAGTCATTTGATGAGCTCACAAACAGCACATTCATAACTTCAAATGAAGCAACTGAAAATAGAAATTTCTTGTCTCAAACAATGTGGGAGAAAGAAGAACAAAATTCATTTAAAGTAAACACACTTATTTTAAATGCAGTATCAGGTTATGAAAGTATGAACGAAAACTTTAAATTATCTCAAAAAAGTGATAATTCAGATGGTATAGAAAGTCAAACAGATGCTTTGCTAGACCAATTACTTGAGAGTACTGTGCAGCAAACAAAAAAACAACTCCGTTTTGCTCAAACTGAAACTGATTTATTGACTTTATCTTTACCTTGTCATCTTGTTAGTTCAGATTTCTCAAATCCCGTTGAAGAATTTTTAGGAACTTTGGTTGAAGATATTAAAGATAAAGTAAAAGATAGTTTTCAAACAGTAGAAGATAAAAATGTGAAGCAAAATATGCCATTAAATAAAGTACATAAAAATGAGGACTTTGAATCTAAAAAATTACTTGTTGAACAACTTCTTACAAATAACAATTCTAGTCACAGAGAAGAAACAGCAATGAATCAGAGATCTATGCCTAAGAAACAAAAGCAACGAAAGCCTAAAACAATTGCTGAACTTCTAGAAATCATTGATAGTGAAATTCCAATTCAGTTTAGTAAGAAACCAACCATTCCTAAGAAGCCAAATTTCCCCCGAGATTCTGTCAAAATTGTAAATAATAGTCAGAAAGAGAAGGAGTCAAGTGGTGTCATCTCAACTGTCGAGAGAGAGGTAGTTCCTGCTGAAAATGCCATGGGACATTCAGAGTCTGAACAAGAACCAACTACTGAGAGCAAACAAACTGATGAAACAGCTCAGCACATGAATGAAGAATGCAAGAATTTACATTCTGTTACCTATCAGGACCAAGCAAGTAAGTAAACGTTATACAGTATATAATATATAATATTGACCGTTATATTTTATAATATATGTTGCTTACAATAATTTTTGTGAAATTTATTACATAAAAACTAAATTATTCTACTCTCTATTCTGTGATAATCTATGTCTCATTTGAATCAGAATTACTAATCATTTAAAACTGTCAGTCACAAAAAAAAAAAAAAAAAAAAAAAATACATTTTATTTTTTGTGTTCATATAGTGGTTAACTTTTTTAGGTATGTATAATGTTGGAACGTTAAACAGTTTTTTTTTGTTGTTGTTTAATTTTGTGGTTGATGGTGTCATACTACTGTCTCTTTTTGTCACATTTGCAACTTCACCTGATTTGGCAGATTATTTATTGCACATAATTGTGGAAGGCAAATAGCTTATTTTATTATTCCGGATGAGGGCCAATATATTATACTGTATATTGTAATGTACCTTCGCTTAATTTATTTTCTTTGCTGACCAACCAATTATTTCCTCAGTTGTGACAGATAAAACTGTGGAGAGGACTTCAGCAGCTGTGGGAGGCCATAGTCTAAATGACATTCTTCATTTCCTTGATCAAGTGGAGAAATCGGATGACTTGTCGACACTCCAAAGAGATACAGAATTCAAATGCCTAAATAATGACTGGGATATTGATAAAGATGAGCCTAGGTGAGATTTTTTTTTCTTCAATGCTTTAAATTGTTAGTCATCATATTAAATTTATTATCTGTAATTTTAGAGGTATTATAAGTAACTAGCTGATCTATGACGATATATTACTATAACGACAAGAATCACAGATTTAAAAATAAACATTTTGCTTGAAAATTTTTTTTGTAGAATTATTCAATTATATAGTCATGTAATGGAATGCAAAGTTGCAAAATATCCAACATAATTGTGAAGATGAATTCAAAATAAATTTAATACATTATTATAACATTAAAAGTTTGTGTAGAAAATAATAAAAAAATAAAGAATTAAAAAAAAATCATGTTTGATAATTTCCTATTAAGATTTTTAAAGCAATGCAGTTCTAAATAACCAACACTCAACTGCTGCTAAAAGCCACATTACTTTACTATATCTCAGAGTCTTTTATGATAGATTTTTAGTTTGCAAGTACTAATATACAAGTTTATGGTTCAATTTGTATTCTGTATTTTAATTTAAAACATTAGCTATAGTAATTTATTAGTACATAGTAATTTGTTGCCAAATGTCAAACGTGATTGATGAAATGTTGCTGACCAGGTTGGGAGGTGCAAGTAGTGATCGCCAGGTGGCAGCACTAAGAGAGGCACTGCAAGAGAAGGCGGCACACGTGCAGCTGTTGAAGGAGTCGCTGCTGCAGGCGAGGCTCGAGGGGGCAGAGGCTCTGGCCACGGCCAGTAAGGAGCAACATGCAGCCCAGCGCAAAACCAAGGCAGAATGTGATTCAGCCCTTAAGAAACTTCAGGACGGAATGGACAAGGTATGATATTTCACCCGTAGATCAATAATAAAATATTAATAATCAAATTTTAAATTTCAATAATTTTTATTATTTTTTTATAAATTAATAATATACGTTATAATATGGAATTAAATTTGAATATATATACTGCATATCTAAGTCTGTACAAGAAAGCAAACCCCTTGCATTCATCATCTTGTAAGAAAATAAAAATACATTTTGATGTTTCCGTGGCAAAATGCTCACTTTGCATTTTAAGAAGGTTGTAAAATATATACCTGGCCAATCAGCCTATAAAGGTATAATGTTGTAACCTTGGTTGATCTGTATTATAAAGTGACCAATTAAAACAAAACAAAAAAATTAATAATAGACCTTCTTGATTTGCAAAGTGAGTATTTTACCTCTGAAGCCTCTCTTGATTTATTCTGAATTAGTATGACATTACTAAAATACAAATTACAATAATTTATGGAGAATTTGTAACTTTATGTTTTGTTTGTCTCAGCTATTGTCGGACAAGAAGCGTTTGGTGGAGAAGGTGGAGGAGCTTCTTCAACAACTGAAGAACGTTGAGGCCAAACACCAGGGGGCGCTGCAGACCCTCCAACAGCGACACACTGTTGAGGTTGCCAGGACCAAACAACTCGCAGCAGCTGCAGAGAAGATCCGCAGGGAGCGCTGGGTGGAGAGGCAGACTGCTCGAATCAAGGTGATTCAACAAAGAGAAAGCATGTAATGCATCACTAACAGCATATTTGTGGTGTAGCCCGGGTTGGTGAGAGGAGGGGTATCCTTAAAAAATAAAAATTGTAACAGCTCTCGCCCACCCTCCCCCTAAATGACAATTAAATAATATGAATCCATTCCCAATATTTATAAGTTTTTTGGCTATGCCATTTTGGCCATTTTATCAACCCTCAGCTTTAGTTATATAAAGGTTCTCAATGAAATTCTGTTACATACTATCGGAACCAAAAAGATGTGCCCCTCTCCTTATGGAACTTGTATGCTATTCAGGGGCACACCTTTTTGGTTCTGATAGTAGTAGACTTGACATGCTTATTGTATTATTTATTCTCTCTATACCGTTTTCTTGATTTGTTCATTTTTTTTTTTTTTTTTTTTTTTTTCTACTGTTTTTTTATGTAAGTTGACTGCTTATACAAAGTATATAGGTTCTGCCTTTTTCATTTCACCCTTTGAGCAAAGCAGTATTAATTTGTTAATAGTGCATGTGCATACATTTATAATATTTTTTGCTTAATAAACAGTTATTTTATTTGAGTTGTTCATGTGACTTTCAGGATCTGACGGTGAAGGGTCTAGAGCCTGAACTGACTCGCCTTAGCCTGCAGCATGAGAACAAGGTGGCTCAGCTGCAGGCGATGCACTCTCGGGAGCTGCAGGCCCAGGCAGAGGCGGAGGCAAGGCGGGCAGATGAGCTGCGAGCCCTGCTCACCAGGGACAAGGATGACGAGCTTGCCAGGGAGAGGACCCTTCTCACAGAAAGGTGAGTCAATCACCTGAGCAGTTGTTGAAAATTGAAAATCTTAACCATTTTGTTGATATTCAGATTGAGTAAAAGTAAAATCAGGACTTAGTATTAAGAGTGTATAAACAAAAATTAAAACTTGTAATGCAAAGTTCATGCTGTCATGACTGTAAATCTTGATTCCCCATTTGTTTGGCTTTTATTGTCTGAAATATGCTGATGAATTAATTTTAAATTTTTTAAACAAATATTTATTTATTATGTATAATTTATTTTTTTTGCTACAAATCACTCTTTCAATGATTTTTTTGCATGTTGTGTATTAGATGATAATGATTTCCCTTTGTACAGGTTTGAACGTCAATTGGTTGAGGAGCGAGCCATGCTGGAGCTGCGATGCGAGCGACTAAGAGAAGAGGCCACCTCAGAGGTGTCTCGTCTGCAGGCTAACTGGGCATCCCAGCGTGAGAGTCTAGTGGCCGAGATGAGACAGGAGGCCGCACGCACTCAAGTCGCTCACGAGCAGCAGCTGGTGCAGCTGGAAGAGAAGAAACAGGTCCGTAGCTTTGCTTGGGTGACCCTAGTTAGTGGGGATTAAAATTTATTTAATTATAATTTGTAGTTCTATCCTGAAAGCTTTTCTTTTCCCCCTTGACTCCAGAATTATTTTGTAGCCATGTAGAAATATATAATTATTACTCTAGAAATACACATGAAGCCTTGCTCTAGAAGTGTATAGATATTATTAAAAAGTATGATGAGCTGGTGCCTACATTTAAAATAGTGAATATAATACTGCATTTGTAGCAGCAAAATTTGCATTATGAGCTTAATTAAACAAGGGTATAAAAACTCATGCAACAACACTTCACTATGTGCCAGTTCTAAAAAAAAAAAAAAAAAAATATCAGTCCATCAGTCCTTGCTGAATATAATACTAGGCTAGTAGTAGCAAAGTTTGTCTTATAGGCATAATTAAACAATTTAAGGTAAAAATAAATTCAGAAAAAAATATCACACAGTTCTAAAGAAAACAATCTCCAATTCTTGCTACAGGGGATTATATTACACTGATAATCTATTGTGTGGAAAATCAAGTCAGTTGTCTGTTGTTTGTGTGCAGGCGGAGGTTCATGCAGTTCAGGAGGCCATGCAGTCAGAGCAACAGTCATGGCTGGCCTCTCAGGCTCGCAAACAAACAGAGGTGCTGGCTGTGACTCAGCAAGAGTTGCGAGAGGAGAGAGACGCTGAGATCGAGAGGGCCATTGAGCGGCTAGAGGCTGAGGAGAGGAGAGGACGTGCTGAACAGGAGCGTGAGATGGAGAAGAAGCTTGCGTGAGTGTCAGCTTCTTTAATTGCAACCAACCATTTGGAACATTTAACAAGAATACAGCATAATAATAAAAATGTTAATTAATTTAATTGTTCTCAGATTCTTTTCAGGGAATTATTTAACATAGAGCAATTATGTAGTTCTTCAACAATTCAAGACATGAGCTTACACGATTTGTATGTTAATGTTGTTATAGTCGTCTTCGGGAACAGCAGACGGCAGTCGTTGCTGACCGAGACTTAGCAGAGCGTCTCCTGCAGGCACGACTAAGCGACGCACAGACAGCCATGCAGTCCTCAGAGGAGCAGCTGCTGGCCGCCCGGGCAGCAGAGAGTCGCCTCAAACAGGAGCTCTGCATCAGCTCACAGGTAAGATCACACATGCTTGATAAACAAATCTGTAGCTTTTTTATTAACTTTTATGAGTCCTAGAATTACTGTGGGAGAGGGGATAACTTAAAACTTGTGAGAATGAAAAGAGTATACAGATTGTAAAATTTAATTATTTTTGGTGCTCTCATTGATAGTGTCTTCAGGGCAAAATCTTTGCCAAAAGGACAAAAGGACCATACAGTTATTATGTGGATTTGTAGCCAAATGACCAACCCTTCTTCCATTTCTGATAAGGATCATGTTTTATTAATAACAGCAAACCTTCTTGAAAGTGACTATAGTGGAGACTCAAATGTGTCTTAATACTCCACCTGTCTTTTACTACAGACATTCCATGACTTACTGATCAGTATTTTAAATATCACCCAATGATATTTAAAATACTCTTCTTCTTAATTCTTCTTTTCTTATGCCAACGTATTGGTTATTAAACTATTTTACTTCTGGTAAGCCAATAGAGAAAAGACTCTTTCTCTTCTCTCTTCATGTTGCCAGGCAACAAGTCAAGTTCCGTAGTTAATGCAGAGCATCTGAACAGATGCCCTCTGTCTTGAGGTTAAAGGCCTTATGAACCTTTGCACAATATTAAGTAACACGGTAAGCTTTGCTTTAGTGTGATTCGGCTGCATAAAATTTTTTGTTCCAGCAGCACAAATATCAGAGATAATAGCCGATGAAGAAGCACCTGTGACGTCACTCACGCTCATTCAGAGGCGACAATATAGGGAAATCCCTGCAAAAGATAGGTTCACTCCCGCTGCAACCACGGCCACAATTTGACTTCTGGAACTTTGAAACTTTACCAGGACAGTCTTGATAGTATTTTTCAAATAGCCTGAAAGATTTTTTTTTATGACATTCATACAAACCGAGTTATTGCGGTAGAAAGGGGAGCGAAAATGTTGGATAGGAAAACAATGTTAAATTTTTGGCTTATCTTGCTACCACAATAACTCAGTCTGTACACATGCCACCAAAAAAATTCTTTCAGCCTATTTGACAAATACTATCAAGACTGCCCTGGTAAAGTTTCAAAATTTCAGAAATAAAATTATGTCTGTGGTTGCAGCGGGAGTGAGCCTATCTTTTGCAGGGATTTCCCTATATTGTCGTCGCTGAATGAGCGTGAGTGACGTCACAGGTGTTTCTTCATCGGCTATTATCTCTGATATTTAACAACTCTATTTTTATTGCATTTAAATTTATCATTATACCCCCCGATATTATATTTGTCAAATAGTTTTTTTTAATAATAACATAATTATAAATTTAACCATGTTAAATTCCCTGTGTTTAATAATTATAATATTAATAATTCATTATAATATTTAATGTATTTATTTTTTACTGTCAAAAAGAACTTATATTATATTATTATATAATATATACGACCTAGTAAATTTTACTAAAATCAGTATAAAAATCAATATATGTAAATCGTCACTAAAAATTCAAAAGGTTAAGTTGGTATGTTCGAGTCAACAAAGGTGCATGCAGCCATCGACTCGGGGCCAGTCGTCTATCAGCAGTTCACAAGTGCATAAGTCCAGCACGCGCTTGTCGTATTGTGTCACGGCTGGTCAATCCCTTGCTGGCTGGGAGTTACAGCCGCTATAGTGCATTGGTGATAACACGCTGCACGCGAGTTGCATTCATGGGTGTGTGCTACAGTGATAAATTTCTACATCGCCTGTGATCGTCTTGTAAGTTTGTGCACCGAACATTAACATTTTGCTACAATAGTAAACTGGCCACATTTCATATTAAATTCTGTAGTCTGTTGCATTAAATTAATAAAAGTCATAAATTGGTTTATCATAATAATAATCTATTTCTTACCAATTCAACTTTTTCCTGTTTCCACTAAATTTAAATAGGACAAATCGTTAGAAGGTAACAAGATTAATATTTCTATTATTCAAGTGACAAGTTAGTTGAGTTATAAACGGCCAGGATATTCTCCTCTCAACCCCCAGACCGAGTCCGACCAAGCTAGGGTGGCTCGCGCAACAGGCCAACTTCTACAGTGAGAGGAGGGTGTCAGGGTCCGTTACAGATATTTGTGCTGCTGAAACAAAAAAATTTATGCTGCTGAAACAAAAAAAATTATGCAGCCGAATCACACTGAAGCAAAGCTAACCGTGTACTTAATACTGTGAAAAGGTTCATAAGGCCTTTAATTTAAAATACTGTACTGTAATAAACTGCAGTATGCCACCTGAACCATCAGCTTGTAGGAATTTCTAACATTTGAAGTTGAGCTTGAAGGGGGGAATTCTGTGATGTCATGTCATTGCCCTTCTTTACTTATGATTGATGCAGAGGGTGGAGGCTCTAGAGGCGGATCACACACGGGTAAGAGAGACCGTCTCGCAACAATTTGAGACTCGTGTAGCAGAACTAGAACTGCGTATCGAGCAACTTAAGGCCGAGAGGGATGCAGAGCTGGAGCAAGTCCATGCAAGGTACTTAAAAGAAAAAAGTATTCATAATATAAAAAATTATTAGTTTCTTCTGAAAAAAACAAAAACAACTTAAAACATACATTTTTAACCATATTTTCATTAAAATAATAATAAAAATTAATAAATAAGTAAAAAAAAATGTGTACCAAAATAGTTTGTTGCAAAAATAATTCAAATAATTAATTAAGTATAATTATTTTTTATTTCATTTTTATTTTTTCTTTATGAAATTTATACTATAGAGGTATTATTATTTTTAAATACCTGCTTGCATTTCTTTTTATATTATAACTTAATTAATTAAATAAAAACTTATATATTTTTTATAATTTGTTTACATTTTGTGACGTAATCTGTCTGCATTGCAGACTCAAGGGTGTGCTTGAGAAAAAAGAGCAGCTGGTGGAGCAGTTGCGAGGGCGAGAGGCAGAGCTGGCCAAGCGCTGCCGCCACCTTGAGAGCCTGCTAGGACGCCCTGCATTGCTGTAGCGTCCGCCGTCACTTTACAATTGTGTAACAGAAAAGTGAGGTAGTGACAAATCAAGATCACTTCTTCCTGTTGCAATAAGATTTTTTTTTTTACACAATGTACTTTATCCCGTGAATAATGGATGTTTTTCTCCCTGTAACGAGACTTTTCTGCATTCTATGCTTGATGTTCAGAAAATATAATAGCCTAAATATAATAATGTAGTTAGTATAAAACACATCTCCATTTTGGTAAGTTTCTCTCTTTCTATTTTGATATGTATTTTTAAATTCTTCTATCCAACCAAGTCTTAAATATGGTTACATATTACAGAAGAGAAACGTTCAAATTTAATTCAATTTGTTTAGGATTTCTAAGTTGCTTATTTTTGCTTTCAACTTTCAAAATGATTGTAAAAATAACAAATAAGTCCTATATACGTAATTATACATGGATTTTATGTATTATTTTCAAGAGGCAGCAGTTATTATTTATTTTGAATAGAAACAGAAATTCAGGCCTGCTATATTTTTTATAAAATTATATACATATATAAATTTACATTGTTGCTGCAGATATCTACAAAAAATTGTAAAAGTTTTCAAATTTATTAAATGAGAAGAGCATTGATGAGTCAAACTGCTATTAAATTTTCTTGGTCTCATCAAAATACATTTTTTAAATGATCAAGGAGATAATTGCTGAGAGTGCATTATAGAGCAAAAGTTCAAGAACTATATACTGGGGAGGATGGCCCAACTTTAACGTGCCGCCATTTCTTCAACCAGTGACGTCACGACCTTGACTTTTCTAGACGGCCGAGCGCTCGTTATAGTTAGAGTTTCCGAACTCTACCGAGTATCGAGGTTTCTCAATCCAACGTTCTAGGCCGTCCTCCAGTATATAGTCGTTGGCAAAAGTTACTTCCATGTTTTCACGGAGTTTTCAAGTTGAAATATGTAATTGTAAATAATTTCTCAGCATCAGATTTAAGGTGGGATGTAAGTCATAACTTAATGGCTCATTGGAACAGCCTGAATAAATCTGGAAGACATTTAATCAGGAAAGAAACAAAATCAGTTACGAGAAAAATTGTAAAGTCAATATTTTTATAAACATTCTGGATATACATTAGAGTATAAATAATCATAGTGGACAAATTTAAAGTTATAAATCTTTCGATCATGATTCATTAATGGGCTACTGACCGGTATTTGAGTTAGCAATACTAATAAAAAGTACTCTGAATTCTATGAAGAACGAGCCCTATTAGAGCACTCTACGACAATTTGCTGATTTTATATGAATTTTTAAAACTTTTTTTGATGACGTCATTCCATTGAATCTTAAATGGGAAAATGCATCAGTTAACATTGCTAAAATGAAAAGTTATTGAGGTAGGAATTTGAAACCTTCATTATCGTGATTCTAGCACCTAAAAACCTTGCAAATGAAGTTTTGGTTACATTTCAATATTAAGTATGGGATTTGGTAATGTTAGCTAATATATTTTCCCATTTAAGATTCAATATGCTATGACGTCATTTTTGAGAGGTTTTAAAAATTCATATAAAATCAGGAAATTGTCGTAGAATGCTGTAATAGGGCTTGTTCTTCATGAAATTCTCGTGCCTTTTGAAATATTGACAAAAACTTGCAACTTTTTTTTTGGTCAGTAGCCCATTCAATATTTTGTAGGGATCAAATTGTATTGAAAGGCAACAGTATGTGTTGGATTTTGGATTAGCTATTGACTTTAAAATATTAATTGTTAACAAAAGAATGGTATATAAGAGCTTTGTATTATTTTGTTGTATTTGATAATTGATAAGAAACTCATAAAGGGTCATGCATGGCATCCCCATTCACTCCCTTTTTTACGGGTGAGGGTGGGACATACAATTAACCTTCATTTCCTGAAATTATATTTCAAACATGCACCATTTTTACTGGTAACAAGGTCTTTTAAGAGAGGAAGGGAGACCCCCACCCCTCCCTTTTCTTGTAGATCCTCGGTTAAAGCTTTAACAAGTTTTCAAATTTAAACATTTTATCCTGTCTCCTCTGTCATTATTATAACATTGTCATTGCAAAAACAACCTGCTTTGAGTTTCAACTACAGTACATATGAGAGGCTGGCAAACAAACAGAATCAAAAGCCATATTCACTACAGGTTGATATCACTGAAACGAGATAAGAAACTAACCTTTACCTGCAATTACAAAGGTCTTTAAACCTGTATATTTGCTTGTCATCATGCAGGCCCTCACATTCGTACTTCAGTATTATCTTGATGATCTCACTAAATTGCATTGAATTCTTGCAATATAATTATGATAATTATAGCTTATTATTTATTGTGTGCTTAATATAAAAATATACATAATTATAGCTAGTATATTAACACTTAATAATTGTGACGTGTGCACATGATGAAGTAGTTTTAGGATAATTTGAGTTTAACAAGATAGCAATAAACGTTGTTTTTTTTTGTTGTTGTTTTTTTTTCAATGATCAGAATAATGTTTTTTAAATAAGTTTTATTTATTTATTTGCTTCTTTAATTATTTATCTGTTTATCAATTTATTTAAATGTGCATTTTTTTACATACATTTTTATGTTGTTAAGCATAATTATTATTGTTTATTAGTATTTTTTCTGTGAACATTAAAAAAAAAATGATAATTTAAATAATGCCTAAAAGTATCAATACAGTATAATTATTTTGTTGCACACTATCAAATTTTATGTTAGTATTAAATTCAAGCAGTATATATTGTATACTGTAAATAATAAATGTAGTAAATAGCAAGGAAGATTATTTTTTTAATCTTCATCTATAGCCAGAGAATATTGAACATATAATACAGGATGTATATTGACATATTTTGTATTTATTCTAATAAAACTGCCTTAATCTGTAATATCTGGTATACTTGAAGGGTTAGTATAATAAAATTGAGACCATCAGATGATAATCCATGCAGATTACTAGCTGATCTTTGTTTGAAAATCCCAGATAACTGTAACTTTTCATGAAATATCAATTTTCAATAAAAAAATAAATAAATAAAATAATAAAAGCTGAAAATAAAACTGCCAGTTTTTTTAAGCTGATGGTACCAGTTAATAAACCTCACAGTATTGAAATTGAGTGAACCAAATCTACTGCGTATGATGAAATAAATATTATATGAATAAGTATTTTTAGCGCTCTGTATTTGTTGCATTTTATATAATGGACAATTTGCATCAACTTTTTTTAGTAGCTCAATCGAAAGAGGAGGTCGAAAAATACACCTGTGAATTTTATGCGATTTTTATTCGTACTGCATCATGGCTAAAAGAGAGGTCACGTGACCTGGAGCCGGCGCCCGTGTCGCCCGTGACGTCATTGAACTGTCTGGTCAAGCAAACGATTGTCTATATAACGCTTGTAAACAATAAATTAATTGTTGCTTGTTTCCATAGCAACGTGGTTGTTTGCAAGCGTTATAAAGTCGATCGTTTGTTTGACGGAACAGTTAAGTGACGTCACGGGCGACACGGGCGCCGGCTCCAGGTCACGTGACCTCTCTTTTAGCCATGATGCAGTACGAATAAAAATCGCATAAAATTCACAGGTGTATTTTTCGACCTCCTCTTTCGATTGAGCTACTAAAAAAAGTTGATGCAAATTGTCCATTATAAATATCGAACAAAACAAATATTTTTTGTAGCAATCACATTCATATTTTCCCACTAACTTTTACTATATATATATATATATATATATATATATATATATATATATATATATATATATATATACAATATATTCAATATCTAACAATATTTAACAAAATACATACAGCTTAATTATTGCATGGGCGAAAAATAATTCAGTGAATAAAAATTTTTGTTTGGTATTAACCAGTTTAATAAAATCACATATAAATGGACACGTCCACTCTAGGGAATATGAGAAGATACACAGCACAGTAAAATAAGAGAGGTTAAAATAAATATATTATACGTAGAGATTTACAAATTTAAAGTCTTTCAAATACAGATAGAAAGACCTTATTGCAGTTCCTATGATTTTTTTTAATTAATTTTTATTAGCATGCAATTATTGCTTTTGTAAATTACATAATTATATAATATTATTATAGCTAAGTTAGAAAGTTAATTATATATTAAATGGAGTACCGCCCTCAATTTTTTTATTGCAGAAATGGATAGAGGGTGCAAAGTTATGCTACTCTGATTTTTTTCAGATTTTTCAAAGCCCGGCAACTATTTTTTTAAAAATTATTGAAAGTGCAGAAAAAGTGCCGCCTCTTGCCGCCTCTCTTAATAAAAGATAGGACCCAAAAGGGACGTAGATTCGAACCCGACCTCGCCAAAACTTTTTAGCAATACTTCCTGGTCCATAAAAAATCTGAAAAAAATCAGAGTAACATAACTTTTCATCCTCTATCCATTTCTGCTATAACAAATTTTGAGGTCGATACTCCATTATACACTCATTGAATTGAATATAATATAATGCTTTCATTTTCGAACACGTACTTGTTGAACTTCCCTCGTTGACTCTGAACATTGATATTTTTAATTTCTTTTTATTTAGATTGTTAAAATATCATTTGATTTTTTTCTTGATATGCTGAATCTACATATCTAAATATCACAATTACAATGAAAGATTCGAGTGAGCTGAATGAAATTCCACCCAATGTTATATAATATATTACAATTAATACACTACAATTCATAATTAAGGGTGCTAAAAATAGAAATGTAACTCCTAGAAAAGATTTGGGGCATTTTCCATTGTTTCAACTAGACTTGACTTAAAGGAACAGAAAAAATAAAAAAAAAGACGTCACTTTCTTTTCCTTTCTTATCTTTCTTGCAAAATATTTAACAGCCAGCCTTGGCGGCGCTACTGTATTTTTACCAGTACATTTGAATAACCATAAAAAAGTTTGAGCTGCCATATATTTTTTGATTAGTACATTATATTATATGGAATGAATGAACACACATTGAGAGTTGAAAGCAGAGTTAATTACATCAATATATAGAATTAATTATCTAATTGCTATTATATATCACTTTAGGAAATTTTAATAGCAATTTAAATATTGAATTTTCAGACATGCAAGTTCCTTAATTTAATTTGGCATGACATAACATGCATTTAAAAAAAATGCAAAACTACAATGACGCATTTTTTTTTTTTTAATGGATATTAACATTAGGTCTATTCGTAAACATACAACCAGAAATAATAATCATAGAGATTATTATTGATGAGTCTTCCATGATCAAGGATAATATATAGAAGGATTCCCAAGAAGGGTTCCAAACTGGAGATAAGAGTGTTAACCGATACTATCAGCTCTCGCGGTAGATTTTGGAAACAGAGAGGCTGACAAGCGCGCCATCTCTACGTGATAGAAGGACTGAACGTAACATCGTAAAACAATGTTAACTCCGGGTTGCGAGATCCGAAGTTCGATGGACGATTTACATTATTTTTTATTGCTAGACAACAGCTCAAATCACCGCGAAATGAAAAATATTCTCGCATACCTTATTAAATTTCCAGTCTTCTACATGTGTTCTGGATACTCCAAGGCACAAATTTCACTGCCAAATAATTTACCGAAATAGCTTGTGTATTTGCAGGATTGCACCTATATGCATCACCCACTTATCTATGCTGTGTTTAATTTCTGGCGTGATTCTAAAGGACAAAAAGCTCCTTATCGTTAATGGTAATTAAGATTGAAGCTAAAACAAAAAAAAATTGCACAATTAAGCCAATTTATTGAGCAAATGGAAGGTAATTAATTGACGTACGTGTTCACGAAAACTTCACAACATAAACATGTGAGCGGAAGGCTGGCGGCAGCCCCGGCAGCTATTTATGAAAGCATCTTCAACTACAGAACACCCTTTTCAAAATTCACGCTGATTGGCTTGAAAATTAATCACTGCGCCAACTGGTGACAGTATTTGGCACTAAAGCTCCCAGCTGGCAGATGACAAAATAAAAAAGTAAACAAACGCGTTTTTATGTTTTTGTCAACTTAACTGAAATATATTAATTAATTATCATTTCAAATTGAATTCAAACGAACCATACACATTTTTAAATAAATATTATTAAACAAGAAGTAAGTATAGTGTAAGTACATACTTATAAGTTTTAAGTGCGTTTAATGTTTTTACAATCAAAAGTGCAAGAACTTTTTTACTATCAATATATTAAGTATGCATATGTCATTGAAACAAATACATGATACATATTATAATTAGGAAGATTAATTAAGGTTTAGCTATATACAATCTTATTAATTATTGTACATCTTGTAGCCACGTTTTTATTTGTTATGCGTGGTATGTAAAAATTATTACATCAGCACTCATTACAAATCTTGCTCTCATTTCATTTCACATATAGATTAATTATACACGTATATGATGTTATGTTTATTATAGAATCTTTTATGTTTGTTACAGTATGCATAATATATAACTTTACTGTAGCTCTAGCTGCATGCAGTACGTAATGAATTTCTTAAATGAAAATGAAATTCATTACGTACTGCATGCAGCTAGAGCTACAGTAAAGTTAAATACTGTAACAAACATAAGATTCTATAATTAACATAACATCATATACGTGTATAATTAATCTATGTGAAATTAAAATGAGCAAGATTTGTAATGAGTGCTGATATAATAATTTTTAATATGGTATATAAAATATATATATATATATATATATACATATATATATATATATATATACATATATATATGTATATATATATATATATATATGTAGTATGTATATATTTAAATTTTTACATACCACGAATAAGAAATAAAATCGTGGCTTCAAGATGTACGTACAATAATAATTAATCAATAAGATTATATATAGCTATAAACCTTAATTAATCTTCGTAATTATAATATGTATCGTGTATTGTTTCAATGACATATATATATATATATATATGCATACTTAAAATTATACTGTATTGATAGTAAAAAGTTCTTACACTTTTATCTGCACTTTTGATTGTAAAAACATTAAACGCACTTAAAACTAAATAGCATGTACTTACTTCTTGTTTATTAATATTTCAAATTGTGTATGGTTCATTTGAATTCAATTTGTACTGATGTATCTCCATTTCTCCATTATTATTATATCTCATGGGATATTAGCTCTGTGCTCGTTCGTTAAAACACAAAATCAGAATAAAATATTTTATGAGTCTTTTTTATCCTGTATATTATTATTTTCCATGTACTGTACTGTTCTTAGAAGTTAAAAATTAGAATACACGAACAACTAATAGGTTAGATCCCTTGTAAAAAGGAATTATACTTATTACAAATTAATAAAGTATAATTCCTATGCTTAATTCGTCTAATTTAGTATAATTTCTGAATGCTTAATATACTAAATTACAGATTAATTATACTATTTTTTATTTTATTATACTAAATTATAGAAAAGCATTTTTCCAAAGTAAAAAAAAATAGGTGACATATTGAACCCTGTATGATTGCCTCGAAATGATTTAAAGAGGAATACTATTACTATAATTTAGTATAATAAAATTAAACTAGTATAATTAATCATGTAATTTAGTATATTAAGCATTCAGAAATTATACTAAATTAGGCGAATTAAGCATAGGAATTATACTTTATTATTTTGTAATAAGTATAATTCCTTAATTTTTACAAGGGATCCTAACG
The DNA here is from genome assembly GCA_949825025.1 of Siphlonurus alternatus. Taxonomy (NCBI): domain Eukaryota; kingdom Metazoa; phylum Arthropoda; class Insecta; order Ephemeroptera; family Siphlonuridae; genus Siphlonurus; species Siphlonurus alternatus. The sequence continues at coordinate 22,156,862 of OX463778.1, forward strand.
CATGTATTCCAATTTTTTACTTTAAAATAGAAACTGTTCATCAATGAAAATCGATTTAACTACATATACATATTTACGCGAGCAGAGCTATTATCTATTAGAAAAAATATTTATCGCAGATGCAACGCAAAAATATGCTCTTCAATATAATTATATTATATCAAATAATAAAGAAGATAATTCAAGTAAAATATTAATAAATTAACGTATTGTAAACAAATCTTTATAAGATATATTTTAATGATGGCAGCCTCTCTGTATATTCATTTTCCCATAAATATTTTATTTATCGTGTCGTGGTAAATTAATTTTTTTACGAATCCAATCCATATAACGTGGCCATATAATATATGCATAAATATTTGATTACAAATAAAAATATTATTCCAAATAGCAGATCAGTGATAACATATTTAAAAAAAAAATTAAAAAAAAAACCCTTTAATTTCTAGCATATTTGATGAGAGCCAATCGCTTTTATGTAATATTGCAAATTTTTTTTTTTTTTTTTAATTTAATTATGGTAAAAATATCTGTTAAAGTGGTGTGTTTAATGTTGTTTGAAATTATACATAATATGTATGTGTCAATTAATTTGTATAATGACTATGACCACATTGACTGTAAAGGTACGTATCATGCAATTATATATATATATATATATATATATATATATATATATATATATATATATATATTATATATAATATATATTATATATATATATATTATATATATATATTATATATATATATATATATATATATAAGTATTAATTAACTACACTCGACTTCTGAAGCATCATAACGATTAGTATTTTGATATGTAATCATATGTAGAAATATGTAACATAATGCGCTATACTAAAAATATACAAATTTAATTTTATATATAATGTTCTTTTTTGTTACTGATTTCATTTAATTTTATATTTGATTTTGTAAAATATTATTGGGCCTCCCCAAAAATATCATAGAATTCAGTGCATATTATATGCACGGTGATCATAAAAGACATATATATATAAAACAAAATATTAATTATTGATAAAGAAATAATAAGCTTGTACTTATACTTGTAATTGAAATACTTTCCTTGAGGAAACTATAGTGTTATTATATAGTGCTGAATCTCTATATAGTTAGGAGTTGCGAAAGCATTTTGACACTCAATTAAGGTGAAAATATTTTCATAATTTACTTGTAGGGAGCGAACAATAACGATAATGATCATCCTGCATGGAATGTTTCTATATACTGCATATTTGGACTTGACACATCTCAAGTTATGTTCATAACTAACATAACTTCAAATTTATTCAGTAACAAGTAATAACAAGCAGAAACGAAAAAAATTATATTAAGTCCAAGTCTTGCTAGTGAAAGAAGATAGAAAGCAGAAAGAAGATGAGGGCAATAAATATTTACTATATATATATATTAACTACATGACAATTATATAATTATTAATTATAAATACCTAAATATATATAAATTAAATCCATAATATGCTCGAAATTAATTTTAAAGTGGCTGCATGTGACGTCATAATCAGGCAAAAGTTTACCTAGGGTTGCATATTAAATATTATAAATTCCATGACGCAGACGTCACATCACTCACATCTTCTTTACACCATACTTTGAGGGTGTTATAGAATTTAAAAAATAAGGAAAAACTCGAGATGATGATTAAAAAATACACACTGCAGCAAAAATATAAAATTGGTCCATTATACTTCGGTCTTTTTTTTTTTTACCTTTTGCAGCTCAAATTACTGTTTAAGTTTATATAAAATGGTATAAAGAATATATATGTGAAAAAATGTGGCAAACTTAACTCGATGTCTTCTAACCAAATATACAATAAAAGTTACATGCAGGTTTCCTATTTCATTAATAATTATTATTATATTTATTATAATATATACATGCACGATAAATAAAGAATAAAAATATTTGTTGTACAAATTTTCCATACATAAATTTCAATCTTTTCCTCCTTCTCACCAAAAATTGTCCCCTTTTAAGCTCACTGAAAATAAATTATATCATCTATAAAATATCGATCGAATCTCTTTACCAGCTTTTATATATGTTTATTTTGACACTTAAATTTTCATATTGATTTAAGTGTGAAACTTAATTTCCCATACAAATATTTGCTATATTTTATTTCTTTTAAAAGTAAACATGCAGTAGTAAAATTAAGGTCAATAGCCTATGATTCTATGAAACATTTAATGTAAAACGAAAAGAAAATCCTATATTATTATTGCAATAATTGCATAATTATAACAATCATTATTGTCACAAAAATCGAGTATATTTTAATTATTAATATTTTAATTCTAATTAATTAAGTACAACTAATTAGCTGCGACATGCAGTAGAAATAGTTTAGACATATCATTAATTAATTAATTAATATCATTAATTACTGTTTGCTACATGTTTCAATGTAGTTAGATTAATTATTCGTCAAATCAAGTTGTTCCTCGTAATTTTTAAATTCTCCCAAAATAGCGCGCGAAGAGTTGAGCCAATCAGCGTGAATTTTGAAAAGGGTGTTCTGTAGTTGAAGATGCTTTCATAAATAGCGCCCCGGCAGCGAGCAGCCGGAGCAGCGCCGCAGCGCAGCAGAAGAGGGGGACGGAGGGGAGGTAGAGGAGCTAGGGGAGGAAAGAGAGGTAAGAACTAATCAGCTGATGATCAAAATAAACAAGGTCCAAATTTCTGTGCATGCACAGTTACGTGAGATTTTGATAGGGATTTCAAGTAATTTAAATATGAAATGAAGTTGTAAAATAAACATATTTTCTTGACTTTAAAATTATGATAAAGCGATAAAGTGACAAATAAGAAAATTGCTGTTTTTTTAAATTATTTAATTCGTATCGCGTACAGTAAGTATATGATACAGTATGCATATTATAATTATACACAATTACGTATACTCTAATAATAAAAGCAATTTTTATCATAGAAATTAAAATGTAATAATTTCATAACACTATAACATGATAACATCATCTTAATACACAGTATGCGTATTATATGTACATACCTTACTTGCCATGGCTTGTGCCATGACAGTAATTTTTAAATATTTTTCATGTTCCTTGGCTTATTTAGCTACGTACATATATAATAAAGTATGCATATATGATTTATACGGGTTAATTTATTACTATTATCATTTCCAAGTAATAATTATTATAAGTTCCTTAATATTTTAATGTTCTATTATTTATATGAGTATGTTATTTATTTATTATTTTGTGCTGTATTAATATAAGATTTTTATGTTTATATATTTGTATGTGTTATATAATATGTCTATATACACTGTTAAGCATGGAGGAAATAGACTGTAATTTATCCATGACTGTATACGGCAGTTATAATAATAACAATATATATTTAACTGCATGTGGTGTTATATACTTTTCTTAAAATTGTATGCTTCATCTCTTTTATTGTAGGGTGTATTATATCATGTACATTTAATTTTATTTATTTATTTGGTATAGTATATATATTATATTGGACACGCTCGACTGCATAATCAAAAGCAAGTGAAGGAAGGGGATGGGGACCATATCCCAGGGACCGCATGGGTATCCCCGGGACACAGCGGAACGTCCTTGCAATGCCCCGCGAATGTCCCGTGGTCTATATTATATTAATTTAATGCTTTTAAAATTTAAAATTTTTAGGAATTGCTTAACTTATAGTGTAGAAGGGACACAGAAGAAAATAACGCAATTATATTGAACTTTTGGATCAAACGTCCTTTGAGTGTCTCGCAGGGATACACCAGGGGTATCCCATGTATGCCCCGCAGGTGCACTCCTAGGACGTTACTGTTTTTTTAATATTGGTTTTAATTGGTTAAATTATAGTATTTTAAAACGTTTAGCTTCATCTCGAGAAGATTTTGATTAATTTGATAACTATCGATGAATGTCTCGCAGGTGTCTCTGTGGGACACACGGGGGGTATTGTCGAAAATTGTAAAATAACAATTTTCTTTTCTTAAGTATGTAGCTGATTGAATTTTTAATCACAATTTTGAATAATTTTAATTAGTAAACAGAATGTCCCGTAAGTGCACCTGGGGGTCATTCATGAGACGTAGTTTTTTTCTAAAAAATTAAAAAATAAAAAATTGTTAAAATTTGAAGATAAACATTATTTATGTGCCGTATTGGAAGTTTCTCATTATTATTATTAAAATTTATAAAAGAAACCATAGTTTGTAAAATATCCTTAAGTATCAAAAATATACAAGTCGATTTCATAATTTATAGTTTATAAAGTTAAGTTTTCTACATTTTAGTATGAAGACATGTGTCCTAGTGGTAAAGACACCAGACTTCAAATCTGATGGTCCCTAGTTCGAGTCTCACCTATGCCAGTTTTTTAATTTTTTTTTTTGCTATTCTTTCTCTTTGATAACATCATTATAATTGATAAAAACATTTTTTAATTGGTAATTATAAGCATATTTGCTATATAACCCTATGTATCCCTGCAATGACTTCAGGGTGTATCCCTGGAATGTCCCCAAGGGGTACCCTTTTGTGCATGGAAATAGGGGATACACTTTGGGGCACTCCGGAGGGACGTTTGAGGGGTATCCCTGGAACGCCCCGGGGATACACCTGCGGTCCCTGGGATACTTTAGCTACCTTGTATGCTATATATATAATATATATATTATATATATATATATATATATATATATATATATATATATATATATACGAACTTTTATTAATAAAATAATATTGAAGATTACCTTGGGCTGCAGGTGTTTTGGATATAATCTAGTAATCTAGTTGGTAGGGGGCCTGCCCTCAATATTGTAATTGTCTTTTTCTTGCGTGTTCTCAATTTTCCATTTTCAAGATATTCAGAAGCAACTCTATGAAACAAATCTTCTGGTTGAAAGTGAAGTTCACAAACTTTGCTCTTTTTTGTTATGGGTTTATCTCCACGTTTTAACAGTGCTTCCCATTTTGCTCTAAGAGAAGGATCCTGCATATATATTTAACATGTGATTAAATTATTGTCTAAATATATTAAAAATTATGACATGAAATCAATCATGGCTTATTTTTATTTAATTTACATTCAGTGCATAAATAATAAATATTTCAGTGCGTAAGCCAAGGGGTGTTTTGGTTCCGGCCTTGGAAAAAAAAAAAAGTTTCTCTGGCCGGTATGAATCAAATCATCCCTTCCATGAATATAAGTTCCAGAGATGCAAATCTTCGCGCGAAACCTGGTGCGCGAAACTTTCGCGAAACTTTCGCGCGAATATTCGCGAAACTTCGCGATAATTTCGCGAAATTTAAAAAATGACTGTCGCAATGCGATTTTTCATATATTCATCAAAAAATTAAGAAAACAAGATAAAATGGCCCCTTTCATGACCTGTCTATCCTCGAATGTGTTAAATGATTTTAAAAATAATTAAAAGTAATTTTTAAAATTAATAAAAAAGAAATAAATTTTTTTGTATCTAATAAATTAAATTGAACTCTTTTTAAATTCATTTATGCAATTAAACCTGTCATTAAAGCAATATTAGGAAGAAAACTGCGTATTCATTAAATACGATTCGAAAAAGTAGAGCGGGAAATTCAAATATGTCAATTTCGCGAAGTTTCGCGCGAAACTTTCGCGAAACTTGGCTTGCGAAACTTCGCGAATATTCGCGAAACTAGCGAAATTTCGCGCGAAGCTTCGCGAAGCGTTGCATCACTGTATATAACTACTCTGCAATACCTTGATAATTTTTTACTGATTCCAAAAAAATAATACTAAATAAAATGAAATGCTAACAGCTAGCTATATATATAGGGGTATAGTTTTGTAAAAAATAAAAAGTAATTTATTCAATTTATGTAAATTCAATATGGTGAATTGGCAAATTTCAAAAACTTGTACATGCACTTCTCAAATCATGGCATGCCGCAAAAAGAGCTAGTATTAAAAAAAAAAAAAATAAAAAAAAAAAAAAAGGAATGAATGAATGAATATATAGCTCGATCGATATGATATCATGGAAATATATGAAATTATGCCATGCTCTGCATCTCACAGCTATATATAGTCCACCGAATATGTTTTAACTTATTTTGTAGAATTTTTAACAATTGTAACCCGATAATTATATGCATGGCAGCTAGATAAAAAATGTAAAAAGTGCGAAAATTTTCTTAATATCAATAGCAGCTAGGGGGTCCAGAATTAAACCCGGCTATATAATGTATATATAGCTATAGCTGTTTTATCAAATATATATGGACGTCGTTATACGCACATAATTATAAAATACAGAGAAAAATCGTGCATTATTTATTGTACATATATATTATATTGATACAATATATATTACATATATTATATATATATATTAAAATAATTATTATGAATATATTACGAAAGTAAGCTATAATATAGCAGCTAGCTCTAATAATGTGTATTTTTTATATATAACTGAACAATAATTTTAAAAAAAGAAAAAACCTTGCAAAATAAGCACCTGTTATTTGACCTAAAGGGTCAACAGTTTTAATGTTGACTTTTTTTCAATTATAAACATACCTCTGGAAATGCAAAGAATGCTGGTGAAGTTCCTGGCCTCTCTTAGTGCTTTCATTCTGATGTCTCCATTCCCCATTCCACATACTGGAGAGTAACACGACATAATTTTATTTTGGAGAGCAAATGCACACACTTTGACTTTCTGGGGTAGCCATTGACCATTGACAACAAACTTACCGCTAGAAATATGCCGCGGAAAAAGTCTGTTCATGACTAGCAGTTTCAAAAATCGCATTTTTTTTTTTTTTCACTAAAAATGACATCTTATTTATTACGTTCTTACGTTACCATTAAATGGAAAGTGAAAATGAGTATCCAAAACGCACATATTTATAATTTTTGTGGACTGTCAGTTTCATTAAATGAAAAATAACTTTAATTGAAAAAGACTTTAAAAATTCCATTCACCATAATATATTATATATGTATATAATGCTAGTTTATCATGGCAACCGGTAGAAAAATCGACCTTAATATAGTTGTGCATCTTTTACTTAGATCGATTTTATGAAAGGCATCAAAATGAATTAACGAGCGGGATCATGATGTAGTAAAAAAAAATTGTTTAAATGAAAAATGTTTTTTAATAATTATATTACTATAATTACATAAATATTTACAAGATTTCAAAAACAAACACATTAAGTCATTGAACTTTGTTAATATTCAAACAAATTCAACAGAGCTTGTCTATAAGGGTTATTTTGTTATGCTGCAGTTAAGAATACGAAATAAAATTTGATAATTGTTACAAAATATCATGCAGCTGTAGAACATTTCCCGTCTCTCTCCCTCCTCTACCTCCCCTCCGTCCCCTCTTCTGCTGCGCTGCGGCGCTGCTCCGGCTGCTCGCTGCCGGGGCTGCCGCCAGCCTTCCGCTCACATGTTTATGTTGTGAAGTTTTCGTGAACACGTACGTCAATTAATTACCTTCCATTTGCTCAATAAATTGGCTTAATTGTGCAATTTTTTTTTGTTTTAGCTTCAATCTTAATTACCATTAACGATAAGGAGCTTTTTGTCCTTTAGAATCACGCCAGAAATTAAATACAGCATAGATAAGTGGGTGATGCATATAGGTGCAATCCTGCAAATACACAAGCTATTTCGGTAAATTATTTGGCAGTGAAATTTGTGCCTTGGAGTATCCAGAACACATGTAGAAGACTGGAAATTTAATAAGGTATGCGAGAATATTTTTCATTTCGCGGTGATTTGAGCTGTTGTCTAGCAATAAAAAATAATGTAAATCGTCCATCGAACTTCGGATCTCGCAACCCGGAGTTAACATTGTTTTACGATGTTACGTTCAGTCCTTCTATCACGTAGAGATGGCGCGCTTGTCAGCCTCTCTGTTTCCAAAATCTACCGCGAGAGCTGATAGTATCGGTTAACACTCTTATCTCCCTTCATAACATGGCGGATTCCAACAGAGTGCACTCCTGTCTATTTCCTCCATGTCCATGATGTACATGGAACATATATACGGATCATCAATAATAATTTATTATTTCTGACTATGTATTTACAAACAGACCTATTTTAATTCTCCTTTTTAATTACATTAGGGCAATGAAAGACGGTATAGCTTTATATTGATATATGATAACAATCACCAAGGGGGCGGGTGGGGAGATGAATGATCAGGAAGAGATTGAAGCGCAGCTTTAATGCTCTATGATAAAAAAATTTTTGGTCAAATTAGAGGGAAAAAAAAAAAAAAATGATCTTCATTATTAATATGTATATATAAAAATATACTTATAACTATATAATATAACGTATATAATACACTGCACCATATATGTACTGTACAGTAAACACAATACAGGTTAAATATGAGATAATTATTAAATAATAATTATCTGATATTTAACATAAATGCGGGCAAAATATACAAATTGCAATTAACATTATTAATAATTATTGACACAATTAATAATATGCAAAACATTTTTGTAACGATTGCCAAAGCACCACAAATGTGTTTTAAAGTTTTTTCTTCTTATTACCATATATATGTATATGTGTGTAATCTAAAGCAAATATAAATTCCACAGATAAGCTGAAAGATTATAATATGTAGTATATAAATTATTATTTAGAATCAATTTTTTAAAAAAGTTCACTGTTGTGACTCACTGAAAATAATTTTAATTGAATCATACAGTAATTATACTACAAAACTAATAACTTGTGAATTAACACATAATAATATTGCATGAAGTATGAAGTGAAAATGAACCATAATTTATGTTAACTAACTTACACCATACAGAATGATAAAAGTAACTTTAATTATCAATAAATATAATGACATAAAAGATATATAACCCAAAACATTTAATACAATCCAGGGACAAAAGCATGCATGGTACATGAGTACTGATTTAATTAACATAATTTGTATTATTATTATTATTTTAGTATTTCCAGCATACATACATCCATGTAGAAGAAGAAAATAGCATTGATTTTTTTATGCAGTAATTGAAAAACAATATATTGAATAAAATTCATAATGTATTTTTCGACCTCCTCTTTCGATCGATTGAGTTAAAAAAAAAAAAAAAAAATGCAAATTTTTCATTGTAATATCTGAAGGAATCTAACAATTAATACAGATGATCTGTAGCTATCTTAAAAATTTATTAACTACCACAATCTACTTATGCATTGCAGGCAGGAGTTATATAAAAGCTTGCAATTAAAAGGAAAATTATTAAATCAAATAAATTAAGGGTAAGGTAACGCCACCAATGTTAAAAAAAATCCCTCTCACAAAAATTCTGAAAAAAATTTAAAATTTTCTCCTCTACACCCCCTATCAGTAGCTAAAATATCAGGTATACAAATACGATCTAGTTTTTGAGTTATGAATTTTTAAAGTTGACCAATTTAACATGGGAGTTTCATTTCTCCATGTTAAAGTAGTCAACTTTAAAAATTTATAACTCAAAAACTAGATTGTATTTGTACACCTGATATTTTAGGTACTGATAGGGGGTATAGAGGAGAACATTTTAAATTTTTTTCAGAATTTTTGTGAGAGGGATTTTTTTTAACATTGGTGGCGTTACCTTACCCTTAACCCATAAATTAATATTACATTTTCCTTTTTCAAGAGCGCGAATATCAACCTTTCAGTGATATGTTTTTTCTTTCCTCAAAACTATTTTCTGCTTTTTAATATTAAATTGATTTATTTGTTAACCAAAATTGTTATATTTTCCATAGAAAGTTACATGCACGAGTATCAGATCTGGTCACTATACACTAGCTGTAATGACAGAACTGTATGATGGGAGTAATGTGATCAACATCATGTACACCTTGAAACACAATGAACTTAATCTCTGCTCTGATTGAGGGGAGGGGAGGGGGAGGGGGGGAAGAAGGGGGATGCCACACAACCTGTGGCAGTGTGGTGAGGATTAAAACATTTTGTTTGGGTATGAATAAATCACTCAGTATCATTAAGAGGAAGTACATTTTACAGTACATATATTTTGCCAATACAAGACTCCAATTCACATGACTTTCGATCCCAAATAACCATCTTGTATGCTGGATGAACAGATTACCGCATATTCATTAATAACAGATCAAACTATTAATAACTTTTAACATGATCATGCACAACACTTATTGATTATTATTATTTAATTACGTAAAAAGGAGTATTAAATCGATATAAAATACATAATCATATCTATAGACTAGCTTTTATCAGATTCATTCAAATTGATTGACTACCCTGAAAATAAAACTACAGAATTAATTAAAAAACTTAAGGATCCAAAATCCAATTTCAGTTAGTTACAAAGAGTTCGAAGTGTCATTTTTTTTTGCCCAACATCAATTTTCATATTTTAACAACAAAAATGCTAAAAACAAACAAACAATTATTGTAATTAAACATGTATTATGCCCTTCCAATGTTTTAGTGAAGACAATGTGCACATTGATAATTTGATAAAAATATCTCACAATTTTGAAACAGGGAGCTGGTACAATATTATGTAAATATTTACTGAAAAAAAAAAAATAAAAAAAAAATGAATGAATGAATGAATGAATGAATGAATGAATTAAAGTGGATCCTCAAAGATTCAAATAAAATAGTATAGCCTTTCTTGTTTAAACTACTATGATAGATTGATAACCAATAAGATAAATAAAAAATATGTAAACATTGAGTGGAAAATGTGATCTTAAAATAAATGTTTATTTTATGTTTGTGTGTGTGTGTGTATTAAAGCATCTGAAATTTATAAGGAACTATTGAATGTAATACCAATTACCTAAAAAATATGACTACAGTAACATTAAAGCAATATTAGATATGTGTTTACCAGCTACATATATAAGTGATATAACAAAAATAATAAAATATTATTTATATGTACGGAGATGAGAATTATTAAAAACACAAAATAATTAACAATACTAAATTATGATATTCTTGCAATTAAACTACTTAATTTACCAGTACCTATGAATATAAAAAAGCAAGAAAACAATAGAAACTTAAAATATTTTTTCTCTCAACAGCAAGCATTTAAAAAACACAAACCATCTTGAATGAAAAATAATTTTTTTTTTAATGATTCTTTGGAATATGGGAAGGGTTTGCTTATTGCTAGTTGAGAACTAGGCCTGCCGTATCAGGCTCGACTAGAGAAGAGGAACTTCTAAACGTCAAGACTTAGGGGGTGGCTGATCCCTCCTCCTCCAGCTGAAGAAGACTCTTAATGCGTTCAACGCAAAGCTTAGAGCCCTCGTGAGCCTCTTTGCTGATCTGCAAAACAAAACAAATGCCATCTAGGTACTTTACAATTTTAGCAAGTGTTCCAATTGTATTACACCATAATTCAAAATTTACATATTATAACAAAGTAAGGCAAAAATAAATAATGATAAATTTTACATTAAACAAGAAAATTTTATTTAGAAATTGAAAAAATGAACTAAAATGGTAAATTTAATTTTTTAAATTTTTTTTAACACACAATACATTTTATTCCATAAAGTCTTGTTTTATCATGCTGTTTGTTTAATGTCACAATGTTTAATATGAAAAAAAAAAATAATAATAATAATTTAAGTCACACATAAAATTATGATAACTATGATTCTATGAATATAATTCACTACATCTTACCAATGAGAAGTTGAGGAAGCCGTGAGGCAGACCGGACAGGACATCAAGATGGACGTCATTGCCTAGACCTTTCAGCTTACGAGCGAACATTACACAGTCATCGAGGCAGGGGTCCAGCTGCAGTGACTACAACATTAATGTTTTAGTCAGACAAATTCTAGAAGGCTTGTACGAGGTTACTACTTACCAAGATCTTGGTGGGGGGAAGTTGTTTGAGCGTCTCGTCGCTGGCCCAATAAGGACTCAAGTACGGGTCCTTAGGCACCGTGAAGCGAAACTCGTCACTAGGGTCGTGCTCAAGCATTGCATCAAGCTCAGATGGATCCAGCGGCATAGTTGGAGAGCTAACAGATAAAATACAACTAAAATACCTGAGAGAAAAATTAATCTCTTTTATATTTAATAGCTATTAATTTGCACCTTGTAAATTATTAATGGTGATTATAAAGTTGTGAACTGTAATATAATATTTTTTGCCCTCTAAATTATAATGACTCAAAATAGGATTAGACAAATGTTCACCTCACCCCAATGTCTAACAGAAAAACAATTAACATTATTGTACAGACAAGTATCAATGTTTAAGATTTATGCTGCAAATATTGCCCTCATTTTATAAAAGACTACAACATGTTTCCATTTTTTGTTTTATGTCACTGGCCAGAAGAGAAAAAGTTAGCATTCTTAAAACAATAAACATTACAAGGTCAAACTGCAAAGAAAGGGATTCAGTATTTTTCCCCATTTATTTTGATGGAACAAAATTTATGCTACAATTTTCCTGACTCACCTGCTGCCTGCATCCTGACTTGGCTCTCGAGTAATTTCTCTGCTGCCCGTTGAGAAGTGTCCGGTGATGGAACTTGCCATGGAGCTGAGTCTCTCTGAGAGGCTTGGGCTGGGAACCTCCACTTGCTCTTCTGCTGGGGCCTCGAACAGAACCTCCTGCTCCTCCTCGTCTCGCGTGCGGACTGCAGACGACGTGTCCAGCACATAGCGGTCCAGGAACTGAGCCACATAGCGACGGGAGCGAGCGGCTGCAGAGTTTGAGTCCTCGGGCTGAGAGGAGGGCTGAGACACCAGCGATACTGTCGTCAGAGTGTCCGAGCCAGGATCCGACGTCTGCAATAACAGATTGACGTAAGCTTCTCTGGTATATATAAATGGTCATATAGTCATGGCTTCATTAACGCCATAATTTATTATCAGCTCGCAGTCTTAGAAGCTATTTTAACCGCCATACTCTACTATACTTCACAAAAACAATCATGTAAAACATTCTATGTTTTTTCTAAATACATGTAGATTAATTTGTTTGTTTGGAAGGCAATACTGATATAACAGAGTGACTAAAAAATATGCTAATGATTCACAGGGCTACAGTATTCACAAATAATACATTTTCTTACTGACGATTACTGGCATTAATTAGTACTGGAGTGTGCAATTTAACTGCAGTAAAATACTAAAATTTCATTATCACTATTTTTTTTCTTTTTCTTTTTTTTTTTTTTGGAAGATAGTAAAATTTGCAATTCCCACTAAAATAAATTGTCTACCTTGGAGGGGCTGCTCTTGAGTGCCGGTTCAGTGACCTCACTGTGAGACACCTCCTCGAAGGACCCTCCCTCGCTGCTTTCTGTCTGTACAGAGGGGCTCTCCTGCTCTGGGGGAGGTTCGCTGGGACTCACTGCAGCAGAGTCTGGCCCTTTGGTCTCTGTCTTGGTGGAAATGTGGCCGGCATAAGCTGCAAAAAAAAGTATTATATGAATATTAAATGATTGTTGTTTCAAATAATATTAAGGGCAAGATAACACGAAACATTGATTGTTGTAGTCCCATTTGATTAACATGTAAACCTTAGCAACCTCATAATAATTCTGATTTTTTTTTAGACACAGTTCTTAGCACCAAAAAAATGTGGAAAAAATTTCAAAACAATCGGACGATCCAATTTTTTTAAATTAATTTTTTAAATTTTCAGTATAGGGCTTTCTCATGGAGACCTAAACTAAGAAATTAATTTTAAAAAATTGGATCGTCCGATTGTTTTGAATTTTTTTCTACATTTTTTTGGTGCTAAGAACTGTCTCTAAAAAAAAAATCAGAATTATTAAGAGGTTGCTAAGGTTTACATGTTAATCAAATGGGACTACAACAATCGATGTTTCGTGTTATCTTGCCCTTAAATTTACTGAAATTACCTTTGAGGCATCGCATCATAAATCCAAATGGAAGTAAAGGATCCATGAGACATAACAGTCTAGCTGGTGATGGGATGAAAGAAACAAGAACTGGTACATAGGCCAGAAATAGACCGTGAGGAGGAGGTAGTCCCATTTCAATACATTTCATTGCAACTCCAAGGTTCAGGTTTGCACCTGCCGAGTCTCCAATCAGAATGACTCGTTCTCCAGTTGAGCCCAACAGATGGCAGTTTTTTCGTGCCCAGCAGTAGGCATAGAGAGCTTCTTCCAGGGCTCGTGGGAATGGAGCAGAGGGTGCCAGTGAGTAATCCACTGAGAGGATGGGAACACCCAAACGGCTAGCCCAGTCTCGCAGATAACACTCGTGAGAACGAGAGCTCTGGGCCACGAAACCTCCACCGTGGCAGTGAACCAGAAGTCCTCGAGATGGAGGTAGATTGTTGCTGTTGCTGTCCGCAGACTTGCCAACCTAACAAATAGAAATTTTCAGTTACAAAAAAATTAGAAATATAATTAGAGAAAGAATAAAATAGGAATTGAATGTCATCCTTTGAAAACTTAAATCAAGAATTTTCTTGTAGTACAGTACATTAAAAAATTATTTTTTAACCACTACATGCTTCAATATTTTCATATTACATATACTTTCAAATCTTTCAATTATTGATTTTTGTTTATTCTCCATACATAACCCCATGGCAGCTTCCTACAGTATTAAAAAAAGTATGTATGCCCCTGAGAAGCAAGGAAGGAGAATACCTGTTTGAATTCTAGTATTGGGACTCACCATTCCCTCCCGCAGGCTGGCCGAGAGAAGGCGTACCAGGACTGGTTGACAGCCAATGTGAGACGACGGGGGAGCAACTTTGACTTCCGAACCGTTGACACCCATCAGCTTGAGGGGCTCCGGAGGAATGGAGATCTCCTGATTCACAGCAATGGAGGGACTCACTAGGCTGGGCAGTCGCTGCATCAGATCTGGTAAGAGAAAATGAATGTAAACTTTTATATTTCACATGAGTATACAATAGTTGCAATACTAATCTGTACAGTATTTAAAATCCAACTATCGTCACAAGAAAACCATTGAAAGCATTTGAGATACAATCTGGTGTACAGTCAAGCAGTGACTGTTATATTTTGCATCCTTTTAGTCTCCTGCCTTGTGGATATACAACCAAGATTAAAGGCAAGGAATGACTTTTGCTTTTATATTTGTATAATTTTATAAATAATATCAAATTTATCAGTGCACTTAGAAAAAAAGTCAATACTTCTTTAAGTTCCACCTGTTAACATTCAAAAAGTGCACCTGGCAAAATGAGACTTCTGACGTCAACATTATAGCGAAAGGCTACAAACTGGCCAATTTATAGTTGATTGAATCTACAACATGATACTGTAATTATTAAATAAAAGTTGATACTTTTATTGTATGAAAATATTGCAGAACAGAATTCTGTAGAGTTGAAATTTTGAAAAAAAGAAGTTTTATATTTTGATGCTTGAATTAATTTATAAGTGATTGGGGGGGGGGGATAATAATATGTTTCAATTAATCTGGTAAGTTTGAATTAATCTCATTCAATAACAGAATTATATTTGTAATTTACTCTCCATAAATACTGAACACATGGTGTGCAGACTTTATATAATTTTTTACTAACCTGTTTCAGCAAGTTGCCAAAATGATTTGCAAAACTCAACATTTGAATATTGAGCAATGTTTACAATGCGTCTGGCTCGTAGTTCAGGATCCAGCAGATATTTGCTACCTGTAGAAAAAGTATTGTGAGATTATAATTCGTCGCCTCAAAATGCAAGTCGCGTAAGTACAAAAAAATTTGATGGGACTTTGAGCTTTAAGTTATATTGAAATAAGGTTCAAAGTTGCATCAAATTTTTTTGTACTTACGCGACTTGCATTCTGAGGCGACGAATTATGTAACCGTGTCTTAGTAATTTGATCAAAAGAACCAGTCAGTACCTGTAACAACGGAGTTTGTAGCTTTACTGAACAGCCCTCCCGTGTTGTAGTAAGCTTCACTGTATGAAGCCATTGCAATGCAGATGAACTGCAGGGACTTTCTCATTGAGTCACAGAACTGCAACCACGAATTTACATATTTGCTCTAATTCACTTAGTAATACAAACAAACAAGATAATTACATGGCATTATAATGATACTTCATGTAGAGACAAGAAAAAAAAAAGTTTTATACTGTACAGTATAACAGATCTTAGTTTACCTCTAGACAGTTCAGTAGACTAGACGGTGCCAGATATATCAGCCAATGAAAAGGTGGCCAGCTGACATTCTAGCCTTTTCCAATGAATATCTGATAGCTAAATAGCTGATATATCTGGTGCCGTCTAGTCTACTGAACTGCCTAGAGGTAAACTAAGATCTGTCATACTATAAGTAGACATAATTATGTTGCATTTTTTCATAAAAATGAAAAAAAAAAAAAATGATGATGATGATGCAGCCATTGATGGCTTTGTGTACGACCGGCCATAATTATTAACTTATTACATAATGGAGTACCGACCTCAAAATTTTTTATTGCAGAAATGGATAGATGGTGCAAAATTATGCTACTCTGAATTTTTTCAGATTTTTCTGGGACCGGGAAGTATTTTTAAAAAATTATTGAAAGTACTTTTCATGACATCATGAGGCGCCTCTCCTTAAGAAAAGGATAGGACATTAAAGGTGCATTTCCATGGAGCGAGGAAAGCGAGAGAATCGCGTGCCGCAGCCAATCAGAGGCTCGGGATTTCCTCGCCTTGCGAGGAGCAATTTTATCGCCAACATGGCCACCATACGAGATTGAAGCAAGTGCACCTTTCTCGCCGCGTCAAGCCTCTCGCTTTCCTCGCTCCATGGAAATGCCCCTTGATGCCCGTGACGTCATAAAACGGACTTTCTATAATTTTTTAAAAATAGTTCCGGGTGTCAAAAAAATCTGAAAAAAATTCAGAGTAGCATATTTTTGCACCCTCTATCCATTTCTGCAATAAAAAATTTTGAGTTTGGTACTCTATTTCAGCTAGGTATGATTGCATAACAGAGCAATTTACAACTATTTTCTCTCCCATTCATTTAAAATGGTTACACCTTAAAAAAATATGATAAAAATACAAAAAACAGACTGGTTTAGAGGACTAGATCAGTTATTTCATTAATAATCATGAATTTAAATGAACTCAGCAAAAATTTCGCAGTTGCTATGTTTATGGAACAAAGCAATCAGATGACTGGGAATGTTTTGTCATGGCCAGCACTTGTTATTCAATATACAGTACTGTACTGGGTTGTAGGCATTACCTATATGTATAATTGTATAGTACAGCGTACTGAATGTTGCATGCAATCCAAGGTATGCAATGAACCGTGAAGTCAGTAAACCATTATTTAATGGAGTATCGACCTCATTTTTTTTTTTATTGCGGAAATGGATAGAGGGTGCAAAGTTATGCTACCCTGATTTTTTTCAGATTTTTTTTTTAGACCAGGAACTATTTTTAAAAAATTATTGAAAGTCCTTTTCGTGACGTCACGAGACAACGCTCCTTAAGAAAAAGATAGGACTTGCCGCCTCGTGACGTCACAAAAAGGACTTTCAATAATTTTTTAAAAATAGTTATCGGTCTTGAAAAAATCTGCAAAAAATCAGGGTAGCATAACTTAATTTGCACCCTCTATCCATTTCTGCAATAAAAAAAATTGAGGTCGATACTACATTGGATACATTTTACTTGACAATGAGTTTACGACAATTAAGTCGACACTATGCTGTGTATAGTGACCAACTGCTACATTGCCACTTTACCTGAAAGCCTAAGCATCGACCATAGAAGCAATACTGATTAATGTTCTGAGCCCGAGCAAGCAGTTCAGCGGGCGAGTGCTTTTCGTCTGGGAAGAGATCTCCAGGTTCACTCCAGGAGACAAGAGTTGTCAGGTGTTGCAGACAGGTCCCCAGAGATGCCAACACATGGCTGCACGCTTCCACCTCCCTGCAAACACATACAAAAAATGATATGATGTCATCATGATAATTATGATTTATGCATTAATGCAGCATACATTACTGCATAATTTGTATGATACCCCTGACCGATACAGTATACTTTCAGAATGAATATGTATGAATTCATCATTTCAAACTTACTTCATGTAAACAGCTTTCCTGAAGAAAATATTATTCTTTGAAGATCCAACTTCACGGGCTAATTTTAAGCCATGAATTATGAAAGTGTCAACTATGTTGACAAAGCTTCTGTAGCCATTCCCTGGTGTATTTTCATCGAAATCATACTTCGGTGCAACAGCTCGAATTTCATCTACTAATGGACTCAAAGTATTAATATGATCAGTCATCGCAAAGAAAGCAGCACTAAGCCTTTGTCCACTCTCACTGTCATCCGATCGAAAAGCTTCTCCGTTTTCTGTGCACAATGTAACCAACGTTTCCATCATGTTGTGTATCGAAGCTGTAACTTCTTCAGCATCTATCACTTCTCCGTTGTATTCTTCAGACATTTTCAATCAGATTGTGTCAAACTCCGTTCAAAGTTCGACGCAAATTAATCAAAAATAACTTATTTCACAATTTTCATCTTGACAGGAACAGGATACAGTAGCCAATCTTTTGGAACTGTCTGGGTCTACGCCGGTCGTAGACGCATTAAATCTACGCCGGAACTTTTTCAATGTTCAAAACATCCGTGACGTCACCCGACGTAGCTCTATTAAACCTACGTCGGTTGTATAAAACATATGATTCATGACGTCACTAATATAACAAATGCAATAAACGGAGCTAATTGTTCAAATTTTTTACTCCGCTGACTTGTACGTGTAATTATATTATAATTGATTGTAATAAACGGTATTATGCAGAGTCTGTACTAATTTTTATATTTATTAATTGTAAATATATTATATTTATGTAGTGCATATATATATATATATTAATATCATAATTAAATTATTAAAATATTATTAAAAATTCGCAACTGTAAAATTAATTCTGTCTATAAATAATTATATATATATTATAATATATACTATATAATATTATATAATATAATATATATAATCATATACTAAATTAATTTAACTAAAACTATATATAGGCAGCTATAGTGCAATTAAGTGACGACGAAGGTATATATAAAAAAAAACTTTCCGGCAAAACTGGCATAAGAAATATAAAAGCGTACGTGAATTGAGTGAAATATATATAATTATATATTAATGGGAAGCTGTGACCTTGACGTCATCGCGACCTTTGTCCTGACATTATACTTTTACAAGAACAGATTGGGCGCACTATAACACGTAAGATCCTATTATTTATACGGTGCAATTTTTCGATCGCGGTATTGTTTTTACACAAGTTCTGTTTCCGAATTGAAAATCACGTATTGTCACTAACCTTTTACATTTAATTGCCACTATTAAAATATTATTTGCAACCCCAGACCCCAGCTCAGTTTAAGTAAAAAGAAACTCTAAAAAAAATTCGTGGTGCTTGTATTAATTCTGATTTTGGAGCGGGAAATTTGCGCAATATATGCCCATGGTGTCAAAATCTGCTCATCTTCAACATACGAATATCTTCCAGTAAAAATATGGCGACCAAATTGGCAGGTCAAAGATTCCCATTGAAATATTCCTTATGGGCAATTGAAACCCACAAAAATTCAATTTTTTTTTCCAGGAAAATGGTCCGTAAAAAAATATTTGAAAATGCATTGAAGAATTCATTATATATTAAAGCTAGATAGGAACTTTTTGGACCAATTAATTTTTTGAGTAAAAAGCTGTTTTCTGTTCCATGTAAGACTTATACATGTTAAAAATTTAAAAGACCTCCACAACACCAACTTTGGGAATTTTTTTGGTGAAGAATTTTTTATCGGAAGAAAATAAAATATTAA
Source organism: Siphlonurus alternatus (assembly GCA_949825025.1). Taxonomy (NCBI): domain Eukaryota; kingdom Metazoa; phylum Arthropoda; class Insecta; order Ephemeroptera; family Siphlonuridae; genus Siphlonurus; species Siphlonurus alternatus. The sequence goes on from OX463778.1 coordinate 22,176,802, forward strand.
AAAAATGCAATCGCTCGATCGTCACTCTACTTTAATAAATATATAATAAACTGCATGGTCTGCATGACGTACATACGTACTTCATTATTTCGATTATTTGGTACGTCTATAAATTAATTCATGTATTTTTCGAGTACTAGCTTATAGCTCCAAAAATGTACTATATAGCTAACCTTCTAAAAGCAACATCGAATATATATTATATACCATTTCACGTCATAGTGGCCACCTACACCACCAAATATTAAAGTTCTTTGATTTTAATAAAATTAAATCACAGGACATGTTCATATAATGAACCTACAAAAATGGTTTTTGTCTTTTTCAAAAATATTCAAAATTGAGGGACAATGGGCAAATACGAAATGGCGTCAGAATGCAAATGTAGCATATATACGGCGGCTCCAGTAACGCGGAAAATATTATGCATAAATTAAATTTGATTTTTTCTATGGATGCATAACCGTATTATATGTGTCTACAACATCCTGCTTTCAGATTTTCTCTATGGGTTTTAGTTTTTTTGTTATACCGGTTCCCGTAAGCCAAGTATGACGTTTTTGAAGCATTTGCTTTCCGCAGCCCAAATATAGGCTAAATGTTTTTTAAATAAAAAATGGATTCTATATAGCTCCTAAACATCTCTTCTTACCATAAAACTCCTAAAAATAATGTTTTTTTCTCAACTATATAATGGCACAGTAAACGAAAAAGGGTACAATTCGTTAAGGTACCTACTTTGCGGGCCAAAAAAGTCAATGTCATTCAAACTTTAGGAGAATTTTAATGACACAACTGGAATCCTCGATCGTATCTTAATTAGTAAGAATCAAAAATAATCTCGATGTACCTCTCGAGTATTTCCTTGCAAAAGCTATACTGGGGGTTAATATCAGGTCAGTCCAATAATTTTGTCCAATAAGGAGATGGGCTTGGGTCAATATTTCGATGAATTTCACATATATTATGTTACACATCTAACCTAGTTTGATGAGGTTTGGGCATTATTTTTCGAAATTTCAAAAAAAAAAACGAATTTCAGGAATTTTCAAAAAATCAATAAAGAGGGCAATCTCGAGAGATAAAAAAAAATGTATCTTAAATTGTGCTACACATAGAATTATAATTTAAATTTTTTCAAGTTTTTAGTCAGATTGCCAAACTTTTTTGCATTGAAAATTTTGACCTTGAAAATTTATTAAGGTCAAAGGTCAAACTACAAAAAGCGTATAACTTCATACCAAAGCACATTGTTAAAAAAATCAAGACATGGGTTTTAAACAATGTTTATCCTTCTATAAAAAAAAAAACGGTTTCAAATTTATGGAGAAATTCAAAATTTTGAAATTAAGATTTTTTTTACTAATTATTCCGAGGTTTTTAGAAAAAAAAATCGAGTTTTGTCATGAATTTTACACAGGTTACTCATCTGACCCAGGTTGATAAGATTAGGAAATTATTTTTTCAAATTTAAAAAAAAAAAAAAAAAAACGAAAATCAAAATTTGACCGTGAATTTCAATTTTTTTTTTTTTTTTTTAAATTTGAAAAAATTATTTTCAAACCTTATCAACCTAGGTCAGATGAGTAACCTGTGTAAAATTCATGACAAAACTTGAAAATAATTTTCAAAAAACCTCGGAATAATTAATAAAAAAAAACGCAATTTCAAAATTTTGAATTTCTCCATAAATTTGAAAAAGGTTTTTTATAGAAGGATTTAAACCTATGAGTATATATATCTTGATTTTTTTAACAATGTGCTTTGGTATGAAGTTATACGTTTTTGTAGTTTGACCTCTGACATTTGACCTTAATAAAATGTCAGGGTCAAAATTTTCAATGCAAAAAAAGTTTGGCAATCTGACTACAAACTTGAAAAAATTTAAATTATAATTCTATGTGGAGCAGAATTTAAGATACAAATTTTTTTATCTCTCGAGATTGCCCTCTTTATTGATTTTTTGAAAATTCCTGAAATTCGGGTTTTTTTGAAATTTCAAAAAATAATGCCCAAACCTCATCAAAACCTAGGTTAGATGTGTAACATATGTGAAATTCATCGAAATCTATTGACCCAAGCCCATCTCCTTATTGGACTGACCTGATATTAATCTGGGGTAACTCCCTTTATATAGTACTACTCTATACGCACCGCGTGCGCACCTCGTCAGATCCGTGATAGCACGAAGCGGCAGAGTGCTGTTGTGTTTATTGCAGGGACCGGATGCACGCATTTTTTTCGTGCATCCGAGATGCGCATCCGGTCGTTGCAAATTAATTTTTCGTGCATCCATGGATGCGCATCCGGATGCAAATTTATTTTTCATGCATCTGGGATGCGCATCCGGATGCATTAATTTTTTCCCGTGCATCTGGGATGCACGGATGCGGATGCAAGCCCATTTTTGCGCATCCGTGTGCATCTTGCATCTGCATCCGATCTTTGGTTTTTATAATACACTTTGTTTCTTGCAATTTTAAACGACAAGTGGCAAATAAATGTTAAAAAAATGACTCGTGTTTAAGATTTATTTAGAGGTCTTTAGCAAAAAACCTGATAAAAAAAAGAGGAAAAAAAGAACAAAATGGATGCAAATTTATTTTTCATGCATCTGGGATGCGCATCCGGATGCATTCATTTTTCCCTGTGCATCTGGGATGCGCGGATGCGGATGCAAGCCCATTTTTGCGCATCCGTCTGCATCTTGCATCTGCATCCGCATCCGATCCCTGGTTTATTGACATGAAATTTATGCAAAAATAAAATTTTATTGCATCTATGAAATAAACTTGCTACTAAATTATGTCACTGAGATAATTTTACTTCTATATATTTGTTACCATTTTTACACAAAATTCAATCCCACGTACCTATCTTAATTATAATAGCAAATGGAAGGAAAATTATCTCAGTGACGTAATTTAGTAGCAAGTTGCAAGGTTATTCCATAGATATAAGATACAATAAAATATTATTTTTGTGTAAGTTTCATGTCAATAAACACAACAGCACTCGGCCGCGGCGTGCTATCACGCGGGTCTGACGAGGTGCGCACGCGGTGCGTATAGAGGGAGTTACCCCAGTATAGCTTTTGCGAGGAAATACTCGAGAGGTACATCGAGATTATTTATGATTCTTACTAATTAAGATACGAGGATTCCAGTCGAGTCATTAAAATTCTCCTAAAGTTTGAATGACATCGACTTTTTTGGCCCGCAAAGTAGGTACCTTAACGAATTGTACCCTTTTTCGTTTACTGTGCCATTAGTTGAGAAAAAAAATATTTTTATTTTTAGGAGTTTTATGGTAAGAAGAGATGTTTAGGAGCTATATAGAATAAATTTTTTATTTAAAAAAAATTTAGCCTATATTTGGGCTGCGGAAAGCAAATGCTTCAAAAACGTCATACTTGGCTTACGGGAACCGGTATAGCAAAAAAACTAAAACCCATAGAGAAAATCTGAAAGCAGGATGTTGTAAACACATATGGTTGTGCATCCATAGAAAAAATCAAATTTAATTTATGCATAATATTTTCCGAGTTACTGGAGCCGCCGTTTGCTACATTTGCATTCTGACGCCATTTCATATTTGCCCATAGTCCCTCAATTTTGAATATTTTTGAAAAATACAAAAGCATTTTTGTAGATTCATTATACAAACATGTCTTGTGATTTTTATCAAAATCAAAGATCTTTAATATTTGGTGGTGTAAGTGGCCACTATGACGTGAAATGGTTCTAATATATATATATATATATATATATAAAAATTTATATATATAAATTTATATATATAAATATATACAAATTTATTTGAAAATCCATTAAAGAATTCATCATATATTACGTACGTATTTTTTAATTGGTACCATAGTTCAGACGAAGTTGGAGTAAAAAGCTGTTTTCTGTTCCATAAGGATGCATGTTAAAGGCCTCCGAAACACCAACTTTGGGAATTTTTTGTGGTGAAGCTATTTGAGATGGAATTTTTTGGTTTTCATTTCTCAATAGAGGGCGAGTTGAACTATTTTTAGAAAATAAAACATTCAAAAAAATTAAATCGCTCACTCTACTTTAAGTCATGATCTATGCAACAGCATGGTAGCATGCCAAAAATATGTCTAATATTTTTTATATATTTTTTTCCTATACTATATAAAGATAACCCAATGCTCAAGTAATCGTATTGATTTTGTAAAATAACACAATTATCAAAAGACAGTAATGGAATTATGAGACGTACGTCCATATTTGTCATGGTTGCGCTTTTTTTTTGATAATGTACAGACCTTAATAAAAAAATGCATGCTTGGCTAATTTTTGTTCCTTGCAATATGTACCACGGTTATAGCCTAGCAATTGTAATATTGTTCAGAAAAATTCACAATAAAAAATATTAAAAAATATATTTGCCAAACGGCAGCGACGCAAAGTTGGCTCCGAGCACTACTATAATAGGTGCAAGAATGGGCTTGCCTAAAAACCTCGCCGCAATAAAGATATTTTCTATTCTATATAATATATAACAGTGCGCCAGGGGACCATTTTATGCTTATTTCGTAATATCGCTTTAACTTTTTAGTTTATATCTACGAAATTCAAAAATATTATTAATTCATCTTGGTACGTCCTTTTATAGGCCTTCCTATAAAGTCTATAAACACATCAGATTTTTTTTAAACAAAATCTGAGGGGGGTTTATATTTCTTTACGGGACTATTTTTTCCAAAAAAAAAAATGAGATATTATTATAGAATGTGAAAATTTTAGTGGCTTAATAATCGAAAGAAGGGGTAAAAAAATATATTGTACTGTGAATTTTTTCAGATTTTTCTGAGACCGGGAACTATTTTTAAAAAATTATTGAAAGTCTAATTTTATGACGTCATGGGCGGCACAGCCCTATCCTTTTTCTTAAGGAGTACCGCACGTGACGTCATCAAAATAGAATTTCAATAATTTTTTAAAAAAGTTCCCAGTCTCAGAAAAATCTGAAAAAATTCACATTACCATATTTTTACCCCTTCTTTCGATCAAGGCGATCAAGCCACTAAATTTTTCATATTCTACTATCTCATTGTAATTTTTGTGGGTAAATTTCTCATAAGGAATTTCGATTAATATAATATTTCGCCTATAATGGACAACATGCATGAAAAATTTTTATTGCAGAAATGAATAGAGGGTACCAAATTATGCTACTCTGAAATTTTTCAGATTTTTTTGAAACCCAGAGCTATTTTTAAATAATTATTGAAAGTGCGGCCACGCCCTGGAGGCGTCAGTAGGCGTATCCAGTCTCTATCCTTTTTATTAAGAATTCAGAGGTGCCAACTGAAATCACAGGACTTTCAATAACTATTTAAAAATAGTCCCGGCCGGGTCTCAAAAAAATCTGAAAAAATTCAGAGTAGCATAATTTGGCACCCTTTATCCATTTCTGCAATAAAATTTTTTCATGTATGTTGTCCATTCACGCTTCTATTTCTTTTGCCGGAAAGTTTTTTTTAAAGTAGAGTGAGCGTGTTCATTTTTTTTTTAATATTTTATTTTTTAAAAATAGTTTAAGCTGCCCTCTATTGAGAAATGAAAACCAAAAAATTCCATCTCAAATAGTTTCACCACAAAAAATTCTCAAAGTTGGTGTTTTGGAGGCCTTTAACGTGCAGCGCGGCATTATGGAACATAAAACCGCGTTTTACTCCAACTTTTTCTGAACTATGGTACCATTTAAAAAATACTTACGTAATCTATGATGAATTCTTTAATGAATTTTCAAATGAAAATTTTTTTACGGGGTCGTTTTCTTGGAAAAAAATCATGGAAATCCTTATGGGAATTAATACCCGCAAAAACTTAAAGATTTTTTTCCGAAAAAACGGCTCCGTAAAATATTTTTTTATTTAAAAATCCATTAAAGAATTCATCATATAGATTACGTAGGTATTTTTTAAATGGTAGCATAGTTCAGAAAATGTTGGAGTAAAACGCGGTTTTATGTTCCATAAAAGGCTGCACGTCAAAGGCCTCCGAAACACCAACTTTGGGAATTTTTTGTGGTGAAACTATTTGAGATATGGAATTTTTTGGTTTTCATTTCTATCAATAAAGGGCATGCAGCTTAATTATACTATTTTTAGAAAATAAAATATTAAAAAAAATGCAATCGCTCACTCTAGCTACTTTAAATACCTCTCCGCTTAATTTTGCACTGCATTAATTATTTATTTTTTATTTTTTTTAGTATATTTATATATATTATAATTGCTACATATAATTTAATAATATATATCAATAATTTAGTTTAATTATATACACTATATATATTATATTTACAGTAAATAAATATAAAAATTACTATATTATAGACTCTGCATATTAAAATACCGTTTATTACAATTATTACAATAAATTATAATAATATATAATTACACGTACGATCGAGTCATTGGATCGAGTAAAAAATTTGAACTTCAGCCTCGTTTATTGCATTTGTTATATCAGTGACGTCATTAATCATATGTTTCATACAACCGACGTAGGTTTAATAGAGCTACGTCGGTTGACGTCACGGATGTTTTGAACATTGAAAAAGTTCCGGCGTAGATTTAATGCGTCTACGACCGGCGTAGACCTAGGATCATGTATGTATGGATAGGCTATCCCTATACCAATAGCATTAGAGCGGCTGAGGCAAATCTCCAACGTAAGATGGTGACCGAGCGCAATCAACCGGCGGCATATTTTCAAAGTTTTGAATAGCGTAAAAAAAGTGAAACAGTAGATTCGAGAGCTCGCGAGATCATGCAGAGATGTATTCGATCTTATACGTCAAAAGAAAAGAATTAGAAGCATGATTCAAGCCAAAGCAGGTCAGAGCTATAAAAAAATATGGGAAAAACTGAATAATATATACTGAATTTCCCAAGTATATTTGTATTTTTTTTTTATGATTATGTATATTAAAGTTCGAATAAGCGATATATTTCATTTTTTGGAATATTTTATTTTCTATAAATAGTTAAACCTGATGCCTTCTATTGAGAAATGAAAACCAAAAAATTCCATCTCAAATAGCTTCACCACAAAAAAATCCCAAAGTTGCTGTTTCGGAGGCCTTTAACATGCATTCTTATATATATGGAACAGAAAACCAGCTTTTTACTCCAACTTCGTCTGAACTATGGAACCCAATTAAAAAATATGTACGTAATCTATGATGAATTCTTTAATGGATTTTCAAATAATTTTTTTTTTTACGGAGCCGTTTTTCCGGAAAAAAAAACTTGAAAATCCTTATGGGAATTAACCCGCAAAAATTTCAATATTTTTTTTCGGAAAAACGGCTCCGTAAAAAAAAAATTTATTTGAAAATCCAATAAAGAATTCATAATAGATTACGCACGTATTTTTTAATTGGTACCATAGTTCAGACGAAGTTAGAGTAAAAAGCTGTTTTCTGTTCCATAAGGAGATGCATGTTAAAGGCCTCCGAAACACCAACTTTGGGAATGTTTTTAGGTGAAGCTATTTGAGATGGAATTTTTTGGTTTTCATTTCTCAATATTATAGAGGGTGAGTTGAACTATTTTTAGAAAATAAAATATTTAAAAAAATTAAATCGCTCACTCTACTTTAAAAGAAATTATTATCGGCATCAGGCCTGATGTATTATTATCGTAGGGGTACTTATTTCAAAAAACAACAAAGATGTCATGACTGGACGCAATACTATAATAGACAGCTAGCTAGCAGTTTAATCTATTACATAAAAAGTCTGGAGGATATTCATGAGCAATTAAACTTAGAGAGACTATGTTTTTATCTTAGCTCATGCCATGCAGTGTTGTATAAACTTCCAGATTATTAAAAAAAAAAAAAAAAAATGAAAGTATACCTGCATGTGTTTAAGAAACAATTGTTTGACTACCTAATTAAAAAGAAAATATTACTCCATTAAGCTCATGCAAGGCAAAGAATGTCAATAATTTTATTTGTATAATTTTGTATTGTAATAATTGAATATTGTTATTTTGTATGTTTGTCTATGTCTATTATTTTTAGAACCACAAGCAGGGATAAAAATTGAGGCCAAAGTGGGGGTTAAAGTGTTTGTGAATGCTCCCCATTATATATGTTTTAGAATAAAATTATTAACAAACATGGAATAAAAAGGTGAAGAATTATAATAATTAACAATATATACAGTTTCATATAATTTATTGATGTCATTATAAAATCTTTCCACAAAATCTTTTTATGTGCATATGCCAACAGTCAGCATGCACTATATCTATTCTTGATCAAAATCTTTTATTTTTTTCCAAATGGCTTTTAATTCTTTTAAAAATTGGCTTGCACGCATGACTCCCCGGCAAAGTTTAGTGACTCAATATTGTTAAATTTATCTGCCCAGGCCATATGTATATATACTGCATGAAAAATTCATTTTAAGCCGGTATTACACGATAAAATTTTTCTAGTTATTGTATACAATTTCTCCTTACAAGAAAACTTCCACTCCATTTGTTTGTATGGAGATGAAATTTTCTTGCAAGGAAAAAATTGTATGCAAAATTGCATCGTGTAATACCGGCTTAAAGTGAAGTCCATGAAGACACTTTTTAATGTTTAATCATTGTCTACCTTTGCTGGCAACTATATTGTAAAAAAAACTTAGCTGCATCTTATATATTATGCAGTAATGTATATATTATATATAAATTTATATTACATATATTTATTTATAATATATTTGCAAAATTTGCATATTATAGCAGTATAAAATATAAAAGACAAAGCCAAAAAATGCTTATTTCTTGAGTAAAAAAAATAGATAGTATTTTCTCTTTATTAAAATTCTTACTCATTACATAGAGTGCTGTACACCAAAAATGTGTCGTACTTGTTGACTGAAGCAACGGGTCCAAAGAAGGAACGTCAATAGAGTTTTGTTAGTGCGACAATGATGTGTTGGGCCTCCTCGCTTGCCTTTTCTGTGTAGAAAAGCATGATTAGTATTTAGGCAAAATTAAGCATAGACTTACTGGTAGACTTAATTAAATAGTACACTCCATTTGAATAAAAATATCCCATCTGGCTATGTTAAAGTATAGCCGGATCAGACATTTTTATCTGAATGGAGTGTACTTTTCGATAAAATTTTTCTAGTTATTGTATACAATTTCTCCTTACAAGAAAACTTCCACTCCATTTGTTTGTATGGAGATGAAATTTTCTTGCAAGGAAAAAATTGTATGCAAAATTGCATCGTGTAATACCGGCTTAAAGTGAAGTCCATGAAGACACTTTTTAATGTTTAATCATTGTCTACCTTTGCTGGCAACTATATTGTAAAAAAAACTTAGCTGCATCTTATATATTATGCAGTAATGTATATATTATATATAAATTTATATTATATATAAATTTATATTACATATATTTATTTATAATATATTTGCAAAATTTGCATATTATAGCCGTATAAAATATAAAAGACAAAGCCAAAAAATGCTTATTTCTTGAGTAAAAAAAATAGATAGTATTTTCTCTTTATTAAAATTCTTACTCATTACATAGAGTGCTGTACACCAAAAATGTGTCGTACTTGTTGACTGAAGCAACGGGTCCAAAGAAGGAACGTCAATAGAGTTTTGTTAGTGCGACAATAATGTGTTGGGCCTCCTCGCTTGCCTTTTCTGTGTAGAAAAGCATGATTAGTATTTAGGCAAAATTAAGCATAGACTTACTGGTAGACTTAATTAAATAGTACACTCCATTTGAATAAAAATATCCCATCCGGCTATGTTAAAGTATAGCCGGATCAGACATTTTTATCTGAATGGAGTGTACTTTAAGACAGGGACTGGATCCCGTATCCGGATCCGCTCATTATCCTGTTAAAAAAATAAATGGACCAGATCCGGGTATCCCGATCACCTTAAAAATATAAATGGACCAAATCCGAATATCCCGATCCCCTAAAAAAAATAAAAGGATCTGGACACCCAGATACTTTTATATTTTTTAAAGAGGATCCAAAAAAGGGTTCAGGTATTTTAATTTTTTGATTTTCACTGTTTGAAGTTTGAATTTTATCTTCCCAACTCCCAACTTGCGCAATTTGCGGCTTCTTAAAAAATAAATCTTTTCTCTTATTGACACAAACATTGGGTGTTCATATATTATATATTTTCGTATTTCATTAATTTCAATTAAAAGTATTAAAACTAAATTTACACTTACGTACAGACCCCATCGTCGTTGTAGCGCGTTTTTGGCCGATCTTCCAGTTGTAAGTTATGACTCCATGGCCGATCTATATATTGTAAGTTATGACTCTCTGGCTGATCAGCTTTATTTTTGCCAGGGACGAGTGGCCGAAATGTCAAAAGTTACAACTTTTGTTTTATTGCGCCATTCGAAAGAGTGCAAAATTTGACACAAGATGGCATTAGTGGTATTTTCCTAATAATTTTCATTTAAATGCTAGAAAAATAATAAAAAAAGGGGCGAGGCCCGCGAAATCAGGCTGTTTGCAAATAACACGTAACAAAATATCAACACAGAGCAAAAACTTAAATCATAAATTTATTCAATCCAGTTATTTACTTCTTCTGGCTGCAAAGAATAATTTTCCTAACGGCCAATTAACATTTAATCAATCAAGTAACAAAATATCTCTCCAGATTGCATCGGGTGATCTCTAAAATCTGGAATCATGCATGCAACGATTGAATAACTCGTAATTATATGGTTCAGCTACGTGTATAATAATTAATAATAATTAACTTAATAAGTAAATGTGATTTTTTTCAAAATTGTTGTGATTTTGTTTATAAATATTATTTTGTTATTGCGGCGCGCGCCCTACAGTATATCGGAAAGAAATAATTAAGCTTTTATTAGTATGTTAATTTTGATACACATCTGCCTGTGGGGGAAAATATTGCAACTAACCACAATAAAGGCGTCACAAAGATCTGTAACTTGCATGCATATATCATATTGTAGAGTGTCGTAATATACTATAATAGATAAAAAATACCGGTATTTAAATAAAATTATTATTTTACGATATATAGCTAGCATAGTTTTACATTTTTTTTAGCAATTATAATATACTCTAGGACGTTCTTATATAACTAGGAAAAATTAGCAAATAAAATTATATTATTATTATTATTATTTTTTTGCAAGTTATTTTATATTTTTTCTACCATATATCGCTGCACGTATAATAATATATTGTGAGATGTTAAAAGTTTGTAAAAACATGTTTTTATGCTCGCTTGAAAAGAGTCGAAGTGCGACAGCTAATTGGTCTCTTCTAGCAGACACGTACATAACTTTTGTTAATTCATTGACGGTCCAACGTGTGCTATCAATATTATACTATTATAATATTGATATATTATATTATTATCGTATGAACCTGAAAAGACGAAAGAAAAAAAATCGCGAGATACCGCGAAGCACAACGCTCACTTCCGGCTTCGTGAATCCCGCCCATTATATACGTATATATATATACCCATGATAGAATTATAGTGATCGACGTACCATATTAATATTTGTTGTTATAAATAAAATTTAGCATAAATAAATTATAAAATAGCGTAAATATATTTTTATGATTAATTCAGCAATGGAATTCTGCTACGCGTCTATTAACAAAGTATTCTTCGATCGAGCATAGAACTCGCTGTGATATTTAATCGTCTTGGTTACGTTTAATTTCCGCGTTTATGTGCAGACCTGTAAAACAAGTAGCATGCTAAGTAAGCTAATTTTTTTGCATCAATTGCAATTAATGAACTTATAATTGCCTATTTTGCATTGCTGTTATTTATTACACAAAAAAAAAAATCGACATTATCAGCGATCGACGATGCTAAAATCACCCAAACTCGGCTGTGTTCGATTCTATTTTTAATAAATAAACTTTTTTTATAGTCCCTGCACAGCCGCTTTTTTTTCCCCTAAAATTAAAATAATGATAAACATGAAATAATATTATAGTAATACACAGTAATTTTATGTCTTACCCATGCATTTTTATTTGTCAGCTAGAAAACGAACCATGAAAATGTTTAAGTAGCTGAAAAAAATACGGGTATCATATATGCATGTATACGCGACGTATATATAAATAAATATTGAAGACGAGCGCGTTTCATTAATTTTAATTAATTCTGTAATTCTATTACATCGTGTTTTTAATTTCTAGCCGAGTTAACAACGTGAGAGAGGATTATTACATGCATTTTCAAGCCCTGTCGGATTATGGCAAATTTCATTTATTTATTATTATTATTTTTTAAAGATGACCGACGGACTTTTATACGTATTTTTTATCGTATTTACATTATAAAAGTGCTGTATACAGGATTTTAATTTCCAATTAATATTTCCGGAGATAATCAGTTTTTTGCTTCTCCTGAACAATTAGAAAAATTGCAGATCAGCCAGAAGGCCATAACTTACAATATGCAGATCAGCCAGAGAGTTATAACTTACAATATATAGATCGGCCATGGAGTCATAACTTACAACTGGAAGATCGGCCAAAAACGCGCTACAACGACGCCATGCTTATTTTTTTTTCTTTTTATTTTTTAAATTTGAAATGAAATTTGTGTTAATTTTTATTCTTTTTATATGCATATTAAAATTAAATGATTAACTGTAAGAAAATTGTTCAAAATGTTTAAACAGTGCAATGAAATTCTTTGAATATTTAATCATATAATTACCAATATTACCAATATATAATATAATTAACGTACAGTCGTATGGCATTTAATTAAACAATTAACAAACAACAGTTCTTATCATACATTATCAGTTACAGTATCATATGCATAATATGTGTATGATACAGAGATACAGTATGCCTACTGTACATACCCGTGTATCGAGACTGGCGTTTCTCCTTCATTTTGCAGGGATTTCCGCTTAGCAGCATTCTTGCAACCAGGTGCACAACAAGTTCTTGTCATTAACGCTTATTTAGCTTCACATTTTCGTATAATATCACATAAAATATGGAGAAAATAGTAAAAAATTGCAATTTTTTCTCCATCCCAACATGGCGGACAACAATATCAAAACATTAGCGTCACGTGACTATCACGTGACCGTTACCACCCACTTCCTCCTCACGACCGAGCTTCACCGAGACAGCGCCATAGCCTATCCATACATACAAGATCCTTGGCGTAGACCCAGACAGTTCCCAATCTTTTGGTAGTAGCTGGTAGCTGCTGATTTTTTTTATGAATCAGCTGCTAAACAGCTTGTCCAATCGTTTTTATTTTTATAAAATTATAAAATTTAATGAAGATCTCAATTTATTTTATGAGCATAGCATTTGCAGTTAAATTGTAAATTTTGTTTATTTTAATTCTAAAATATTATGAGTATAAAAAGAAGAAAACAAATATTTTTCCCTTCCTTATTTAGTTGGTATTAAGTTATTTACGCATATTTTGCCGGCGCGGGCGCAGAAAGCAGGTGACTTTGTAGACAAGTAACAAATAATTACTTTGACTCGTGGCCAGGAACAAAAAGGCAGTAATTAAGTACCTTGAGCCCTTTCAGCAAAGTGCGTAGAATATACCCTTGTGATTGAAAAGGTTTGAACGTGTTCTCCTAGTCTAAAAATCAACTCTGAAGACAAGATTACCAGACAAATAGGCCCAAACTGGGTAAGACATTATTCTTTGTTTGCGTGGAAACTTCATCAGAATGCATTATTTGTCTCGGCCAACGTGTCATATTCTCTTATTTTAAAGTGACCTACTGCTTTAGAGAAAAATCTGAACAGTAGATTTACTACAAAGGCTATTGGGACACTAAAAGATATAATTTCCAGGCCTATACCGGTAAAACAAGGTTGGATTTCTGTCGAGCTCTTCAAAAAATGAATCTATGTTAGTATCTTTCCATCCCCTACACTTCCCCTGCATTTGCATATCTCATTGCATGTTAATTGAACTGCTATGATAAATTAATTGACTTAAAATGTCATAAGTTTCCTCATTTTACAGATTGCATGATGCTCGATGCCAGCCTCTTTATATTTATTTCCCTGGTGAATAAGTTTGACCTATTTTCCCTGCATGCAATACACTTCACCCCAGAGACATATGCTTGCATCATGCTCTCATGCTATTGCATGTCACCATTATTCTACTGCTAACTTAGTAGCTGGTCATTTTCTTGTGTAAAAGCATCTCCGCTTTGGTTGCTCTTCTCTGCAACAGGAAACGACTGTATTTGGTAATGTATATTTTGCACTAAAATAACTTTTTATTGTTTTATTAATAGAGTAAACTTACAAATAAACATTTTTTTTTTTTCTCAAATAAAATGTGTACCATCGTAAGTATGGCATACACCATTCATACATTTACATTATATTGATTATCAATCAACAATACAACAATAAAAAAAACACTGGCACAAAATTAATAGTCATCACTTTTTTGTTTCCACAGTTTCTCGCCTTGTGTGGTCTGCTGCACGAGCTGCAATGAGTCCTCGCCTACTAGTCTTGTGTGGCCCCTCAGGAGCAGGAAAGTCCACCCTCGTCAAACATCTCATGGATGAGTTCTCGGACTCTTTTGGCTTCTCAGTGTCTCACACGACACGTTCTCCACGTCCGGGAGAAGAGGAGGGTGTACATTACCATTTTGTAAGCCGAGATGAGATGACTGCCGGTGTCGAACGTGGAGAATTCCTCGAATCGGCTTGCTTCTCAGGAAACTTATATGGCACCAGGTCCGAACAAAAGATATTGTATTACATACACAACATAATATTATTTTAGACTAAAAACAAAATTTAATGATATTCAAGTTATAGGTGCTTATTTTACACTGAATATTATGCAGAAAAACATAATTATTCAATCTTGTTTAACACTTACCTACTTTTTTAATACCTGATATTATATACTTACTGTAAAGAAATAGAATAGACCAAAAATAAATATTCAAATTTTAAAATTACATGCAAGTAAAAGGGAAAAGGGATTTTTTTTAAATGAATAAATGGATTAACATGTTTTTTTTTTTTTTTTTTTTTTTAACATTTCTTAACCATTTGATGAATTTTTCATACACAAGGTCTATTTCTCAAACAGGGTAACTGAGCAAAAACAAACAAGCAAAATATTATCTGTTTCAAAAACAAAAATTAATTCAATACAAGGTTGTATTTACAATAACAATACAAACTTGCTTCATTTTTCAAGGTACTTTTCTTGTTTGCAGCAAGGCTGCCGTAACGAGGGTAGCGGCTCAAGGTCGCATCTGCGTGCTGGACATTGACGTGCAAGGGGTACGTCAGGTGCGCCAGGTGCCCGACCTGAACCCCCTGCTGGTGTTCATCAAGCCCCCCTCCATGGAGGATTTGGAAGGAAGGCTGCGAGCCAGGGGTACCGAGACAGAGGAGAGCCTCCGAAAACGTCTTGATGCAGCTAGCCATGAGATGGAGTATGGTATGCTTGACTACCTCCTATATTTATGCACCTATATCTCCTCAATGTGGATAAGTATGAGAGAAGAAGAGCTCAAAGTTCAATGTAACTTTTTAAATATTTTTGCACTTGATTTTATTTTTTCTTCAGTTATTATTTTCTCAGTAAAAATCAAGTTAAATATGTTGAACACAACTTGGTGTAAGTTTCAATAAATTATTTTTTCAGTAATGAATTTAAAAAATAATAAAAATAATAATTATCTGCTTTTTTTTTCACAGGTGAAGCACCAGGCAACTTTGACCTTGTGCTCACAAATGATAAGCTTGAAAGCTCGTATGCTACACTCCGTGAGTTCTTGTTGCCAGAAATAGAGGCCTGCAAACAGCCACCAGGTAAGATGCCTATTCCCTTCCATTTGTCAATGTTGGTCTCTTGGGTGCCTTCTAGCGTAATGCAGGAAAATTTACAAAAATTGATTTCTATATAAATATTGTGCCAATTAAAATAAAACAGCAGGGTAAAAATATATTTTTAAATGCAGTTTATACGTTCCTGTGTAGAATAAGATGGTTGAAATTGCACATTTAATAAGTAAAAGTGCACTCATCTTGCCAGGTTTATTTAAATTATTGTTTGGTTTTCACAGAGTTTTTTTATGTTCAGTCATAATGGGCGCAATACATGAACGAAAATGACTAGATTCTGACTTCTCAGTTAGCGTCAGCCTAACTCAATGATGTTCGAAACTCGGAGAAGCCTGGTTATCTTTCTGGATCACTCACGTGAATTGCGCACATTTTAGCTATAATTTTGTGAAGTTATGTGAGTTTTA
This sequence comes from Siphlonurus alternatus, assembly GCA_949825025.1. Classification (NCBI taxonomy): domain Eukaryota; kingdom Metazoa; phylum Arthropoda; class Insecta; order Ephemeroptera; family Siphlonuridae; genus Siphlonurus; species Siphlonurus alternatus. The sequence goes on from OX463778.1 coordinate 22,193,129, forward strand.
AGTGCATGCATACATCACCTTAGAAATATCTTTCACCAAATAAAAATTACATATTTTATTAAAAATTTAGTGGTGACTCGTTGAATGTGGTTGTAGAATGGAGATAAGTTTGATAAATATTTCCATTATTTTTTATGTACATAATTTTTTGTACACAAATTTAGAATAATTAAATTATTTTCAATTCACTGATACTTAGTTTCGCTGCTACAGCTCAGCAGCCACACCTGAAAACACCTTATGAGCTGCCACAGCATTTCATTGACAATTATCCAATTATCACGTCTAGGATTTTTTTTTTTTTTTTTTTTTTTTTTTTTGAGTCGATGACTTTGTCAAGTCTTTGTTTTTTGTCTGATTTTTACGTATGATGAATTTTGTTACCTTCAGTGGAGGCTTGGCGCTAAGTCTGGTCGGTTGTTCTTACAGAAAGCGTGGAGTAGTGACTGCCAAGGTGAACGAGCACGCACCTCCTTATCATTCCACGACGGAACCTCAGAGCATTTAATTTACTTTCACAACCTCAAAGCTTCAGTTTTAACACATGCAAACACCACTTTTTAACACATTATTAATACACTGTATTTAATTCATTATACATAGTAGATTATATATTGCAACTTGCTACCTGCAGCTTTATATTATGATTACGCTTTTTAAACTATTTATTTTATTGCTTTATGTTATTTAATTTATTAAATAACACTCTTATAATCTTTTTGCAATTTCATAAAAGGTTCCAGTTGATTTAAAGTTAAAAATATATATATATATACTGTATAGATATTGTTGTATTCATGCATAATCAAGTAGATGCAAAAGTGAATGTTTGTTAGCATTAGCAATAGAGTTCAGTGCCCTTGTTTGAAATTAATTAACAATTTGAAAATATTTTTCTCACCATTTTAATTATAATTTTGAACAACATCCGTACAGTCACGACAGGCAATTAATTGAGTGTAGAAAAGTACAATTTATAAATTTTAAATAAGCAATATTTATTGAAACATAGAAATTGAAAGAATATTGAGTTGACCGTAATTATGCTGACGTCCCCTTTTCTTTCTTTTTTTTTGTTTTTGTTTTTATTTCTTTTTTCTGGCATGTTGTCTTGAGTTCAGTATTGTCAGTTTTACAATATATGGTACTTAATGTATATAGTTTGTTCTGCTAAAAATTGGTATTATAGCAAGATTAACTAGCACGAGTATTTTTTGTAGCATGTGAAAATTTTGTGTGATAGCATGGATAAAGTCGGAAATAAAATAATTAATTTTACTATTTTGTAGCATTAGCAAAAATTAGTCAATATCATAGTTTGCCAGTTGATCAACCATACTTATATCTACTAGGTGTTATTGCAAATGTAACTGTATGTGCCAAAATTATCAAGTTTCCCATAACAAAGTTTGTTTCATTGCTGTGAATTAAAAAAATAAATATATTTTTTTGTGTATTTATTAAATTTTTTGTTAGGTAGTTGAAAATGGAATGTTGTAACATGTAAATGTTTTGATGGTGTGAAATAATCACTAATGTTTGTAAATTATGCGTGTCACCACTGCGAATAAGATTTAAAACCATACTCTGTTAAGATAGTGATCATAGATCTAATTCTTGTATTACTGTATTGGCATCATACGTCAAAGCTTGCTGTTTTTTAATGTTGAAAATTAGTCCAAATATTATTTACCCACTCTTGTGCTCCTAATAACACCAATGTAGTTTGCAATGGGCTAAAGTTCTAACATTTCTGATACTGTGCACTTCTATGTGGTCACAAATCCCCCCTGTATCATGTAATACACTCCATTTGAATAAAAATGTCTGATTCAGCAATGTTCAAGCATAGCCGGATCGGACATTTTTATTTGAATGGATTGTACATCATACTAAACACTGGGAATGTGTATAACTTAGTATTGACTTCTCTAAAATAATGCAAGCTTAACAAATAGACAATAATGGTTGCATTTTTTTATTTCATAATTAGAAAATATACCTAAAATTTTCTTTTCTGAATTTTTTCAGATTTTTTGGAGTGCGGGAACTAATTTTAAAAAAAATATTTAAAATCTCTGAATTAGGGTGGTACACCTGATGGGACAACCGTGACGTCATTTTTCGTGCTGTGATTGGCTATTGATGACATCACGGTTGCTGTGATTGGCTGTTGATGATGTCACGGTTGTCCCATCAGATGTACCACCCTAATTCAGATATTTTAAATAATATTTTTTAAAAATTAGTTCCCGTACTCCAAAAAATCTGAAAAAATTTCAGAAAAGCATAATTTTATGTATATTTTCTAATTATAAAATAAAAGAATGCAACCATTATTGTCTATTAATTACAATTGTGGTGTAACTAGCCTAGAAATGTATGCCCTGCTGGTCAGTGGACTTATTAAATTCTGAATTCTGCGATATTATATTCTGTCTGTGTTTTAATGTAGCTTTTGTGGCTAATTCGTTTGTCCACAGTATCTCAGTAATAACTTAATTATCTGTGTTCATTATGTCTTAAAATTAATCTAAACAACAGCTGAATTGCCTAATTTCTCATACCAAAACGAGGGGGAAAAAAACTATACTCAAATGATAATGCTGACAATTTTCCCTTCTTCATTCTACAATTAATATTTGAAGAAGAATTATTCCATTTTATTAATTTACAGTTTGCTATTTTTATTTCTGAAGTGCATTTTTCTTTGTTTTGATACCATCTGATATGAATTATTAGTAAAATTAAAAAAAAAATATGATATTTTTGATTGATATATCATGTTAAATATATTACCAAAAACTGTGATATAAAAGATGAAATTATATTCACAAAACAAGTTTGTAAGCAATTAAGAGATGAAATAAATAAAATTCAAGCAATGATAAAGTATTCAATATCCTATACTGTTATATATTAACCTATCATAATATATAAAACTGTTTTTTAAAAAGTAACCATACATTTTTGCCATATAATAACTAGGAAAAAAATCCCACAATCTTATGTACGGTAATATGTTGTATATTAAAATGAGGATTGCACCTCCAAACACATTGGGTGTGATTTACATTAAAAACTTGTAATTACATGAAGTCAAGGGACCTAGAAAATTAGGTTTATGTATGTATCAAGTTTTTCCTATACCTGCAATGCTAATTTTTTTACGGAACTGTGATCTCCTTTATTCAAAATCGAGTTTTACTTAACAACATGTTGCTTAAAACGAGTTTTTACTGTATACGAAGGAGTTATCCAGAAATATATTTCTGGTCAATATTTTTTAATGTCATTAGGTCTGTTCGTAAACCCTGCTTGGTGGACACTTTCTGCCACCAACCTCTTCGACACTTCGACCTTATGCACATGGAGGTCGATTGAGTAGAGAAACTGTACACTAAGCAAGGTTAAAGAACAGACCTATTGATTTAGGCCGACTCTGAACGTGGTTTGTGAGGAACTTAGATATCTTCTTCCACTAAACTAATATGATTTTGTTTCCATCACATAAATGAACAAAGCATAAGAAACTATAGTATGAGTTGCTTTAAGTCCAGAAAATTTATACAATATAATTATATAATATTGAAATCTGGATTGTGATGTTAATTAAAGAGTGATGTATAGTGTACACTCATAAAAGAATTTAAATATTTTATGAATGGGTTTAAACTCTAAAAACATCTAGTATAATCTAGTTTGTTATGCTAAATCAGTTTTTTTTAAATAATATTTGGGTTTTTATTATTAATAATAATTAAGTAAACAATTCTAATTAAAGAACTTATATAATGCAGCATTTCATCACACTTTATTTTTTTAAGTCAAGATATTACATAAATTAGATACTACTACAGTGGCATGCATCAATGATTCGATAGCTACTAATAATAGGTTTATTTAGCTGAGCTTTAAAAGCAGAGTTGAAATTAGAATTTAAGTTTTTTAGTGCTATATTAGTGTTGCAGGATTTTTTTTTATCTAAATTGCCCTTCATTAATATACATGCAGTAATTGTGAGGCCTTAATTGAGGGGCAATAATCTCATAAAAATGTACTATTATTACTACAGATCTTTTTAAGTCAAGCAAGATAAGAAACTAATATTTATTTAATAAACAGAGACTTTTACAAAAATTCAAAAGAATTCCGGCTTTTACTAAAATATAGCATAATATATATTACATTTTTTTTTTCTATATATATAGCAAAAAAAAAAAAAAAGAAGTTAATTAATATAAAATACATTTTGAAATTTTATCTAATTCTGCCTCTGCAATGCATTAAATTTTAAATGTACAGCATTATTATTTCACTAATATTGTGAAATTATTTATCATTCATGGTTCATGGTGGTGTACAAAACAAAATATAACCGATTGACAGCAATAATTATACAATGCATTCATCCATATCATGGAGGAAGTATAGAATATAATTCTCCATGAATATAATATAGAATATAATTTATCCATGATCCATATTAAAATATTGTACACGTGTGCTGGAAAATTCTCCTCACTATATATGCAACAGATAGCAAGATTGTCAATTAATATATTATCCAAACATGACGTAGAAATATTACCATTTATTGGTGGAGGAAAATTTTCTGGGATACTGACTGTCCAGTACATCAATTAAGCATATATACATAATATATATTTGATGTATTCTGTCACGTATTGATGCAAAGTAATGAGCATATAATTGGAAATATTGGGATATGAAAATATGTTGATTTTTTTTTTTACTGTTTTTTTGATTTGTTACAGAGATAATGATATAAATTTATCTCACTGTCAGTTTTAAGTAGCACAATAATAAGTTAGACCTAAATTGTTTTTATATCTTATCTTTTAAATGACTGCATGATAGCTGTCAAAAAGTATATTAATTATATAATTAAAATTTTGATTTCTAAAAATAAGTTTCAACTTTTAGTCAATTAAGTAGACTTTTATAATTATTAATTTCTATATTTAGTATATTATGTTCTGTCACATACTCTCCCTCCCTTAAGAAGTATAAGATTTAAGAATGTAATAATTTAAAATTTTTAATTACTTTTTACTAAATGGGGAAATGTTTTAGGGATATGTTTAATTTTAGTCTTAACTCCTTAATGCTGGTAGAAGCATTATCTCCCCCCCCCCCACTTTCCCCTCCTCCTTTCAATTTTCCCCTCCTAAATCTATCTAGAGAGATGCTGTTTGCATATTTCCATTCCAAGGTCTTTGGATCCAGCCAACCAAGCAGCCACAGTAGTCTAAGGTAAAGCATGCAATGTCTGGCTCATTTCGTAATCAGTTTTTTTTTTTTTTATATAACATCATTTGATTTCAGGTCATTTACTCAGTGAGTGATAGTGAGTGAGATGGAGGGCTACTCATCAGATAGCAGTGATGGAGATCTTTCTACTACTATGGACTTGTCTCATCTTTCTATGGTTACTTCTGGACTACAACAACATCTTGAATTATTACTTGACACTAACAAAAATACTGCAGACCAAGTGGAAACCCTTCTTCTATTTAGCAACCACCTGTTAGCATTACCTCCTACAATCTTACAATTTCAATCACTAAAAATTCTTGATATCAGTTCTAATGGTCTAACTCATATTCCTTCTGTTTTAGGACAATGTCCTTTAACTTCTTTAATTGCTAAAAATAATAATTTAGAATCTTATTCTTTTCCAAAATCATTAGGATTATTAGAAACAACATTAAAAGAATTAAATCTTAGTGGTAATAATTTAACAACAGTACCTGAACAAATTTTAGAAATTAAAAATCTTAGATATCTATACTTGGGAAGTAATAGAATCAATGAAATTCCAAAGGATATTAAGAAGCTTGTTGGGTAAGTATTTTTTGCTGATAACTTTGTTAATGTGGACTGTTAATTGTGACACATTGTTGTACCGTCAGTTTGCAAGTGCTGTACCTCGGAGGCAACTGTGTGGGAGAGGTGCCCACCTCAGTGGGTCAGCTGACAGCCCTGACGGCTCTCGTGCTGAGTGACAATCGCCTCGAGAGCCTTCCCCCAGCCATCGCCAACCTCAAGAACCTTCGCTCCCTCCTGTTGCACCGCAACCGTCTGCGCACTCTGCCCCAAGAGATCGTTGCCCTCAAGGGCCTTGCAGAGGTGAGTGACTTTTAAACAATTATAAATGTAATATTAAAATGCAATGCAATTAAGAATTAATTTTGTTGTTAATGGGAATTTAAGAAATCTACTTCAAAATCTAATTTAAGAGCTTTTAAGTAAAATAAATAAAAATATGTACTAGTAAGTTATATGTCAATCAATCAATGAATTAATCAATTTTTAAAACTTATATTTATTAAAAAATGTATATAATTATACTTTTATTATAATTAATTAATAATATTTTTTGCTCTTTTATATAACTTTTCTTTATTTCTTTAATCAACGTTACTGGTTTAGGTATGGGAAAAAAATATGTGGCCAAACTTTCAATCATTATTTAATTGACTTTTTATTTATATTTTTTTTTCTGTTGTAAAAAAAGTTGGGTGAAAAAAAACATAGCACTATTATATAAGCTCTTGGTCATTAATGAAAAAAAAAAAAAAAATGTTATAACATTAACATTTCTGTCAATTAATATTATTAATAACTCAAACAGTTGTACAATTTGAATGTTAATTGTTTTCAGACAAAAAAATAAATTCAGACGAAACAACTTGCATTGTTTTGATTTTTAAATATTTTGCATGTAAATTGTAAAATAAGATGTATTTTAACCTTTGAACCTTGATGAAGTTTGCAACTCATGGTGTGTATCTTATATTATAGTTAACTAGTTAATTCTGCTTTCTGCCAATTAAGACTTTTTTTTAACAGTATTTCTAGTAAATAATAGTAAATACGTATGAAAAAGTATCACATCATTTTCTTTCTATTGTAATTGAAGACAAAACAGAAAAAAAAAAATGACCTTTGTCATTCTTTCTATCTTTAATGTAGTCTATCTAATCAAGGTCATGATTAAAACTAAAGTTTTGCCAGTCATTGCATGAAATATACTCTTTATTATATAATACGGCACATGTTTGCCATTACCATTTACTTTTTCGAGATTAATTGCCTCTAAATTAAAAATTAAACAGATAAAAAATTCGGAACATACTTCTCATTAAAGCCATATTATGTATTATATGGTTTATTGTTTTGTTTGAATTAATGAGTTAATTAATTTCCCAAAAAAACAACATAACTTGACACAATGCTGGGTGATGATGAAGGCAAATATAGCTAGTTCTATGAAAACGCACCAATTGCGTTATCTTGCTGAGTGACTAACAATTCTTCAAATTACTGATAATTCGTGTGTAAAGTGAAATTTTTTGTAGCCGATTGTCCTTCTTCCGATTCGGAAGAAATATAAAATCTTAACACAAAATGATCGAACCACCTGAAAAAAATTATAAAATTAATAAAAGCATTAGAAAAACTAGTTAACCAATATTGGAATATCCCTCAATCAAGTATGTATGTTTTACTTGGAATGAGAATATTGCAAAGCAGGCTATATGGATAGTTGTACTGTACTTGAAGAGACATGATTTGAACCTTAATTGCAGTTGAGCTTACGTGACAACCCCTTGGTGGTGAGGTTTGTGCGAGACATGACTCACCAGCCGCCTGCCAGTTTGCTGGAGCTCGCCTCGCGCGCAGTCAAGACCCACAGCATCCCCTACGGTCCAGGAGATCTGCCCATCAGCCTCCTTCAGTACCTCGACTCTGCACATCACTGCGTGAATCCTCTCTGCCAAGGTGGGTACCGACCATTTTCAGTACTTCATTAAATTCACATTTCTGAAAATTTGCACTTTCATATTTATGAAGTTAAATTTTAATTTAATTCTTTAATTCTACTATATATATACACACACTAATGGCAATATATGAGACCTATAGCTTTACAACTAGATGGCTGATGGATTCAATAAAAGCTATATATTTTTAAAGTGATATGATATATAGAGTAAAATAGCTGAAACAATAATTATTCAATTTTAAAGCTTACAGCTCATTTTTTAAAATCAATTTTAAAAAAATATCAATAAATACAGTGCAGTACTGCAAGTTTTGCAAACATTCTGTCATTGAGTACATTACATATTCGTTTACACATTTCTGCAGGTGTTTTCTTTGACAATCGTGTGGAGCACATCAAATTCACGGACTTCTGTGGCAAGTACCGCGTGCCGCTGCTGCAGTATCTGTGCTCTGAGCGCTGCGTCAACAATGTTGGCTCGGAGCAGGGAGATGAGGACGAGGCAATTCCTGGCAGCGACAACCTCATGCGGAAGGTGCTGCTGGGCTAGGCCAAGCCACCCAACTGATCGGCAAAAGAAACAAACCAACCCTTCAAATGAAACTTGAAAACAGTTTGGATAAAATATTTAACTATAGCACTTACAGGAAACAATTACTGTATACACATATTTTTGTTATAATAATTATTGAGTAATTTCATTAAATTTTGAAATAACTTTGTCTTTTCTGAAAGTGTATCGTTTCATAATTACTTTCTGCATTTATTTAACATAAAGAAGTACATATATGGAAAAACAAAACAAACAAAAAATATAAAAAAAAGCAAAATGGAAAATATGAATTAATAGAAGGGCTGGTTTTTCACCAGGATGAAACAAAATTTAAAAAAAAAAAAAACTGCATATTATATATTTTAATTTTAATGTCAAGTGTGATATTTAAATGGCTGTAAAAGATAAATATTCAAAGCTATAAGAGCAGCTGGATCTGAATGATTCATTCTAATTTTTATTATTTTTTAAGAAATATATAATTATGTCCTTTTTTCACTATAAATATTAAGTTTTTAATTTGAAATTTATAAATACTTTAAATTAACAATATACATATTAATTTTGGTGTGTTGAGAAATATAGAGACTAAAATTTGATAACATATATGCATTTTTATTCCTATCATTCCTATATAACCTTTTCTATATAATAAATGTATATTATATTACTCTACTGCTTTAGATTTAATTTCAAGATAGCTAATTCAACACATATTTTGAAAAATTACATACTACTTAAGAGCTTTAAAATTATAAATTAAATTCAGGCAGTCCCATGTGTATACTGCGAGTTACATTTAACAGTTGTCATCACGTGTGTTTGTATAATAATGGCTTCAGACATTGGTAGGGACGATCGAGCTTTGGTAACGAAGAACTTCACTCGTCAACACAAGCCAAAGAGCACCTGAGCATCTCTGACAAAAACCACGTAGAATATACAAGTCTTTAATTAAATCCTGCAGACTTTTTTTATTAAAAAAATATTTTATAAAACACTAAAAATTAACTTTCTATAATAATAAAAAAATGGAGCCCAAAACCATTTAAAAATATTCTGTTGCAGGAGTCTGCATACTGTAATTTTAAATCTCAAACTCTTTTAAATTAAAAGAGAAAAAAACTGCAATAATCCGATAACAAACTTTTGTCCATCATCCATCAAACTGGGTTTTACTTTAATTATTGATAGTTATATTATATCATGCTTCTAATTAAAGCAGCTGTTAATTATACTCTGAAGTCTTCTCCATCATATATATTATACTGGAGCTGTATAGCGAGGAAAGCAGGCACAGGCCCAGAATCAAATTTCCTTCTCTCTCGAATCTATAAGGTCAATGTTAAAAAGTAAAAAAGAAAAAAAAAAAAAAAAAATGGAGTGGGGCAAATATCTATATAGCCTATGTTAAATCCATGGATTTTGGGGGAGCCGCAGAATCCCTTCCCACCTATCAGTGCCTGCATGGAGTCAAAAAGGCCTGCACTTATAATGGTAAGTATCCATCAGAAAAATTATATAGTCGCCATGTTCGTTTGCTAATTTTGACTCCTGCTACAACCACCGCGCATCGGCGCGCAACCCTTCTGCGCACGTTTTTTCGACTCGAAGTCAAAACACTACTACCGCGCAATTCTTTAGATGCTCTTCAATTAAACTAACCCAAGGCAAATAATAAAATTTTTATAGCAGCAAACGTAAAAGGTTAGTGCCAATACGTAAATACGTAATTTTAAATTTGCAAACAACTTATTTAGAGGGTTAACAATAAGCGATTGAAAAATTGCTCCGTATAGGATCTTAAGTGCGGCCAATTTTTTTTTGTAAGTAAATGGGAGAGGACAAAGGATTGGTGATGTCATCATGGATGCTGACCATTCCTAGTACAGTAAAATTTTAATAATTAAATAATTGGTTTGAAATTAATGTATATTTTGCTTCAAAAACAATTATGTATTTCATTTGGAAATAATTTTGCAGCTGCAATATACGGCACATAGAAATTAGTTAATCACCCAAGACAAGTCCGTCATTAAGGCCAAGCAGATCTCTAGCTTAAGGTCAGAAAAATTATCTAGGATATGGATTTTGCTTTGACAGCATGTTTGCAAGTATCAAAGCTAGATAATATACAATACGAACAATGTCCAACTCTTTATCCTATGTATATTTTCCACTTGCTTAATTCACGAGCCAGCAATATACGCTAGAGAGAGCTGCAGATCTAATACTCCCTAATACTTTTTTTTTTAAATAATCATGCAGTGGTATATAAAATGAGGGCCTCTGGTGATTCAACAAATTTAAAAGCCATATTATATATGTTCACTATAAATTGTTCATTTTATCACAGTGAAGCGAGATAAAAAATTAATCTTTACCTACAATGGTTTATACACCCCTTTTATTCCGGTGACAGGACAATGGACAACATACATGAAAATTTTTTATTGCAGAAATGAATAGAGGGTACCAAATTATGATACTCTGAATTTTTTCAGATTTTTTTGAAACCCGGAACTATTTTTAAATAATTATTGAAAGTCCTGTGATTTCAGTTGGCACCCCTGCAGCCTTAATAAAAAGGATAGAGACTGGACGCCTATTGACGCCTCCAGGGGGCGTGGCCGCACTTTCAATAATTATTTAAAAATAGTTCTGGGTCTCTAAAAAATCTGAAAGAATTCAGAGTAGCATAATTTGGTACCCTCTATTCATTTCTGCAATAAAAAATTTTCATGTATGTTGTCCATTCGCTACTAGACAATTCGTCCCCGGAAAATTCAACCCCGAAAAATTTGTCCCCGGAAAATTCATAGCCGGACAATTCGTTACCTAGACAATTTGCTACCTGGACAGTTCACTACTTGGACACTTTGTTACCAAGGACAATTCGCTACTCAGACATTCTGTTACCGATTGACAATTGGCTATATGATGTATATACCGAGGAAATATTCGCCACTTTTTCAATTCGTGTTTCATTATTTCATTATTTATTTATTTATTTTCGTTCATACTGAAATTCTTAATTCCTACAGACTTTTAACTGCTTTATAATTTATGATATTAATAAATTAAAACACTATGTTCTGTGCTCAATATCACATATTATATTCTTAATTAATGCATATTTTAACCTATGACAATTAAGAGTACCTAACTTTTATGTGAAATAATAAATAATATTATGTAATTCATATATTAGAATTTTTTGACTGTGACAACTATAATAAGTGTCAATTTAAATAAACAATCTTACAATGTTAAATTTGTATATGAGTAATTTTTTTTTCCCCTTCTACACTCTCCTAGCTATTCTTTTCGAATGTTATACTTTATAATGAAAAATGTAGCCGCATGTTAATTTGAGGGGAAAGAAACATTAGTCATTTCAACTTGCAGGTATTGAATGTTTTGAGAGTCGCTAATTAACTATCCTCTGTAATGAATGGTCCAGATAGCGAATTGTCCTTGGTAACAAAGTGTCCAAGTAGAAAACTGTCCAGGTAGCAAATTGTCTAGGTTTCGAATTGTCCGGGTACGAATTTTCCGGGGACGAATTGTCTAGTAGCGAATTGTCCTAGAACCTCGCATTATAAAGTGCAAAAAATTTAATTAGTGAAATTTTGAATGACTTAATTTATTTTTGAGAATGTAGCATAACAATTTTTAATTCAAGTACACTGGCCATCATATTCATTTATTTATTTACTTTTTATTTAATTATTATTATTTTATTTTTTTCCAGAATAACTTGAGTATTTTGGCTCGTGTCGGCCAGTAATGTCCTTTTGTTAAAATGTAGCTGGCTGCCAATGACTGAGGAAGTTACAAAACACAAGGAAAACCTAAATGAAAATATATACAATGGCCAGTGTAAAAGCTAGTGAGGCTATAGTGTCCCAATCATAAGCAGTTTTATTTTAATTAAATGCATTTTTAGGTATGCATAATATTTGAACCAACTGCATTACCAAAAAATTTAATGACTTTGAGATCTCTAAACAAATAATCTTTTATTAATAAAGTTGCATTTTAATTTAAGTTTTTAAATAGTATATTATTATGTCTAAATGATCAGATTTTAATATTTAGAGATACAGTAAAAGCTAATATAGGATATAAAAATAAAGTGATATTAATTTAATTCCTGAAAAAAATATTCAAACATGTTGTTTGAAATAATTAATAATTAATTTTTTTTAAATTTAATAATTTAATTAATACATGAAACCTTAAGGGTAAGGTAACGCCACCAATGTTAAAAAAAATCCCTCTCACAAAAATTCTGAAAAAAAATTAAAATGTTCTCCTCTATACCCCCTATCAGTACCTAAAATATCAGGTATACAAATACGATCTAGTTTTTGAGTTATAAATTTTTAAAGTTGACTACTTTAACATGGAGAAATGAAACTCCCATGTTAAATTGGTCAACTTTAAAAATTCATAACTCAAAAACTAGATCGTATTTGTATACCTGAGCTGATATTTTAGCTACTGATAGGGGGTGTAGAGGAGAACATTTTAAATTTTTTTCAGAATTTTTGTGAGAGGGATTTTTTTTAACATTGGTGGCGTTACCTTACCCTTAACTGCTTTTTCTATTTATCTACTATATATTTACATTATTCGATCATCTTCCACTGTCAATTAACATATGCATTTTGAAAAATGTCTCTGATATCATCAATGTGCATTTTGAACAACTCATTAACACTTCAGCCATTTAATTGGCTATTTGGTGAAGGAAATTTACATCTAGGTGAGAAGTTTTCAATTATTGTGACTTTGTTACAAGTTCCCTTGTAACAGAGATCTCTAATAAAGTATATTAAATCACAAATTAATTATAATTATTAATTAATTAATAATTAATTAATTATTAATTATACTTTATTTTGGGACATTTTTATGAGGGTTAACATGCATGGAGGCTCAAGGATCTGAAGCATCACATTTTTTTTTTGTCACATAACATTATATTGAAAGATACTAATAGAAAACCTGCACAAAATTATTTTATTGCACATTTGAATAGAGAATCTCAAGTTAATATGTATGTAGTAATTTTTTTCCTCAGATTTGTTTGCTTCAACACCCCTAAAATTTTGTTGCAAAATGCTGTCATAATGACAGTCAATGCAACCCTTTTCTTTATGCTAGCATGTTAAATATTTGCATGACTGAAATCACAGCATTTTGAAGCACAATTTTCAAGGCTTTATCATAGATGGTTCAAAGAAATCAATTATATATTATATATATACATGTATATATATATATATATATATATATATATATATATATATATATATATATATATATATATATATATATATATATATAGAAAAAGAAGAAAATGACAGTACATACACTAAAGGTCCTCGGATATTCAAATTTGCAATGATAATAAAAAAAAAGCATGCAGGTTGTCTATTGTTATTAATTAAGAAATAGCAAATAGATATTTAAAATATTTCTCTAATAAATGAACCTTGTCAAATTGTAATGCATTACATTGATGTCCAACTGCAAACAAGTTGGTATTTCAAAATTTTCAGATAGAAGTGTTTGAAAATTATAGTAATAGCAATTATTAATAAATTAATATTCTAACACTTTAATTTCATAGCTTGCATTAATTACTGGCCATCAATAAATATTTTCCTGTTTTGACTTCTCTAAAGTTGTCCTCATTAGGCCAAGATAATCTAACTATCAGGTGCTATAGATAGCGCAAGTAAGCCATGGCTTTTATTTGTTTTTGTTTTATTTATTTTTTTTAAACACGTCTTGTTCTTTTACTCAATAATAATGTAGCACAGTAAATTATTATTATTTTTTTTTAAAGATTTTTAAGGGAAACTAAGAGGTTAATTATTGATATTACATTGTAACAGTGAAAATCCATGCACTTTTTAATATTATATTTATATGTTACAATAACCCGTAGCTGACTAAAGACTATAATTAGTCTTGGTCAGCCAACGACTAAAGTCTGTGTCATATATTTCTGCATCTAGAAAAAGTACACAATAGTATTTTCTTTTTAGCTGTGTAATATACGTTTGTGGGTTGTATTTTTTTCATAATTGAGTCAAGGTATGATGTGGTCATAATAATAATAATATATATATACTGTACAGCAATGAGTTGCATGGTGCCTTCTCTAAAACACTAGGGTAGGGCTGATAGCACTTTTCCTTATAATATACTATGCCACCTTGTAAATGAGTAGATTTATGTAACTTACAAGGTTATTATTATTATTTTTTTTTTTCATTCTTGTTTGTGACAGGAAAGGAGGTGGGGGTTAAATATCTGTGAGCAAATATTTACAGCAATTAAAATATATAGGACAATCACAAGTCTTCAGAAAATATTAAAAACAATCATACATTTCATTTTCTTTTTAGAAACAACTTTTTTTTTCTTCTTTCCTTATTACATATATTATAGAGATTTATTATTTATTACTAGCCTGTTGATTTCTATTACTGCTTAAAGATTGAGTGAGTGCTTCAGCCCTTGTTTAGAGAATGCTTATGTCCAATAACGTGCAGCAAAAAGTTCAATATATTATATAGTCGTGTAAAAGAAAAAAAAAAAAAAAAAAAGTCTGGAGGAAAAGCATTTGCATTTGCACCCATTCATTTAAGTGTTGGGGGTGCAGCTTCTAGAGAAGATAGCCGACTGCCCGAGACTGGACACCTGGACATGAGCATTCCAAAAGTGCAACACGGACAGAACAAGCAAGCCATACAGATGAATCTCTTCATAAAAACATGAGATTTGTTTCGTTTTTCTACAGTATCCACAACATAACAATTGTTTTTATTTTTATGTTTATTTATTTTTTCTCTCACCCCACAACAGTAAGGTGATTTTCCATGAAGTTGAAGCTTCAAACACATTGAATGGGCCACTAATTTAAATGCTTTTCGACAACACTCTTTTATAAAATGGCATAATTTCCATTCTCCAAAGATATATATAGATATATTAAAAAAAAAAAAAAAAAAAGATAATAAAAAAATGTGGGAATAACACTATCTCCAATTTCAAGGAAAAACACCTCTCTACACAGTATTTAATTTAATCATATAACAGATTAGGTTATAAAAGAGGGATTTTCTTTACAAAGAGATTAAAATAAGAGATGAAAAAGAAAAATATAGGGAGATAACAGAAAATATTATTTTTGTTTGTTTTTGTTTTAAAGATATCCAATGAACATAGCCATCAACTATTAACATTCATACTTCATCTTTCTTACCAATTATTTAAAGCAACAACTACTTAAAACAAATATTTTTTTTATTATTTTTTTAAGGGTAAGGTAACGCCACCAATGTTAAAAAAAATCCCTCTCACAAAAATTCTGAAAAAAATTTAAAATGTTCTCCTCTACACCCCCTATCAGTAGCTAAAATATCAGGTATACAAATACGATCTAGTTTTTGAGTTATGAATTTTTAAAGTTGACCAATTTAACATGGGAGTTTCATTTCTCCATGTTAAAGTAGTCAACTTTAAAAATTTATAACTCAAAAACTAGATCGTATTTGTAAACCTGATATTTTAGGTACTGATAGGGGGTATAGAGGAGAACATTTTAAATTTTTTTCAGAATTTTTGTGAGAGGGACTTTTTTTTAACATTGGTGGCGTTACCTTACCCTTAATGTTTAAATTTATTAATTTTTTAAAATAATTATAAGGGGACAAAAAATTTAAACAAGAAAATTAAAAAATTAACTTTTGAGGTACATGGGTAACCTCCTAATTTTCTCTGCACCATTATCTATGATTTTTTTTTTTTTTTTTATTATTTATATATATTTTTTTTTGCAACATCAAGCTGATAAATACAAATGTCTTTCACTATCCCTTTCTGCACTTGTTATTCATTTATACATGCATACAAATATGTCAGCTTCTCTCATTCTTCTACAGTCCCTCTTTATTTTTTAAAGCCACTTCAAAAAAAAAAGAGGCCACGAGTAAATACAGAGGGAAAACAAGTTACAAGGGAAATTGTTATTTTCAAGGGGTATTTAGAGAAAGTAAAGCTTATTCACAAAACTTATGGGCTAATATTTTTTTTCTTATACACAGTGACAGGTGTGCATTATATCCTATAGATCATTCCTCCCTTGGGGAGTAAATGTATGATAGGACAATTAATTATTAAAATCCCATCTTTTGGCAGCAAGCTAATTAAAAAGAGTAAAGCCAAAAATTGATGAAATATATCCAATAATAATTATAATAATAATAAAGACTTGTTAAAACACGCTAACAGCACCTAAAAACCACTGTGTCCGTTACAAAATGTACAGAGAAAGAAGGCAACGGAGAAACTATTGATCTGCATTCTTAATTCCTCCATATAGAAACTAGGTGCTAGCTAGGTCAAAATTGTTGTAGGAAACTTATGTGGGGTTGGGGAGGGGGTGGGGTAAAGGAATATAGAGCCATGTTAAGCATTCCATCTTAAGACAGCATTTTTTTTTTTTTTTAAAGCTGCACTTGAAAATACAATGAGGACCATAACTATTTTGAACTAAATTGGGTGTTGAAAATTGTAACAAAAAAAGAACAAAAATTGAAGGCATACAAAAGATAATTTTTTCTTAAAATACTTGGAACTTCAAAGCGAAAATTGGTCTGTGTATTATAAACACAATACAAAATATGTTTGTGAGATAGCAATAAAAATATGCAGCCTGTTTTTGCTGCACTAGAAATCGAAATAAAGTTTTGTAAGTAAATTTATTTTGTTTCTTAGGCATGATTCACAGCATTATTATTTCTCTTTGGTAATTTGGAGCACGAAAGTCAAATAAATTATCTGTTTTGCGATAGAAAAAGTATGCAATAAAACAACATTTTATTATGTCCTCTTTCTTCATAACTGCAATGAGAATACTAATAATTGAACAGTAGACTTACTGTATTTAAACTTCTTTTATTGTAACTTACTTGTGCTTTGATTTTTCTTCTTGTGTTTTAAAGTAAATTTAGAAAACTTTTAAATTGAGAGATTTTACCCAATAACAAAATATTATAATTATGACAGTGAAAGAACACTGCAAGCAACACAACACAAACCCTGAGAAAATCACAACAACTACGAAATATTACCAGTAGTGGTTCAATTTCTCAATTTATAATTGATCAATATTACGTCTTACTACTCACATACAGATATATATTTAATTAAAAAGAGAAAAGAAAAAAAAAGCACTCTCAATTAAAAATTCATCCATTACTTTTAATATTTATAAATAACATTTGCACAGCCATGCTGGTATTTCACGGTAAATTAGAGAGAGAGAGAGAGAGAGAAATAGGCCTCTTGCTTTAGAAGATTTAATTTAGATCACTTAAATAAACATAAACCTTTGCATGATAATATTATATTAACATATTACTTCAGCTGAACTACTAGTTTTATGTACGTCAAAAAAACAAATAAAGTTTTTAAATAAAAAAAAAATAATAATAATGCATAATCACATTCAAACTAGTATGGTGTAAATATTATTTTTACAGAACAGCATAGTAAGATTTAAGATTATACAATTCAGGATTATGTTTTTTGTTTATTATTTGCTATCCAAGACAGTTAGTTGTCTTATATTGCTCGTGGCTGGCTGATGGACGGGAGAAGGGGAAAAAAAAGGTAATGAAAGGTGAGGCAGCTAGCAAGGGGGACATTGACTGTGGTCTACTGAGGTTATAAGGGCCGTGATGGCGCTGTTGTTGGTGTCTGAGGTGGCCAAGGGGGAGGACATCAGGCCATGCCTGAGGCTGCCTGGGAGCCCCCATTGCCTCCTGCAGGTGGGGTTGCTTCACTCGGAGTAGCCATCGAGTTGGCCTCGCTTGAGCTACCAGCGGCGGTCACAGTGGCTTCTGGAGTCGCGGTACTCGTGCCTGCTGCAGCCACCCCAGTACCACCCCCACCCTCCTGTAGGTGCCGAGGGATCAGGATGGAGTTGAGAGCAGGCTGGATTGCCAACTCTGTTAACATAAAAATAATTAGTCAGCAATTAGAATCAGAGAGTATAATAAAAAAAAGTTAAGATGTAATTAATTTCAGCATCATTAAAGTTGCTCCAAAGTGTGGTTGGAAGTGAATGTAGTCTGAATTTGCTATTGGTGTTAATATTCTGAACCAAATTCAAAATCTGAATAGTGTGCATATTGACTTGTAAATAATAGGGTGAGAAACCTTACACTTCTGTCTATTTCTAGGAGTAACTTGTCTGTTGGACTGCAGCTAATTTACTTATGATTAAAGCAGAGAGAATTCAAAATTTAATTTTTAATGATACAACCCATGATATGGGTAGTCAATATAGTTTGCTTGAACAATACGCACATCTGATTGTGATATTGTGATGCTGTGCAAAGTGACTGCAATTACTTTACAAACTATTGATAATCTAATTAATGACCAGGAAAATTTTCAAATGTAATGGCAATACAGCAAGTTAAGATGCTAAATTACAAACTAAATCACTAACCTGTAGTACCAAAACATTGGATTGAAAAGATCATAATAATCAAAGCTTTATCAGTGAAATTGATTTATTGATTGAAAACAATTAAAAATGGATGCAATTTAAGCAAAAGATTTTAGTTGACAAAAATACTGTCCGACTGTTACTAATTTTTGCCAATAGTCCAATATTTCTCTATATGCAAATTACTGTACTTGAAACTTAAAAACAATTTACAACTTGGTGTAGAAGTTTGTTTCTGTTTCTTGATTGTCAGCCTTTTGCAAGGTTTGAAATAATAAAATCACATTTTCATGATAATTTTCTACAGTGAATGGTTGATCAACACTGAACTATATACTATGGAAAGCTAATGCCCGCTCTTCTACACCCTCCGCGCTGAAGGAAAAAAAAGTTTCTCTTTTTACCCATCACAGCTGATCCCTTAACATGAAATAACGTTGAAAAGGTCTGACCTTCCTACTATAGTGGGAAGAAATAGTGGGAAAAAATCAGCTGGCAGGCAGGTAGAAGCAATCTTTATTTGCTTCAAACCCTAGTATGTAGTCTCGCCCCCTGTTGATCAAATAAGCTTAACCATCATTATATTCACTACACTAATATCAGTGAAAAAACTTACATTTACTTGCATCAAGTTTTTAAGTCTGTTTCGGTGCCACAACCTTAGTTAATTGTGGTAGGTGTATGCTACAAATGAAAGTCTTGTCCTCATATTTTTGCTGTCTTACTCACCCTGCTCAGTAAAGTTGAATAATGGAGGCAGTTCCCGACCATTGGGCAGCCGCGTGTTGGGCTCACGCAATTCATTAAAGAAGGCATGGGCGCAGGCCTGCAGGGGCGAGATCCGCGAGGAGGGCGTGTATTCCAAAAGGCGCGACACCAGGTCAATGGCCTCGGGGGGTGTGCGGGTCCGGAATACCTGCAGCAGCAAACATGTCAGCATCTTCCGTCACACAAGACCAACAACAGAACCCAAGCTTCAAACTTTATTTCAAGTGACAAATAATCATGGTTTGATTTTTGCAAACTGTAGAGGGGGTTAGATATTTTACAATAATTTAATACATTAAAGGTGAACCAAAGTGAATACTTTTTTTACATATTTGGGAAGCTTTGAGTTATTTAGGTATCTATGTGCCACAATATTTTCATACGGTTCCTAATGAAGCTGTTGTTGGACGTTGAAAAGTGAAGGCAAGGATCATTGCAATCTACTTTAAACATGCAGCTTGCCGCAGCAGCCAGAGATACGACAAGAATCGGGGGAAACTAAAACTTCTGCCCTCTCTTCGTCTGCAAGCAGCAAGTTATTAACTTTTCACTTTTCAAATTAATTGTCCTACAACAGCTTTATTAGGAATCACATGAAAATATTGCAGTGCATGGATACTTAAATAACTCTAAGCTTCCTGAATAAGTAAAACAAGCATTCAATTTGGTTAACTTTTATTGAAACATATTCTCAGAAAGTACTAACTCTGAAATTAAATTTGTTTACATAAGCTTATACTATGAAATTACTTTTTCAAGTTACTAATTCAATTGTAAAAATGAAATAAATAAAAATCTTACGTTATTATAATGTGTCCATTAAAAAATTAATATGCACTTACTGTGATTTTGTTTTTACTTGATGTTAATATTAGACATTTTAGTGTTAATCTGTTAATTGAAGGTAGAAATAAAATAGTAGGGTTGTCACTTACAACATGAGACTATATGAGATACCCCCCTCCCTCTTCCCCCCATGATACTTTAAAAACTTGTAACAAAAGACAAATATAGTCAAATTTATGTAATATTCCTGCCAGAAGTAGCTGGAAGTTAAAGGTTTCTGGTCGTCTTGTTCATGTCCGAGTCTCAAAAATTTGCATACATGTTAGTATACTATTCTTATGAACCTGTAGCCAAAATTTCAAAATACGAATGTGAATAGGAAGGTCAGAAAACACTCACTTCCGGGTACGTCCGGAGGGAATATTGAATTAATTTGACTGTAATGAGTACATAGTCACACTGAAAAATTTGTTCTTTAATATCCACACTTTTCTCTTTGAGATTCTTCACAAAAAATGAAGTGAATACAAAGGTTTTGATATAACATAATTAAAATTTCAACATTTAACAATTGAATTTAGAAAAAAAAAAAAAAAAAAAAAAAAGGATTAAAGAATAAAAATTACTTACTACATGTAGCTGTAGTAAATTGATCACCACAAATGGATAAATTATACCTGAGATTTATGTACTTTGAGCAAAGTATGAACTATTATCAAGTGGCATTAATTTCAACCAATCACAGGAAAATGACATATTATTATACTGTTTATACGTATTATATGACTTATTCATGTTATTGAGCATCAAATACTGTGTAAATATCCCCTGTTTATTTCTTTATCAATTTTACAACCTGCTGTGATGTTAAATATACGAATGTTCACAAAATTTAAAATATTGTTATTTAGAAAATACTGCAGCAAAATTTTGATGCTAAGGAAGGAGAGTGCACAGATATTAGTATGAGATCTGTTAAAGAGGTACAACATGTTATTTTGGATAACACTCTGTAGGTGGTAAGAAAGGCGACATAACGATTGGGACAATGGACAAGAAGCACTGCACGAGCAGCAGGCATCAAGCGCGTAAACTTTGCTCTCTCTACTTACACGGATACGCTGATGCTCTGTTGTACTTTTTGGCATTGACATTTTCATGAGCATGGACTGTAAGAGGAAGCCCAAGTCCCATGTTAGAAATTATATCCAATTTCACAATGCTCAACTTTTAATTAAAAAAACATTTAATACTGTATATTAAGCAGCAGACACATTAGTGGCTGCTGCAATTAATAAAAAATACCGAGAACATTACAAAATTAAATACTGTAACCACACATCTAAATTGTCAATAAAATGCAAATACATTTATAAACTTCAAATATAACAATAAACTATTCAGTGATACATTCACATTCACTTATTAATATTTTTAGATTTTTACTGTTTACGATTTCTTTTACATATTTTGTCTTTCTTTACCTACAACATAATAATTATAAAAATGTTTAATGTATGAATAAAAAAATTTAAAAACTATCTAACCCACTATAGCCACACAGTGTCTGTTGCTTTAAATATATACAAAAACATTGTATAATACAAAGGACTTGGAGCTTAACCTCTCTATCTATGAAAGATCTTAACATAAATGTAGACAATACGAACTTTCAGGAAGAAATAGAAATAGCTATAGCAAGAAAAAGTGCAGATGGAAAAAGGCAAAGAAGAAGAAGATGAAAGACTAAGCTCACCTTCTGCCAGGGGTGTGATTTTATCTGCGGGAACTTGAACTCGGTATAGTTGGGGTTCATCTCTCGGATCTGCTCACGAGTTGGCGTGCCCAGCACCTTGATGATCTCCACCAGCTGGTCCACACCGGAGTCACCTGGGAAGATGGGCTGGCCAAGCAGCAGCTCTGCCAGCACGCAACCCGCACTCCACACGTCTGCAAGAACAAGAAATTATCAGGACAAAACAATAACCAAACCACAACAATCTGCTTATCAAAAACTAAAACACAGCGAAGAGGTGGGCTAAAAAAAACATTTCATTTCTAATTATACATCTGACTGTAAAGACCTAATTTAAAGTCTTCTTCTTCTTTTCTTATGCCCACGTTTTGGTGTTTAAACCATTTTACTTCTAGTAAGCCAATAGAGATAGGATTCTTTCTCTTCTCTCTTCATGTTGCCAGGTAACGAGTCAAGTTCAGTCGATTTTGCAGAGCATATTAATAAATGCTCTCTGTCTTGGGGTTCATTTTTACACAATTTAAAGTTAAATTACAGTTTAACCTAAGAAACATTGTCATAGTATGTCTACTTTACTGCAGTTAACATGGTAAAAATTCCCTTAATTGCCGAAGTGTTTCCTATAGACATAAGAAATTCATACATCTGCAAAGTAAACACTACATGACAATATACTGTTAACATGGGCTAAATCGAGCTCGGAAGTTAAATTGTGTCTGCAATCGGCTGTTAAGCCTATATTACACCATACAATTTTGCATACAAGTTTTCCTTGCAAGAAAATTTCATCTCCATACAAATAAATGGGGTTCAAGTTTTCTTGTAAGAAAAAATTGTATGCAATAGTTAGAAAAATTGTATCGTGTAATAGTGGCTTTAGAAAATATCACTGATCAAGACAAAGCAATAATTTTTTACAACAAGCTCACAATTGTTTTTATTTTATGTTATTCATAGAAAGAAACCTTTATTGAAAATTGTTCATAAGTCCGTCTCCACCACTTGACTTTATTTGTAAATAACTTTTTCAAGCATAACTTTTTTGTGCAAAGGGTATTCTATGCAAGATTTTCACAACAATTCTCTAGGATTCTACAAAGTTGGTAATATAGAATGAGTCACACTGATGGTTTAGTATATATTCTGTATTACGTATGGTATATTTATTATTTAGATTTATAATAAGACATTACTATCAGCAGCATAACAAAAAAGCATAACAACAAAAACATGTAGGTATAATTTTTGTTTCAAATGATACTATAAATTCCCTTGTGTGCTAACTATTTACCGTTGCTTTTATTATTGAAGAGAGATTAGAATTAAACTTTGTGAAGTCACAATGACTTCACTGAGTAAATATTATACTGTTGGCTATTGACATCAAAAGGTCAAATTCAAGACTTCAAAAATGATAAAAATGGGGATAAATGATAAGCACACGTGAAAATTAATATTATCAGGCAGAAGAGAAAAATTATATCACATGTTTTGTCAAAAGTATTATGCTCTTTTAAGTTCTATGCTCGAGTCTTACCTATCTTAGTGGTGTAGTCGATAGCACCAAAGATGAGCTCTGGGGCACGGTAGTAGCGTGAGCAGATGTATGAGACATTTGGCTCAGCCTTGACGAGGTGCTTAGCAGAGCCAAAGTCACACAGCTTGAGCACGCCTGTGTCTGGGTCCAGCAGAAGATTCTGCGGCTTGATGTCCCGGTGGCAGATGCCTAGCGAGTGAATGTACGCAAGGCTCCGGAACAGCTGGTACATGTACAACTGAAACATACGACACAATCAAAATGTTAATTATTACTATACAACTTGTCAACATAGTCACATGGTCAATGATAGATTCTGAGGCTGAATGAGAGCTACTTTTATACAATTACGAAATTCATACATTCCACCTGAGTAAAAAACTTGATATATAATATGTTTCTGTTCATTAGGCAATCTGTATTAATTATTAAGTGAAACGCATTTTAATTTCATTTCAATTTGTATTATTTGTAGTATTTAAATAATGCAATGCTTAAAAAAATTAATACAATAATATAAAAAGTTAAATTTTATTTTCTCCAGAAAAATCTTACTCTTAAAAACATATAATAATTCTAAATTTCTTTGCTCTCTTTAATGAATGTAAATTAATTTTTTTATAGTGAATGAATAATTTTATTTAGAGCTGCATGCAATATATGACGTATTTTAACTATTTTTATTTCATGACTTTTGACATTTTTTATTTTCCTGCCCCCCCCCCCCCAGCCCCCCCCCCAAAAAAAATGTAAATATAAATAAACATTTAAAATTCATAATAAACACAAGACTTACCTTTATAAAACTAATAGGTATAGTTTGCTTCGATTTACTGTAATGTCTAGCAACTTTGTACACTGTTTCAGGGATGTATTCCAGCACTAAATTCAAGTAAACTTCATCTTTCTGCAATGAAAAAAAAAAGAGAAAACAAGTTAAGAAACTATTCACAGTACTCACAATATGAAGATAGCTGTTGAGTTACAAGGTATTAAATTTGAAAGTTTTTTTTTTTTTTTTTTCCCACCTTACTTACAGATTAATTTTGTTTCCAATTTTAATGTTCTAATGAATCCCCCCCCCCCCCTTTATGCTACACAAATACAATGCATAACCATATTAGGAGAGCAGCAAGGTGGCATCATATATCAATACTCTGTAAATCTACTTAATGATGGAAGAGTGTACATACCTTGTCCCCACTTGAATAAAAGAAGTACTTGAGTTTTACTATGTTACAGTGCTCCAGTCGCCGCATTATCTGCAGCTCGCGATTCTGCAATAAACAAAACATTTGGTCAACGTCAACACACCAGTGGCATAACTAGACATTTTTTCAAGATAGAACTTTTGCCTTGAGGCGATTCCCACCAACCTACTTCCCATGTATTTTGTCTTAAATTAGGTTCCTAATATGGAGGGGTGGCGGAAGGGGGTTCAACCACAAAAAACACCCACGTCCCTGTAACATGCTAGACAAGTCTCACATAAATTAATTAAATAGGTACTGAACAATGAAATATGCTATTATGTAGAATATTATATGGAGAAAAAAAGCCAAGTGAATGCAGTTATTCAATGGATTCATCGTAACTTTTAATTTTTGACACATTAAATTAAAGAAAAGAAAAACAATTCACCTTTATAGATAAAAAAGATAAAAATATGCAAGGTCAAGGAATTTGTAAACAAGAAATATTTTTTAATTTTGCTAGCTTATGACGTAGGCATATTAGCCACCACGACGTTTCTTTAGCAAGCGCTGTGACAAGTGTGACAAGTGTTACCTTTGTCACAGTGCAAAGTAAACAATCTTCCCAGCTCCAAAGTACACCATTAAATATAAATAACAAATAAAGGGGGGCATTCACAAAGCATTTTAACCCCAACTTTAGCCCCAAGTTTTATCCCTGGTACTAAACATGGTGCTAAACCAGGGGCTAACCATGTCTAGCTCCTAGTTTAGCACCATGTTTAGTACCAGGGATAAAACTTGGGGCTAAAGTTGGGGTTAAAATGCTTTGTGAATGCCCCCCAAAAAAGTTCAAACAGTGTCAGAAATTTAAAAAAAAAAAGAAAAAAAGTTGTTCAAACTTCTTTAAGGCAAAGACGATACATAAACTAAGAATCATTTAGCAATAACTTGACGTCACGAACCTTTTCTTTTGTCCTCCAATACAAAAGCAACGGAAGGGTTGTGTGATGTCAAGTTATAGTTAAATGAATGTTAGTTTACATTAACATTTGATGGACAAGGGATGAGAGGAGAACTAGCAGCTAAGTTTGGATTCAGTAAACTATCTAATATTAACTATAAATTTATATAAGTTAGACATTCGCAGAAACCACGATTAATATTTAACATGGGAAAAAGTATACAGAGTTAAGGGTATCACATCCAATGTTAAAAAAATTTCCACACATATCTTAAAATGTTTTGCTCTACATCCCCTATCAGTAGCTAAAATATTATACCTGTGTACAAATTTGATCTTATTTTCGAGTTATGAATATTTAAAGTTGACTAATTTAACGTGGAGAAATAGAATTTCCATGTTAAATTATTCAACTTTAAAAATTCATAACTCAAAAACTAGATTTAATTTGTAAACCTAATATTTTAGCTACTGATGGGGGATGTAGAGCAGAGCATTTTAAGACATGTTTTATAATTTTCATACATGTGTGGAAATATTTTTAACATTGGGCATGTTATCTTACCCTTAAAACGCATATAATATTATATATTTTAACCAAAATTTTCAAATTTTCAATCTTGTTAACCTTGCATATTGTAGTATCATTTGTAAAAACAACAGAAAAAACAGAATACATAATGCAATTTTACTTTTTTTACTGTGTAATACTATGTATAAACAACATTCCGAGTACTGTATTTAAATTGGGCAATTCAAAGTATTCAGACATCAACATTGAAATATGTGTAATTAAAATTCTCTTGACTAACAATCCACACCTAAGTAAAAAATAATATGAGGTCATGAAGCATAACATTTTCTACTCTTTTTTTAAAAGTACTGCCCTCCATCTTTCATGGCCTATATAAGGTTTATCATTAAATTTGAGCTGCTGTCTGTCAAGTTGCAAGGATTCCCCCGTTTTTTTTTCTGGGAAACCACATGTCAAGGCTCCACAGTGACATGAGTGAAGTTTCGAGTACAAACTGCCCAGCCTACCTCGGTCAAGCTTCCATATAAGGGCAAAATTTATTATTTATTTATATTATATATTTCACTTACTTTACACAAATGTGCAAAACAAAACTTTGTATTTAAGTTCAAAGAAAACACTAAGTCATAACACTTATTATGGATTGTCAATATAACAAAGTAAAGATATTTTCTATTCTATTCTACAGTACAATCCAGCTGTTTACTATTATAAAATAAATTACACTTATAATAACTATAACTGTGTGTTTTCTATATAATTTGACTTATTTTATGTTTATATAAATATATACTTATTACTATTGTTTTGTTATTCCTGTCTTTATCTACGTTATCTATGTCTATTATAGCTACCTCTAATTTTATATGTAAACAATTTGTGTTTAATAAAAGACTTATAAATATATTACACTTATGATTTAAGAGTACAGAATAATAAATGGTTTCACTCACTCAGCTAGATTTTGCAGCGTTACCTATCGATATATTCTATATTGTAATTATTGGTGTAGTTTTGAGTGTTACAAAAAAGAAGTAAAATTGTTAGCTTCCATTTGCCAATGACAATGGAACACATGCCAGTATCATGTACTAATGCTGATATGTAGTAATTGAAAATAAGAAATAAGGTAACATCATCGGCATTTTGCTACAAATTTTCATTAAGATATGCATTCCATCAAAACGGAAGTACTGCTAAGTGGTCTTATTTTACTCACTGGGCATTTGCATTTATTTTTTAGCTCAGGGCGGAGGGGGGAAAAAATTTAAAGAATAATAACTATGTTTGCCCCTCCCTCCTCCCGTTTTTCCTTTTATATCAGACAAGAAAGTTTTATCCCTCATGAACTCTTTATTCTACCGATTTTGCAGCGTTTTTCAACGAAGAGCTAGTAACTATAACAATTGAAAGGTTATTTAAACAAAAAAAGCAATGTTACAGACAAAGAAGTGGTCGAGAGAAGGAGGGTCTATACTAACTTTTCCAAACGAGACTATTAAGGTGTATTTACACGAACTATTTTTGAAAGCAATATGATGCAAATATTATACAATTTTTTTTTTAAAAAATCCCTTAAGGATAAGGTAATATGAATCAGCTGTTTTTTTAGACCCATTTGATTAACATGCAAACCTTAGCAAATTCACAAAAATTCTGAAAAAAAATTGAGAGACAGATTTTACCTAAAAGCCATAGAAAAAATTTCAAGATAATTATTCGAGCCGATTTTTTTTTAATTAAGTTTTTAGTTTGGCTCTTCATGGGAACACCCTATGCCAAAAATTAAAAAAATTAATTAAAAAAAAAAAAAACTCAGCTCGAATAATTAATTGTCTTGAAATTTTTTCTATGGCTTTTAATTACTAAAATCTGTCTCTCAAATTTTTTTCAGAATTTTTTTGAATTTTTTTAAGGTTTACATGTTAATCAAATGGGTCTAAAAAAAACAGCTGATTCACGTTACCTTACCCTTAATAGGAATATGACATTTAATGTAGGTAAGTACGATATTAAATTAAGTCACATTGCCACCGTCTCTCATGTAAACCCACCCATTTTAAAATAAGGGTTATAGATTACGCACCTTAAACCTCTTGTCCTGCAGCACTTTCTTGATGGCGACCATCTCGCCCGTGTCACAGAGTTTCGCCTGGTAGACGACGCCGAAGCTGCCATTGCCGATGACCTTGGTATCCGTGTAGGAGACCTCTTGGGGTCGGTCGGGTCCCTGGCCCGGCGTCGCCACCACAGTCGTCACCTTGCTGCCGTCCTTGCCTGGAACAACGAGCGGCGCATTGCCCTGTCAGACCACAGTCTCGCCCTCCACACTGCACCAGACACACAAATCTGCATGAAAACCAAACTTCAATATATTTAATTTTATTTAACATCAAGAGTTTGAAAAACTCCAAATAAATCTTCCCCTAATTATTTTTTATCTGAAACAAAAGAAAATTAGGAGACAATTCTAAATGTAGGTAATTTTTTTTTTTATTTAAGGTGAATGCTAAATATTAAAATATTTTTTTGAGTTGATACACTATTGTTATACCTAATGAAAAAAGTTAAAAAAATAAATTGCGATGTAAATAATAAAACTTCGTCATATTAGAACGTGCCCTTAGCAACACAAAGTTTTGATGAATCAATATAATAGAGTTCACAACAAAACCTTGTAGTACTTGCGGCAATGACGTTTTTAGAAATTAAACATCTGGATCTAATTATTACTGTTATTATTTACAACGTAAATGTAGGAAATTATTAATAAACATTGAAGTAAAAATTACTATAAATTGAAGTTGTTTGGTTGCTGCAGACTTGTGCTCCAAGTGGTAGTGAGGGCACCACACCAAGAAATAAATTAAGTGGGTAGTTTATAAGTCCCTGTCAGATAGCTGGAAAGTGAAGCAACACTATAAATGCAATCACATCCCAGCAAACTAATCTGCCCCTATTCATGCAGCAGTAGCAGCAGCACCACCTAAACACTATAATTTTAACCAACACATTGCTCTAGCATCTGTATAAATAATTTTTTTTTACAAGGAAATATTATAACCTCCTGTGTCCAAAACATGGATAAATTATGTCTATTTCCTCCATGGTCCAAAATAAACAAGCAAATACTGCAGTATCCCTTTATAGAAAAGTAAATAGATATAAAGCAAAGATTATAGAAAAATAGTACTTAAAAAAATAAATTTAAATCTTATAAGGTTGTAGAAATTTATAACTTTATAATATTTAACATTTTTATTTGTTTGTTTGAACCAACTTCATATTCGCTGAATAAATGTTTAAATTGCTTTTAAATTATGCTAATCGTGTATCAATAACTTGCAATTTTTTATTTCCACGGCAAAAGTTTTTTCATCGAATCGGAATTGATCAAATTATATATATTTTTTTAACATGCTTTTCAAAGACCCTACATATTATGAAGAAATAATTATTTCATTGGTAAAGCACTAAATAAATTGGTAGAGTAGGTTGCTAACTTTCAAGGGGAAAAAATGAAGTGAACAAGAGAGCAAAGAACTTTTACAAAATCAATACACCACGAACGAACGTTTTTTGTTGTTGTAGTGGAAAAGCTTGTATATATGAATTACTTGATAATTTTATTCGCTAAGTAGCAATAAATCACTTGAAATTTTAATGCTAACATGATGAGCCTGCTTAACATCAAGTTGATGGGCCCGCCCAGACTTAGACTATATTTAAAACATGCAAAGTTTGAGATACTAAAACACTCCAATTAAATAAAAATACCCTTCAACGCAGCCAAAGGTGGTTATAGGACACAAATTTATTCTTTTTTTAATGAATTTTAGCCATCTATAATATTATTTACAGCCTATAAGGCTGTTGAATTATAATCCTCTACAAATAAATTTTTTTCAGGCGCCTAAAATTATTGCATATGCTGAGTATTTATTACTCTGCAAAATCTCCACTGCCAAAAGCTGTGGCATAAATTAAACATGATCTTACAGTTAGATTCTTCGAAGGACAATATCTTGCTTTCTTGTAAGAATCACAATCAATATAATTCGATTTATAAATATATGTTATCATGTTTGGTTTTTATAAGATTCTTTATAAATTGTTATGATACTTACAAACTTTAAAAGATCCAGAGGTTCTTGCTATAGAAAGGATGTTACAAGTTTTTTTTTACCAGATATTTGCAAAATATTTAAATATTTTTTTGTAAAATAAGCATGACGTATTTTTTATACACATATCTTGGAGAACATAACTTAGGGTCAAGTATTTATTCATGTGGGGAGTATTGTTTTGTCACCGAGCAGCAAGCAAGCCAAGCTCAGAGGTGACCAAAATTCATGCAATAAGCAGCAGCAGCATCAATACAAGCCAGCAAGTTCTACACAGCACGCTCTACAATTTTTGCAACTCGATTTTTTTTTTTTTTTTTTTTTTTTTTTTTTGAATTAGCTATAATGAATTTCAATACACTAGAGATACCTCTGTTAATATTTAACGAGTACGACACTATATTTAGATACCATTGAAAAGTGTCAGCTCTATTGAGACTAATTATAACAATAATACTATAACAAAATAAAAAATAACTACAGTAAATCATGAATGAAATATTATTGACAGATATAATAACTGACCTACATTACAAACAATTTAAAATACAATGAAGTTTTAAAAATATAATAAAATTAGACAATGATACTTAAAAGAGTGAAATGAATGCCAATGACCTGTGTGACTTTTTTTTGTTTGTTTATACTATGTGAATTGTTTTAATACGGTGGCATGCGCAGAGAGGTGGTAGTGGGGGTATCAATTGACGGCAGGTGCTAGACCATTCAAATGACAACCAGCAGCAGTAACGTCGTCTTGTGGCGGTGAATTAGGAAGGATTTCTCTTTAAGAGCAACAAGCTTGGATGTTATATAGTAAAGGGTGGGCATTTAGCCAAAAAAGACTAAAAGGAAGTAGCAGCAGCGCAATGCAGCAGCACACGGTTTTGTACTGCGACGCGGTGGTGGCACTGGCTACATCTAGCTTTTAGTTGGGGCACGGACCAAGTCGATACCGCTGCGGCATCGCGCCCCTGTGACGTCACAACCCAGCGGCAGCAGCAGCAGGAGGGCGGGACAACCTCAACCCCGCACGTTCGCCAGTCCCATAACCAACAACTAACGTGTTGCAGTCACCAAGGCCTTGCCTAGTACAGTCTCGTATAGATTCATATATTTCTATTATTTCACGCCGTTGTCATTATATTATACGTAATTTAAAAACAAATTTTCTGTTCCAAAAGGAAGACGTGCCATAGAGCATAGAGATTATATATAACTTGCATGACAGCTTCTCTCACTTCTCTTACTAAAACTTAAACGTGTTTCCTGCAAATATAGATTTCTTTCCCATTTGGTAATGATAATTGATCCAGGTATTGAAAACGCAAAGAGCTTTCAGTATTTTCTAGTAACTTCAGAAAGGTCTTCTACACAACGTGACAATGTCATTTGACAAAAATTATAATTAAATATCACACATTTTTTTTTTTTTTTATTTACAATTTTTTTTATTTATTATTATTTACACAGAAAACAGACTTCAACCTTGAAATTTACATAAATAATATTAAACAGTCATGGCAATTTCAAAAATTCAATATAATTCTTATAGAAAATTTGGCAAGTAAAAATAAAACCTAAGAAAATTCAAATCTCGTTAAAATGCTACCGAACAATGAAAAATGCAAGTTCCATTATACATATTATTATATACCAGGTAGGCTTCAAGGTTTTTCATC
Organism: Siphlonurus alternatus; assembly: GCA_949825025.1. NCBI lineage: Eukaryota > Metazoa > Arthropoda > Insecta > Ephemeroptera > Siphlonuridae > Siphlonurus > Siphlonurus alternatus. The sequence goes on from OX463778.1 coordinate 22,225,380, forward strand.
AGTAAAATGAAGCATTCACTTATACGATTTTTTTTTTTTTTTTTTAATCCGTGATGAAGGTGAAAAAAAATTATATACGGGAGGTGCATATAAATGATGGATGAAGTGCAAGTGCATGGATCTGCACACGTGCAAGAATCAAGGCCGGCCAGAGAGCGTCATGGCCAGCTGGCTAAGTTAATCACGTGTCAACTGTAAGACACCATAGACATAATATTCCCGGAGGTTGCACTTCGACCAGAGAGGTATAAATGTTGTATAAAGATGATTGGGCGAGATTAGCAAAGAAGTATTAAGTCTTGCAGGTCAATAAAAACTTCAGATCAACACAAGAACTGTGAAACTTAGGGCTTGCGTTGATTGAGGAGGGTATTCAGAATTGAGAATTTTTCAACAAAACTGCCGAAAGAACAAATTTCAGATGTACAGATTCAAATTTTAATTTGATACTAATGGAGTATTGACCTAATTTTTTTTTATTGCAGAAATGGATAGAGGGTGCAAAGTTATGCTATCCTGATTTTTTTCATATTTTTTAGAGCCCGGGAACTATTTTTAAAAAATTATTGAAAGCTATTTTTGTGACGTCACGAGACGCCGCTCCTTAAGAAAAAGATAGGACTTGTCGCCGCGTGACGTCACAAAAAGGACTTTCAATAATTTTTTAAAAATACTTCCCGGGCTGTAAAAAATCTGAAAAAAATCAGGGTAGCATAACTTTGCACGCTCTATCCATTTCTGCAATAAAAAAAATTGAGGACAATACTCCATTTATGTATAGTGGTTGGTATTCACGAAGAGTTAAGGAGCGTTTTAGGGAGAGATATTTTAAGAAGCGTTTTTTATACCAGGTAACAGGTAAGAAAAATGCTTCTTAAAATATCTCTCCCTAAAACATTCCTTAACTCTTCGTGAATACCACCCAGTAATTACACAGTAATCACAGTAGTCATCGATCACATTAAAACTTATAAGGTTAAAATGTTTTGTCAAGCCCCCATTATACCCAGAGATTTTTAAAAACTCTCTGATTATATTATAAAGAATATTGAATTTCATGAAGACCGTAATCCTGTATTATTTTAACTATTGAGCGACACTTCTCGTAATGGTTTGCTTGGTATTCTTCCTACCTATCTAGTAGTATGAAGGAACCTCTTGGAGTGAAATAACATGTGAACAAACGAAACAAGCTGCGTGCGGTTGAGCCCTATATATATTATAGAAGGGCCATCAATTTATAATACAAGGTTTTCCAATCACAAGAACAAACTGGGAAAGAACAACAAAATATATAATTTAATCTTACAAAATATCATTAAAACAAAGTTTACATTTTTTTAAAGATGCCTCTGTTTAGTAAGTAGACCACGCTTATCAGGCGCGGATACAGGATCCAGCCCCCCCCCCCAAATTTTGGATTTAACATGGGCATTATAGGCATTTCTTCCACTCCATTTTTTTTTGTTAATATTGGCCTTATGGAGGCAGCTCCCCCCCCCCCCCCCCAAATTTTTTTTTCTAGATCCGCGCCTGACGCTTATACAAGGAGAATTAAAGAATGAATACTTCCAATAGTTAAAAAAAATATTTATAAAAAATAAATAAATAAAAAATAAATAAAAAAAATAAAAAAATTAATAATATGAAAGAAACAAAAATCTCTCTCCATTTTATCCATTTCAACTTTCAAAATCAATGTGAAATCCAAAACTCAGAAGAAGAATTATTATTATTTTTGTCTTTAATCAAACCCTATTGGGCAATTATGAGAGTTCTTAAGGTGTTTATTGAAGTTTTGACTACAACAAAATTCAAACATTTCATACCGTAAAAATATATATATATAAAAAACAAGAAAAAAGGGTTTAAAAATAATTATTTTATCTTGTGTGGGAGATCCGTATTTAGCATATCAAGCTCGAAAATGAATTCTTTAAAAAATACAATAATATCATAAAAAATAAAATGAAAAATAGTCGTGACTGAACGCTTCCTGCTGTATGCTTTTTGTTTGAAGTCACACGCTATGTTATAGCTTATCTTTAACAATTTAAAATTAAAAATACTCGCTCATAAATTAAAAGTAATTCGAAGTAAAATAACATGACAAAATTAACTTGCTTTTTTTATTCTAAAGCAAAAAGCTGCAATTAACTGAGAAAATTGCAAAAGCGACAAAAGATGAGAATTTCAATTTCGCTATTATATTATATTTAAATATACATAAAAATTATATATCTTCAATCTGGTATACCAATAAACAACACTATTTATAAGTGTTACTTCTTAATACTGGTACAACAATATCAACCAATCTTTATACAAATTCAATTTTATGTCTCGCATATATAAAGGTAGCGTGACACATTGCACTAAGAAACAGAACACAGGGGAAGTATATACTTTAGGGCTTCTTGTTAAAATGCGAGATCTTATTAACGAATGAAAAAAATTGTATTATCAGTTATAAAAAATTATCTAAAAAACTGATTTGCATTTATATTTTATTATTAAATAAAATCATTTATCTGAACGCTGAGGAAAAATGCAATTTATATTGGCTTTTTAATAAGGTTTAAAATCATGAACTATTGGAAGATCGAGATAAGCTAAAACTTATAAAACCATTAGAGATAAACGAATTGAATTCTTAGCAAGAACGATTAACACTTACAAGCCCTCCTATAATTTCATTTTAAATGGGATCAAATTATAATATATATGGCAAACAATAGCTTTGCTGGCTAGTCAAGTATGAACAATACCGCAACACGATCATGCATGAGTTCACTAAAAAAATATAAGCCTGATCGTAAACCGTGAATAGTGTATTGTACCGGTACTTTTAGTATACACCGGTAGCTCGAAATATATACCTCGGGACAACACGAACTCAACCCTATATATATTTTTGGACATTGTCATGAAGTCTATTAAGTCGTGATAAGCTTTCAAAAAATATAAAAAAAAAATGGTACCAAATGGTTACACAGGGAATGAGGTACTGACCGGTATTTGAGTTAGCAATACTAGTAAAAAGTACTGTGAATTCTATGAAGAACGAGCCCTATTAGAGCACTCTACGACAATTTGCTGATTTTATATGAATTTTTAAAACTTTTTTTGATGACGTCATAGCATTGAATCTTAAATGGGAAAATGCATCAGTTAACATTGCTAAAATGAAAAGTTATTGAGGTAGAAATTTGAAACCTTCATTATCGTGATTCTAGCTCCTAAAAACCTTGCAAATGAAGTTTTGGTTACATTTCAATATTAAGTATGGGATTTGGCAATTTTAACTTATCTATTTTCCCATTTAAGATTCAATGGTATGACGTCATTTTTGAGAGGTTTTAAAAATTCATATAAAATCAGGAAATTGTCGTAGAATACTGTAATAGGGCTTGTTCTTTATGAAATTCTTGTGCCTTTTGAAATATTGACAAAAACTTGAAACTTTTTTCTTGGTCAGTACCCCATTATGCTTCCCTCCCCTCAAATTACGCATAACTTTGTCTTCCAGTATATCTTCTGCAATTAAATCAGGGTAAAATTTGTGTTAATTCGAATTAAGGTAGAGGTACTTTAATCGAGTACATAGATGTAGAATTTACTAACAGCCCGTGATAATTATATACTTAATTATCGCGGTCCGCCATCGATAAATAATATAAATACAATCAGATTGCACGCAGCCTGTACGAGTCCAACAAGTGACACCTTCATGAGGAGTACTCAGGCATGCGGCGAGAAGGTCAACGGGCGTGACATGACCTGCAACGGTGCAAGTGGCGCATGCACGAGATGTCGCGGGTACATAGTATAATCCAGCAGCAACCGCCGCGGGCCACGCTTCACTGGCACGACGACACGAATAAGTGCTCACAGTCACGCACTCGATCATTTTAGTAGGCCAACTTTGGTTACATAGCCTGGATCAAAGTGAGATTATTGTAATATATAGCTTATAATTTACGTATAAAATTAAATATATTATGCATTTACACATTTACAAAAATCTATTAATCTCGAAAGCAAATGCATCATATATAATATAGTTGCACTTATATATATATATATATATGTAGATATATATATATATATATATACATATATAATGTTATTTAGTTTTTACGATATTAAATAAAAATCAATCTCAAATGTAGTCCACTTATTATATTTTTTTTTTATAAATATACATTTCAAAATATATTTAAAATGGAACGTGTTTGCGTGTTATTAAATTTCTTCTAAAATTTGTATAATCAATCAAATGATGAATTTTAAAATGACTTTTTATTATAGCGGCGCAATAAAGATTTATTTGGAGAATTGTTTTTGACATTAAACAAAGGTATTTATTTATGGAAGGGTGGCACCCCTTTAATCCATGAATAAGTCGTGTTTTTTTTCTATGTATGACTACTATAGATTTTTTTTTATTCCATTAATAAATTTTTTATTATTAGATTGACTTAATTTCCTATTCATGTAGAAAAACGTCTATCTGTTCTTGTATTGATAAAAATCTAATTTAATTTGATATCAAATGACATTTAGAAAGACAATAAGAACATCAGTTATCGACTTTCTATTGGCCTTTAACATCGTGATGAACAAGTTGTGTTACTGTAAATTGATTGACGTGTATCGATAATACAATTTCTATACAGCAGTTCTACAAGAGCGTTCAATAAGGCTACTATAGAGCACTGTTTGAGATAAGGCAGTCTCAGCAGCATTGTGTCAACTTTTGGCGTACGTGGGCTGGTTAAACTACCTACACACACGTGCAGTGGCTTTTTATTGTTCTTATTATTAATTAATCCATATAAATATCCAACATATTATTATATATGAATGCCATTTATGGTATTCTAAAACTACATGCAATAACTTTGAATGAACTATTACGATATTATTATTATTAATTACTGTTGAAATAATTAGTTGAATTGATATTATTGAAGGTATTCTTAAAGTTTTTTCTCCGATATACATGGACTAGATTAATATAAAATTGGAGTAAGTGTATACAATAATTGTTAAAATGCAATTACTCACCAAAAATAAAAAGTTAGTACATAAAAACCCTTCAAAGTAACTTTGGTTGATTGCATGACACTAATGATAAAATTATTTTCAATGAAATTTCATTGAATTATCATAGTTTTAAAGTGCTATAATTTTCATGTATACATTAGCCATGGTATAGTACGTACAGTATACAGTTTAGAATTTAGAACAATCATTCTTGTATGTTTTCTATTCCGTTAAAAATATTTTGATGCATCTTCATTATTTCTTAAAGAGGTATCAATATCAGAGGGCCTAATTTAATTCTTTGCAAATTAGGGTTAAATGCAATATTTTTATATAATATTTTGATATAATGTATACATTTTTACCGGTATGTATTATAATAATCTCACGTCAGGTGATTTTTATTCTCAAAAATGGATCAAGAAGAAGAAGAGAGTTAGGTGATGAAGATCTCAAAATCAGCCTCCTTGAATTCAATTTTAACAAGAATTGCAGAGAACTCGCCGTCAATATTATATAAGGTGGAACACAAATTTTGAAGTGGATCTGTCTGATCAGTTTTGTGAAATTGTAGTAAAAGGTTAACACAGAAACTTATGGATGGAAACCGGAAATGGAGGTGTTATGAGAAAACGGATCCCTTGAATTTCCTCAAACCATAAGCATAAACCATTATTTTTAGAAAATTCCTTCTCACAGAAATATCTTTTGACTCCGAAAGTAACTAACAATAATTATGGTCCAGCATCATTGTTATTAATAATATTGTTAAATTTAATTTATTAAATAATTTTAATTTGTTGTATTGTTTATTCCATTTTTAAATTATATGACAATGCGTCATGTCCCTTGCTGTAACGTGTGTGGTGGGGAGTCTATCGATTGGATCTAACTCCACAACTTCTGAGTAAAAGGTGACTGTGGAGTCTTGGGGCATTGGATGATGCACAACCGACCCTCGGCCATTATAAGAAAAGTACCCATGGTCCACGCTGCGCCGCCATCGCGCGTGCCAATACAAATTGGTACGTTTGTCGTGCCAGGCAGGGGACACCCCAAAGAAAGGAAGCCCGGATTGAAATGTTATTTATCTGATAGCACTTCAATGCTTATTGGCTGTGGCTGGTAAGCGAAATTGCCGAGCACCATGAATACAGCAATTTTTTAAATTATTGAATTTATTTTTATTTATTCAATCATAGCGGACGTTCTGTAATTCAGGCCACCGCGCAGTATATATAGGGGCGATCGCGCCATCTGTCAAGATATTTGCCGTACCGTTCGGAATTTAAAAAATAATAACTAATAACATACAATTCAATCCGATATAATATATGTATTTTCTTAATATTTACTTGATAATAATGAAGGTGTCTTGTAGTGCGATATTACTTCAATGTATTCTCCTGTTTGCTGATTATTTTAATTAGTTGATAAATATTAAAGAGCCTATATTTCCTATATCCAAATGTATAGGCTCTTAAATAAATATTATACCTGAAGTAAAGGTGAAATTAGGGCGGGAACTGGGTATATCTTCCAAGTTTTTGGCAATGTGTATAATTTTTAAAATGAAGTTACCTCAAGAATGGTAACGAATGTTTTGAATTTTTTTCTCAATCGATTATAATATAATAATTGTAGGTTCGATCTATTATATAAAACATCAAAAATTTAGAAGGTTTCCAAATTATATAAAATGCATAATAACTATATAAGTAAAATATTAAATTATGATCTGGTAATTATTTTTCAACATATTGTAAACTATTCGGGTGCATAATTTATTTATTATTTATTTATTTTCTCTAAAAGTAAAGCCATGAAAAGCGCATAGAAATAAACGACGTAATACGATCAAAATTATAAGTTATGATGCCTTCGTGTTTGAATAATGATTAATGTTTGATGTGATAAATAAACAATAAACTGATCCACGCAGCGCATTTTTAATCTCCATTGATTCCTTCAGCAATCAGTACATTCGTCTAGGTAGGTGGTGGGAGTGGAGTACGTCACGTTATGGGGAGGTCGATATGAGGTCAAGTTAAATTTTGAACCGGTCACTTGAGTAAAAAGGGGTGTCTGCATGCATGACAAGCATTTCGTAAAGCCTATATAAAACCAGCAAAATTTGCTGCTAATATGACATTAAAGTAATAATAATCATCTTTTAACTATGGTAACATTGAATATTTAGTATTAGAGCATAGTTTTGCCTCTAAAAACAAAAATAATTATTACCATAATGTCAGAAGTAGAACGGGCAGAATGCCATCATCATCCATGCATACTTTTAAGACCACCGGTCGCTATAATACCGTATACAGAACGTGATATGGAAAACTTTAAAAAAAAAAAAGGGGGGAGCAAAAAACGATAAGAACGCGAACAGCCACCCGCCCACCTACATAAGCATTAGGCTTACAACTTATTCAGTTCGTGCTTTGCATACGTTATAGTTATACATATATAGTTATATGTGCTTGAAACACAATGTTATATTACCCCCTTTTTTTGAAGAAAATAAAATAATGGGATGAGATCCTTACACTTCAGGCGTTCAAGTAGTAAATAAACATCTTCCTACAGCTCAAGGCATAAAATTAAAATATCCAAGTATATAGTTTTCTCCGAGAAAGTGTGCTTGGCAGGTATACCCAAGTTCAATGCTACATGCTGGTACCGGAGCCAGGTTGTTATACGTGTAGAGCTGCCAGCTGATACAGCGGCCTACTCTCCTCATAATCCTCATATCATCATCTGGCAGCAAATGCATGCACATAAAACAGGAACAGCAGTAGTTACTACTGGTCGTTACTTGTTTGGAAAGTGCGCAAAGCCGGCGGCAAAGACAGTAAAAATGCTCTCTTGCTCGCATATCACCACCGAGATGTACACTGATTTCACGTATGAACGCAATAATACAGTACTCCTCTTAATTTTCATTAGAACTACTTGGCAACCTTCTTTAATTAACTAGGACAAAATACTAAAAACTACTGATATAGCGTTTTATGTATAATAATTCAGCGAGAGAATAAAAAGAGCAAGGGAGGAAAAAAAAAAAAGAGCAGAACCAAGGAAACTAATAATATACAAATCTCTATATAATAACAAAAACGATGTATTAAAGTGCAATTATAATACCTCGAGTGCTTTCCCAACCTGCACCACCTGAAAATAGCGGGTACTGAAAGTGTCCGCTATTGAAACAACACGAATTTTCTCCTGCTGCTGCTGCTACCGGTGCAACAACAACAGCTGACGCCTCTCCTCCTCCTCTCGAGTTTAAGGACTCACTCAGAGCTTGTTTCAGTTTCCTGAAGAACATGGCAAGTCTGGACCACGTGGGCTCGATGTGGCTACAGCAATAACACTCATGGTATCCCCGGACCAGGGCTGAAGGAGGACCTCCTCGGAGTAAAGATACCTCTAACTGACTTGTAGTTAATTTTTGTAAAACTACTGATGTTGCTACCGGACGATGTTGTTGTTGTGCTGTTAGATCCGAGGATACAGCAGGATGTTCACAAGCACAACTGTCATCTTTACATTCGGACCACTCTCTATGTTCATTAGGGGCCATAACAACAACACTGACACATTAATAATCGCACTGAAAGAACGCTGCTCTTGCACAGAGATCGTGATATTATGATATTTGAGAACAGCAGCAGCGGAGGCATCTGACACGTCGAATACATCGGGCGGCTCGGCCTCGACTGAGAGCAGCAGTTCTGTTGTAGCGTGGGGCAGCAGCCTGCGCGGAGAAGAAGCTAGAGCGCTCCAGTCAGCCGCTCAAGGGGAGGAGGGGGGGATTCACCTGCCCACGGTTGCCCACCTTCACCCGATCATCATAAAACTGATCATTTAATTTCAGAAATTTAATTTTACATTCATGAGTCATAATTGTATATATTTATAAGATAATAAAATTATGTTTCAGTCGTTTCAGATTCATGCTATCATATAATAGGTCAATGATTTCTTGTTTCATTTGCAAAGCTTTTTCTATGATAATTTTTGTTAGTAAAATTTTTAAGTTATAAATTTTCTTACAGGAACTTGGTGGAATTTCATGAAAATAATGCCAGGGAGTTTTTGACTGCGAAGATTTTTTTGTTTTTGTAATGCAACCCGCCACACAGCGAGGTTGAAAAAGTTGCATAGCAACGAGGTGTTACAGTAAATTGGAAATCCGTATAAATATAAACTAAAACATTTTAACTCTATCTATAATAGAGATCTGATATTGCCATGTGCATGTATAAAAACGGAAATATAATTTATCAACCTGAGTTGTAGATATTCTTTAAAACGAACCCTCTTTAAATTTCTCCATTAAATTCCTTTTACACCCGTTATATAATATATAATTATATTTTATTATCTCCTTTATTATACCAAGTGTGTTAGCCATCATTTTCCTTTCTCAGACAATATTTATTCTCAAGCAATGCAGTATTTGTTATACACATTATAAGATTATAAGTTGGTGAAAGCTTCACTGGATTAATACTATACGTAATTAGTTTATCTCAAAACTACTGATCATAAATGGTTGCAGCATTCTTACCGATATACTGTATAATTTTACTATTATTGAGGCTTAATTTACATCTTTATTTGTCACATTTAAATATTATTATTTCATCATCACAGGATAATGGGTGTACTTACTGTTAGTGTGCGTGTTCTTTCCATGCATGAGACATTATTATTTTAAATTAATAAAACGCTAAAACCTCATGAAAGAATTAAAGAATTAGTTTCAAAACTAGACATGCAACTTCTACAAGAAGATCAATATAATTATCGTCTGTCAAATTTAAAACATAGAGTTCGGAAACTCTATTAATGTCAAGCTTATCTTTTGTCTTCATTATTTAATTTTAAACGACGTGCTTCGTAGGTCGTCCTACCATCCGCGTGGGCGTGCCGACTTTATTCTTAGCTACAAAATATGTTTGGTATGAAGATGAAGTAGGGCGCTCGCTTATTATAGTCCTCGTCTGTCAGGCATACACGCAGCTGCAGCGGGTGGAGAAAAAGTATGATCGTAGTTTGAGCAGGACATCAAGCACACATGACATACGTATAACCTCGCTCCACATTAGGACGTAAATAAAAGTCGCAACAATAATCCCCAATGTAATTTTTTTACTTATTTAGACTATTGGTCAAGTAAATTTACAATGAGCAATACAGTATTGACGTTTTTCTTCTTTATTAACGAAGACCTACAGTTCACACACTACGCAGACTTCATGCATATTATATAATATAGAATTAACTCCGCGCAAAATGTATATAAGAAGAGGAGAAGCCCTAGTTGCTTAACAAGCTGGCATGTGTAAATTATAAACAACATCATATGATTTTGCATACAAATTCGACGCATATAAAAACGAAATTTCATACATTAAAATTTTAAATATTATTTTAATAAATGCACAACATATTATAAGATTTAAAAATATTGTGATTAAAAGATTACTTTTTTATGTGCATGCTCATTAAAAAAAAAATCATTACATACAGTAACGAGATGTAATGCTTGGTTGACGTGCTTAAAGCTATGACGCAACAAATTCAATTGCTAATTTAGGTAAGGCAGGCAATGTGGGTGCTGCATGAATGTGGGCAGAAATGAGTATGTCTCTACTACCACGAGGCAAGCAAGCACCAAGCCATCGATCAAAGGTGTTTGTTGACGGTCCGCGAGAGGGCAACCCTTGCTGGTCGTGTGCATGGAGCACCACAGTAAACCGGCGCGGCGTACTGCGATCGATTGGTGCTTGCTACTGCTACACTGCTGATATTGGCCATAGCAACACCGGCAGTAAGCGGAGACCGGCACCATGGAACCACGTGAGTCGTGGGGAAGCTTTTTCGTTGATACCAAAAAAAAAAACATGTGGATGTATGCATAATCGTTACATTCATAAATTTTGTAATATAATCCCCAAACAAACCATGATCACCGATCAGTCAACTTCTGGAGAACAATGAGTCAAAAGCAATGTAAGATTTCAGTATTTTTTTACATTAAATATAACTTGTGATATATAGATAAAAAGGGACACTAATAATTACAGGCTACAATATAGAATATATAAAAAAATCGGCCAGTACAAGCATAGCTGCATCCTAAAAGATTTGATGAAATTTCTTCCGAGAACAAGCTGTAAAATCTTGTTCATCTTTCCTACTTGCTTCGCCTTTTTCTCATAATATTTAAAAATATATATTCTGCGTATACTGGATAGAGCAAAATTAACATCGCTATGTCACTTGTCATAAAGATAATGTGATTAAGATAAAGATAATGTCAAGACAGGTCTCCTGCATGTTTGCCTAAGATGTTCAAAATCCTCACTGTCAACGAAAAAAAAAGTGACAACAATTAATATGAACACTTTGAGAAGCAAGTGTATTTAGTTCACGAGGATTATAAAATTGAAGACTATATAGCTTTTAATAAAAATTAAGTTAAAATCATTAATTATATCCATTTTTATTATTTTCTAAATGAATCTGATAATATTATAATCTAAAAAAAAAGTAGTAACGGAATTATATATGTATATTTTTATGGAACTCCATTCTATAAATAAGCAAACAATATTCTATAACAAGTTACATATCCATAAATTAATCAAACGACTAAGATAATACCAGTTATTACTAAAGTACACTTAACATTAAGGTCATTATTAATAAGACCTTGGTATTATGTAGAATAGCTCACACACACATACAATGGCAACAACAAAAGCAAGCATGTTTGTTATCCAGTTTGATCTCCAACGTGTGAAGAGAATTATTGACTTCTGCTGGGCTCAAAGGTAAATGACCTCCTTCTCTTCTCGTTTTATTTGCAGATCATAAGATCGAGTCATAGGTTTCCGCGCACACCAGAAAAAATAAACTAACGTGTTCCTCGTACTCTTCGCGGGTGTGGGTGGGTGATCGGCTCCAAGTTGAGGTCTATGGTAATTCCCACGTTAATGGCTAAACGAAGGAAGTGCGAAGGGACATGTCAGGCGGAAGTAGATCTACCTGCCTCGTTCGCCTTGGATCATCGGTGACTGACCTGTACCTAAGGTGGCAAAGAAGTGCATGCACCAGCCAATTTCGAAACTTGTACACGACAGCCTTCAATTACGAATTGATTGTATTTATTTTAATAAACAATAAGTACGTCGAACACTAACATTATGGTAATTTAGTTTCATCAAATTATAAAATTCTGTAATGGTAAAATAATAAAAAAAAATTATTGTGTTTAAATTTTGAAAATATTATTGTTCAATATTTACAATGGAAATAAAGCTCTGGGAACGATTTTATTTATTTATTTTTTTTTTTTTATATTATAATAAGGCTTCATCGACATATTTTATGTATAATTTAACGGCGAACAGTACCATACTGTACGAGTATCTTCTGTTTACATGGAATGTTCCATGCAGTCTATGCACACAAATTATTATGTATTGCGAGGAGTTAGCCAGAGTTTCCTCACAAAAGTGAGAATTTTAATATTCAATTGGCCATATTCAATGACAGAAAAATATGAAACCACCCTTCCCTCTGAAATAAAGTACTATCAAAGAGCTTACATTGTTTACTATAAGATCTCTGGCACTATATAACAATATAACAAACAATATTCTATAACAAGTTAAACATAGGAGGGTCGCAATGGTGAGCGCTGAAGGGTCTGGACGTTAACCTGCCTGGAGCCACCGTTGGTGCATTTGGTGGTAGGCGGGGTATATGTGAAATAGAAGTATTAGATCTGGAAAACCTAGTTCTAAAAAGAAGTTTTACGTCGCCTTAGTACGTGCCAATCTTTTGTATGGTGCTCCTGCTTGGCATCCAATTTCTGTTACAAATATTACAAAGGGAGAGTTCAAATTAAGTCGAGCTATACGCTATACTTGGCCATAAAAAAAAATATGTGAGAATACTGAGAATAGTGGGCAACGCCTAATGCGATGTAATTTGCTTGATTTTGGTTCTCTGTTTAAAAAAATTGATATCATGTCATTTTTCTGTACGTGTTTTTCTGGAAGGTATGATGTAAAATGTAAATGTGTTTGGTGCGGAGAGTCACAGTCAAATCTCGTAGGGAGGATCTGCGGGGTAGCGGTATGGCACCGTCCCCTCTAGTCTCTACGTAATTTCTCTCCGTACCTAGCCTCATTATACTTCCCACGTGCGGTCATAGCTTACAACTCTGCCTGATAATTCTAAATTTTCATATTTACATGTATATGACGACGTAGCTATTTCTGACATGTTGGTGTTTAATCACATTATGTATGGGAATTTGCCTTTTTCAATCCATTACCATTTGGGTTATTTATTTATTTTTTCTCCCTATCATATTATGTATATTTCTTAACCCAAATAACCAAATATTATTTATTTATTATTAACCATCCGCTTTCGAACTCTGAATTTTACTCACACTATCACTTATGAATTAAAATTCAACAAAATTTAAAGTAGTAAAAAATATTCTTCAACAAATAAATGTTTTAAGAGTAATCAGGATAAAAATAATTTATGCATGGCGGTAGTGCTCTCAGCATGCAGGAGTCTCCAGTATATTACTAAAAATAAGATGAAGACATGCAACATGCTACTTAATTATACAAAATTTGGGGTCATCAAGTGTTATCAGAACGTAAAATATCTACAAGCACAGAAACTTACATGTCAAAGTATCTTTTACATTTTTTTGTATTAGATTCTGCTCTGGCAACGTGAGTCAAGATTTCAAAGTATAATCAATAAGTAGATTTATTTTATTTATATTACACATTGTCATGGAGAGCTCTGAAAGGGCAAAAGTCTTCTCGTATGGCGAGTTAAAAAGAGGAAGGATGTCATGATATTTCGATAATCGATCAAAAACTTTTTATATTTCTTCTTTTGATCGTGTTTCTAAGGTTTGATTATAATATAATCAATTTTGGGATTCATTATTAATTTGTTGTACCCTTTACAATACAAGCAGCACGCAACAATAAAATATACAGAACATGAAACTTGGTCAGCATCCATGATGACATCACCAATCCTTTGTCCTCCCATTTACTTACAAAAAAAGATTGGGCGCACGTAAGATTCTATACGGAGCAATTTTTCGATCGCTTATTGTTAACCCTCTAAATAAGTTATGTTTGCAAATTTAAAATTACGTATTGGCACTAACCTTTTACGTTTGCTGCTATAAAATTTTTACTATTTGCCTTGGGTCAGTTTAATTAAAGAGCATCTAAAGAATTTCGCGGTAGTAGTGTTTTGACTTCGAGCCGAAAAAACGTGCGCAGAAGGGTTGCGCGCTAATGCGCGGTGGTTGTAGCAGGAGTCAAAATTAGCAAACGAACATGGCGACTATATAATTTTTTTGATGGATACTCACCAAATGGATCTGTGAGCAGAAATTTTTATTTCTTTATATCTTCCACCATTACGGACATCATTCGACTTGACAGTATGTATAGCGTTGTACTAGCCTAACTAACCCATAGTACAGTACCTATTCTACCTGAACTGAAGACACATTAGAACACGACAATATTTTATTAAAATAATACTATAATTAAATTAATTACGTAACTAGCATGCTCCCCGTGGAATTATCTCAAGTGCACTTGTCCGCAAAACTCCGTGTTAAAAGTCACGTGACTCATTGTCAGAGCTTACAAAGCAATCGACTCCTTCGAAGCAGGGGCAGTAGCAGCCACACCTCCGCTAGTTCACTCGATTTTTTCCTTCATGGCGACGCTAAATATAGAGCATTTCTCCGTGTCGGCGACGGCGGCGGGCGGACGGGTGTTCGCAAGAGCAAGCGAGAGAGTGCGCACGTGGCCCTAAGCGAGCGAACACGGCCAACAATTACTTCGAAATTGTAAAGGATGTTTGCACTAGCGAGGTGGGAAATAAAGTACGTTGAAGGCTCAACAAACAAATGAGCCTTATACCAAGAGAATAACAAATTTTCTGTCATTTAATTTGAAATTTCATGGAACTAATGTTATATAAAGACGGAGGTATGGTTATGTAATAATTCGTCAGCCATGGTACCAGGAAGGCAAGATAAGTAGGTAGAAGAGGTCATACGTACCCACAGCTGTTAAAACGTGCAGCGTACATACTGTGATGGTACAGCAGGACCATTTCCATATCATGAACGTGGTAAAAGTAAACATTAGAGGAATGTAAAACAGACGATAAATTAGCAGTTAACAAAATAGCCTTTGTTACGATAAAACTTGGTTACTCTTCACAAACGTTTGTATTTGTGTTTCGCTACCTGCAAACACATCAATCAGACTTTTGCGGCAGAATACACATAATAATCTGTTTGAAAACCCATTTCCTTTTAGTTGCATGAAGGAAACACTTGAATCGTATTTTAGAACAGCAAAAGGAAATAATAGTGGAAATACATTAAACTGCAATAGCAGAAATAATGACGAAAATCCTAATTTATTTTGTAATCAACATTTTAGTAGTGCATTTTTCTCTCCCGCGGAATAACTTGAATAAAAATATAATATTTTGCTTACAACTTATTGTGAACAATGGACAACATACATGAAAATTTTTTATTGCAGAAATGAATAGAGGGTATCAAATTATGCTACTCTGAATTTTTTCAGATTTTTTGAAACCCAGAACTATTTTTAAATAATTATTGAAAGTGTGGCCACGCCCCCTGGAGGCGTCAGTAGGCGTCCAGTCTCTATCCTTTTTATTAAGGCTGCAGGGGTGCCAACTGAAATCGCATGACTTTCAATAATTATTTAAAAATAGTTCCGGGTCTCAAAAAAATCTGAAAAAATTCAGAGTAGCATAATTTGGTGCCCTCTATTCATTTCTGCAGTAAAAATTTTTCATGTATGTTGTCCATTCATACATTATATTAAATCAATAATTATAAGCTGCAAATTTCAATTTCTCACACATATACATGACCAAAATGTGTCAATTGACCCAAAATATCTACCAATTTCTCACATACAGCTACTGTATTTACAAAATAAGAACACATTTTAAGAAAAAATAAAACAGAAACAACCTTTTTTGAAAGGTTTTTTGAAAATAAAAATGTATGAGATAACAGCTTGAGTACGTTTATGCTGGATTTGAGAGGTTAGTATGCATATATGATCGACGTGCATCTGACGGTGATGCACTGTCACGCCTCACTTCACGGAGGAGGTCACGTTGGGGTCGAGGAGGGTGCGGGAGAGTTTTGGGGGGCGGGGCACTTGTTCTCTGACTGGAGGCGTCGCTCGCGGCACCAGTCATTAGCATCCGCCGCCCTCCACCGCTCCGCTCGATACCACAGCAGGAGCAGAGCAGACACGCTGGCGTTGAGATCGCATCGCGCATAAGAAGACTACGACAGAGTGATAAATAGCCCAACATGACTTGGCATAGCTTGCACACAAAACATCAGCGTCATAGAAGAACAAAAAATCATTAAAATCCTTGTCCTAGTCATATACTGCAGTATAAAACAAGCATAATTTTAGAATTGGATACGATATGATGTGGTACACATGTAAAAAAATTATCCAATATGTTTACAAAGAGATTATATCTGTGATGAGTTCACGCGGTCAGTGGTACTCGCTTATCAACTCATTTTATTTTTTTATCTTAACACGACGCCTTCAGTATCACACAAGAGTAAAATATTATGTCAGTCAACTAAAAAAAGAACAAAATGAAAGTGACAGAAGTTTTGAATTATTATTAATATTAAAACCTTATTTAAAATGCTATATATTGTTAAATGTTAAATTGAAGTTGAATCTTTACAATAGAGGCTTTAAGTCAGCTGATTTTTCGGTGTTCCCACCATCCTATCTAAACCTATGTAAAAAAAAAAGTGAATTCATTTTTTCACTAAGAATAAGATTTTTTAGGGAACATTCCTATACGGAACTTAGGTCCAAACTGAAAAATGCAGTAGATAATTCAAGATTTAGATTCTTTACTTGATTTATAACCGAGAAAAGTTTAAAAAAAAAAAAAACTTTGCTTCATTTTCAAGTGCAAGATAGACCTTGGCGACAATTCTGCGCATCGCGGGCGCACTCACTTGAAGCCTCTATGCAAATTAAAAAAAATAATAAAAAATCTGCGATTATTATTTAAAAAAATACCATAAAAATAAAAACTTGCACTTCCCGGAGTCATCTTATATTTGTTGAACTATAGCATGTGAGAAAGGGGGGAGGGGGGGGGAGAGCTTATAGTCCTATAAAATGTACAGTTGGTACACTCTCTTTGAACAGTTAAGTCAATGTACGTCCTCTACTTGGGTCAGTAGAAGCAAATAAATGTTAATGTCAATTGACTTTCCCTTGTACTTCTTCTTGCTACATCGCTCATTACAGAACGCACTGATGTGTATACATTCAGTACATGTATAACTAAAACAAACAGTGAGTACAGCGGTAACTTTGAAGGTTATGATGATATATCATGGTTACGAGAGCAAAGAACTATGATGTATACTGTAGTACGTAGATATAGTGCATTTGCATTATTTATAGTAGAGACTATATGATCATACAATAAAATCACCATGACATGCATATGAGTTGAAGGATAATAAGAAGTACACCATGTTGAAAAAGGGGGGAGAGAGAGGGAGAGAGAGAGAGAGAGAGAGAGAGAGAGAGAGAGAGAGAGAGAGAGAGAGAGAGAGAGAGAGAGAGAGAGAGAGAGAGAGAGAGAGAGAGAGAGAGAGCTCTTGAAATGTCAATTCTACTGTACGGGCGTGACACTTGAATTAATTCCTTGAGGAAAAAGGAATCATCAGGACAATAAAACAGGAGAAGTATAGAGAAGAGCAGGGCCATGAATTAAGCATGAGGACTGGGGCTATATAGCAAGGTTGCTGCATGTGACAAGGAAGTTCGTTCTGACAGTCGTTGGTTGCCTCTTCACTGCTGCGATGCTATATACTTGCTGCTGCATCTATATGTATATAGTAGTCCGGGCCAGCTGAGTGGGTACTTGTCCCCGGAGACACGTCGCCTGCCTTTATTCTCCTCATCATATTGATCCTTGAAGCGAGCCAGTACCACAAAAGCCAGAAAACTTGGAGAAATGTAACAAGAGATTAAAAAAGAAATTATAATAATAGTGTGTGGGGCCACAGGCTAATAGTAATTCCAACGATTTAAGTCACGCCATTCTATTTCATTGACTGTCAGAAACGCCTTGCATATCAGCTGATTTCAAAGTCATGAGTTTTTTCTCCCAGAACATTATCTAAATACTGAATACATCGTAATATATCCTACAGGCATATATGTAATATTCTTATTTATATTCACAAACTTAGATTATTAGTGCTTGATTTTTTTAGAATATAATCATTGCAAGCGATCCAAAACTATATTATTCTATATTGCCAAAAATCTTGGTTCAATTAATGTTAGAAAACATAACATATTATATGAACACTATAATGGAACACTATCCCATAAAATGTATAATAGCCGTTAATTTAATTACAGGAAGCCTATAGGTATGTTTAGGTATAAAATACAGGAAGTAGTTTGTGTACTTCTTGGACGATAGTATGCTGTCCGTACAGTACCAACCGCTGAGTTTATAATTAGCAATGTCACAAGTTTGTATTTATATTTACTTTGCTAATATAAAAACTAAAAACATGCAGGGGCAATAAAAATTAGAAAGGACAATAATGATGTATGTATTAAATTAACAACCTCATAATAAAATTCATCAGGGCCTGGTTTGGTTTCTTTCACTTGGTTTAGAGAAGAAATGAAACAAGTAAAAAAAGTAAAGTTTAAAACGACAGTTCGATATATTTCCCCCCCCCCCCCCCTCTACTGATTCATTCTGTAGTATAGGTACAGTTGTACTGGTAGCAATAAATCGATTGTCTTGACATCGAACATCCTGATCGTTCGTGGATTAAGTGGAGTGGTTTAGGAAACCATGGAAACCTGAAGTTAGGATACTTACAGGATGCGTAAATTGAAGGAGAAACACACCATTTCACTCCCGGATTCACCATGCAATAAAATTTGGCGGTGCCTGCAGGCCCATGCACGACCATCCGATTGAAAGTTGAACGCGCCAACTGCTACGTCAACCGGTTATCATTAAAAAAATATTTGAAAAAGACGATGCTGAAGCCTGCATGCTTTTTGACATTTCTTAATAAATTATATACATTATCCCTGCTCAGACAGGAATCGTGCAACATCTTAAAAAATCTCATTTTAATTTTAAAATCTTTTAAGATCTCAAGATATACTGTATCTTGAAGTAATAATTTACAAGATTCAAAGTTTCTGAAATATTTTATTTCTATATTGTAAGAATGGCTAGAACTAGGGGATGGCCAATATTTTATATAATTGGTTAGATCTTGAGATTCTTTCACTTATGTACTCACGATCCTGTGGTTTGAGTTTGAAACAGATGATTCGTACTTCACACATTAATATGAAGGCGATTTAATTAATTAAATTACGACTTGAAGTCGAGTCACTAAATTAATAAGCACAATCTATGTTTATTCAATGTATATTGAATCACTTGGGGTGGGTCCCTGCTACATAATTATATTTATAATACGAAAACCGAAAAAATATTTACCACAAATTTCAAGATTCACGAGACGAGTGTTTATGGCTAGAGTTTATGGCAGGTAGTACTTAACGTCCAAACTGCAGTAAAACTTATTTAAACCTGCAATGCCTACGTGCATACATTAACGGTACAGTAACTACAGTACCTAAATTTAGAGATGTTTGACAATGAGTTCTTAAAAAGAAAAACAAACAGCGTTCACTAAAATAGAAAAACTTTTATACCAACAATTTTCCAACTGTCACCTTTATTTTTTTTAAAGGATTTCAATTGAAGTCCATCAAAGCGATCAAAGGAAAAATAATTCCAATTAAGTCACATCACTGCTTTATATAGGTATATACAGTAACTAAATAAAAAAAATCAAATCGATTAAATAAAATATGTAATTATAGTAATCAAAATTCAACTTTTTTATTTTAGAAACATATTTATTCTTCAAGATATGTAATTTTTGTAGAGGCTTTTGATACTTCTAAAGGTCAATTTATCATATAATAGTAACCTAATTTATGCATGTAAATTGAATGTGGACGAACAACGAGACTTGGTGCCAGTAGTTCCAATTGTGTTCGAGAGTGGCAGCACCTTCTAGATCGCCGAAACTGGTGTATGCCTGTGTGTTGCATGAAAGTTGCGTCTTATTCGTCGCTTGACTCTTCTAACTTATAGAGTGGAACCAAAGTAGAGGTATTTCACACGTAATCCACAACATCTCAAACCACACCTCCGCACGCGGGGGCGTAACCTTAAGCTTTTAGGGATGAAATTTTTTTTTATCAAATTGTCTCGGTGAAGAAAACATTGAAAATATTTAACTCAACAGTGGATTTTTTTAAATCAAGTTATTAAAGATCAAAAACTGAACTGATGTTCCACTGCAGCTGACTTCTTCTACAATAGATAATATAATTAAAAAAATTATAAAGGTTTCATTAGTTCACCAGAGAGAGAGAGAGAGAGAGAGAGAGAGAGAGAGAGAGAGAGAGAGAGAGAGAGAGAGAGTTTACCTGAATGCAGCTGATAAGGTGATCAGGTTCTAAAACGGCATCCAACATAAAATTTGAGACAATATTCGCAACAGCATAGTAATTTATTATCAAACAATTAACTTATGATATTTGCAACAGCATAGCAAATTATTAGCAAACAATTAACTTATCACGATAAGATTACTGCAACAAAATCGCAACATAAATTAATTACATTCCTTATTATACACTGCACGTTCCAATTACATAATATTCAGTCAGTGAAGTATAATTTATAGCTGTACGTAAACGAGATAATTGTGACGAGAGTCGAGTAAGAGTTCATAATAAATTATGCGTGATTTCTCATTAACGCAATAGTGCTTTAACTTTAATTTACAGTCCATTTATATTTTAAAACAATGTTAACTTCTAATTTAGCTTGATATCGAGGATTAATAAATACCGTACGTAAAGGTAACATCAAGTTATCTCCAGCTCTGATATTTTAATATTGATACTACGATTAGACAGTAACACCTATAAAAATGATCACTAAAACAAAGGAATTGATCCTTTTAATACAGTAAAAGACTTTGGATATTTTACGGTAAAACAGAACTGTAAAACCAGTGTAAAATGATGTGGATGCATACAATGCTGGACTATCCACTACGAAAAACAAAACTAACTACTTTTGAACATTTATAAATTGTGCAACCAAGGTAGTATAATAATAATTATCTATTGTAATCAATGGTGCGGATTACTTCAAGCATCAAGGCCCAGGGGCGATCGGTCCATAGATGCGAAGAATGCACTGCATGACCAACACAGATGGGAATGATGGGATTTTTTTTATTGTCTTTTGGTGCTCCAAGCATATAATTTTCATTAGTTTGAATTTATAATTTTGAATAAAATCCCGCTGATCTTATTCTCGCTTGTCTTCGTATTTTTTCGCGATTTAAGACTGCGGCCCGAGTGATCGCAGTCATCACTACGTCACTAGAACCGGATCTAGCCAATAGAAAAGGCGCAAAATGAGATGGTGGTTGGGGTGGGCTATGGTAAAAATAATAGCTGGTGAAGCGCTGTATTCAGAGCCTCCTCAACCAATCAAAATCAGATGACGAGAAACTTTGATATTCATATTCGAAAATATTTAATATTTTAATAAATAAATAAGTATGTTACTCTTTTAAAATAAAAATATCAATTATGAAATTACCACATTTATTCTAATTTTTAAATTACCTAGTCTGTAGTCTTATAGTCTCTAGTCTGATTTTTTTGATAGAAAAAATATTCTTTGCAAGCTAGCGCCATATATATGCTGTGTTGCAAAAACGAACTACTTAGTAGTTAGTAAAGTTCGCAAGCAGAGCGTACTTGAGTAGGAGGCCAAAACCCAGCCGGCGCGATCGTCATCTGTCGAGACATTAGCCGTCCGGAATTTAAAAAATAACATGCAATATAATCGGGAGGAAATATTTTTTTTTAAATATTTACTTGATATTAATGAAGGTGTCTTGTAGTGCAATAATACTTCAATGTAGTCTCCCGTTTGCTAATTATTTTATTTAGTTCATAAATATCATACTTCTTGAGATATAAGACGGTAAAGTTAGGGCGGGAACTTGGTTCTATCTTCCAAGCTTTAGTAATGTATCATGACGTCACGAAATATTGAAAATACAAAAGTACTTGAATCAACTTTCATACATTATTTTCGATGTAGTAAATAACTTTACTTGATATATACAAAGTATAGAAAATGCAATTAAGTAAAGTGAAAGTCACTCGCTATGAAGAGAGGCTTTCAATGTTCATATGACGTCATCGCCAGTAAACTGACTTTTATTACTTCGCGCATGCCGGCGCATGCGCAGATGTAACAGAAGTAGCAGAAGTCGGGTTCATAAAAGTTTAATTTAAGTGTATTAATATTGTTTTTGCGTGAAAAAAAAGGTTGTCCAGTAAGATTAAACTATATTAGAGTTAAACTTGTTTCATTTTGAAAACTCTAGCATACAGCGTAATTGTCGTAAACCGCGACCAAAGTGAAGCCCTCTCCCATTTGATTACACGCAAACCTGCTGCTCAGTAGGACGGCTATTGAAAAGTGGGCGCGGTCGTGTTGTGGCCTTCTACTCAAGTTCGCTCTGTCGCAAGCTAGCTAGTACGGAAGCGCACACGTCTGGTTCTGTTCAGTGATGCCTGCGATGTATTTTGCTTGTGTTATGCGTGTCTAGTGTATAATTTAGGGAGTTTCTTTAAACTATGTGAAATATACCTAATATAATAAGTTGACAAATTTATTGATAGTTTACCAAAAAGAGCGTCGTCTATACATGAAATTTTATATTTAGTAAGTTTGTTTTACATTGACATATGCCATGCATGGTAGAATAAAAATTGTACTTATTATAATTTAGGAGCAACGGAAAATAAGAAATAAGACTTTATAATTTGCACCGTTGATTAAAAAGAATGAAAAATATATACATTTAAAAACATTGAAATTAGTAAATTAACTTTTTTTTTTTTATACGGCAAAAATATTAAAGAAACAAAAACATATATCAGCATCGATGGTATAGCTTCGGTTATAAAAAAAAAAATCAAAGTTTTCATTGATTTTTAATAAAATAATACTGGATTGATAATTTTAAGAATCATATAAAACTTTGAATCATGTTTCTGGAGTGTTAATTTTAAACTTCAAAATTTATCTGCCACGCCCCTTTTTTAGAAAAAATCGCGCCTGCGGCGGGCTGTACGGGGGGCACAGCCCCCCGGACCCCCCTTTGGCATTTTATTCTCGTCGTTTTCAATGCGCATGACTATGTAGTAAGGTCACCGATCGCCACTGTCAAGGCCACCATGAAATTAAAGGCTACAGCAAGACGTATGTATATAAAAAGAGTCAATAATTGATGACAAAATATACTTGTATTTGCACTTCTTAACTAGAGACTAGAGATAAGTTTCAAGTTTCATATTGTGAAAAAAAATGAAAATTTTTTATGTACACTTAGAATTTTTTTTGTCAAATTTGACATAATAAAATTTAAAATTATGTCCCTACAGCAACTATTATCAAGTCTAATTTGATATCATCTTTATATTTTTTGCTTTCATTATTAAGATTTTATTGATGTCAGTTGATGCCTATTTGTTTTTAAAATTATGCCAAATTTTAAGTTTTAATAAAAATTATCCGTCATTGTGCGTGAATAATCCTGGATGTTTATACCAACATAAAATTCTTGAATACTGTACCGACAGTCAAGACGACAATACTTTTAAATAAGTGAAATTGCATTACAGTAATTCATAAAAGTACTGTACTATGTGCATCTCCAGACAAACCTTTCGTCACCCCTAGACGGTGTCACGCTCACTGTGGAGGCGTTATTTTGAGGTGGAAATTATAAGATAAATCATAGTAACACTATGGAACAGTTTTTTTTTTTTTTTTTTTTTTTTTTTTTTTTTTTTTAACAGCTAAATCCAATTTGTTAAATCTATAGTATGCAGTCACAATGTATCAAGTGATATTTAATGTGAATAAATAAATTATAAATTGTATCATCCACACGTCCTGTTGTTGCTACCACATGTCATTATCAATGTATTTTTTTCCCTTCTCTTTATTAAGGTAGAGATAACGCCGGTCAGCTGTTTGACGTAGGTCCCCTTGATTAACACGTAAACCTTAGCAAATTCACAAAAATTCTGAAATTTTTTTGAGCTAGGCAAATATTAGTGCCTAAAAGCCATAGAAAAAGTTTCAAAACAATTTAACGAGCCGATTTTTTTTTTAAGTTTTTAGTTTGTCTCTCAATGGAAAAGCCCTATGCTGAAAATTAAAACAAAAATAATAATTAAAATAAATTGGCTCGTTAAATTGTTTTGAAAT
The DNA here is from genome assembly GCA_949825025.1 of Siphlonurus alternatus. NCBI lineage: Eukaryota > Metazoa > Arthropoda > Insecta > Ephemeroptera > Siphlonuridae > Siphlonurus > Siphlonurus alternatus. Next base: position 22,250,001 of record OX463778.1, read on the forward strand.
TTTTTCTATGGCTTTTAGACTGAATGATGTGATGCATCCAATTATGCACTGAATTTAATGCAGTGCAATTTACAAGTTTTTTCCTTGGTGCATAAATGAATCAAACATACACAGTTGTGATCAGCTGTTTTTTTTTTTTTAACAATATCCTTCTGAGAACTATTTCATTACTGCATTTTATTGAAATATTCATTGATCAACAGTTGTAATTTACAAAGGCTTTGACTCCTGAGGGAATCTTTATTATTTTTTTTTTTTATAACTACTGTATTAAAATATGGAAAAAAAGAGTAAAAATTGTTTGCTCCATTTACATACAAAAATTTAAAAACTTCACAATTTAAATTTTTAACTTATTGGCGGCACATTTTTCTGAGTCTAGTAGAGTACTGTGAAGTCATATGACATGTAGGAAAAAATTAAGGGGGGGGGGGGGGTCCTTTTAATTTGAGGGACTGGGGGTCTGAAGAGGTGAGTGAAGAAAAAGTGGACCTGCCCACAGCACATGTATTTTCCTCTTTGTATGACTATTCTAGGGGGTGAGGGAAGTCTCCGCCCCCCCCCCACCCTTGACTAACCCTTTGTATTACAATAATGTAAATTAATTCATTAATGAGATCATTTTGAATTAAGAAGTTATGTTTAAATAACTTTAAATTCGGTAATCAAAGCAGCAACAGCTGATAAAACACAATAATCAGCTGTTTGTAAATGCTATAATCAGAGCAATAGTGCTTCCTTACTCAGTAGCTTACTAGATGTAATGAACAGAAGAGATGGTAGTCCTCGGACTTGTGTTGGGGAGCCCTGATGGAGATGGTCATTACAGACATAGCAACGAATCAAGCTGTTAATGCAGTGGATAAACTATTTTTGATGTTTCAAGTTTGCTGCATCACTGAATATTCAGATCTAAATATGTAATATTTGTTTAATAGAAAGAAATCATTAACTTCCTTCAGAAGTAATATAAAATAACACAGCAAAATTTAAAAAAATGTTTTAGTTTAAATATTTTTACCATGATAATAAATATACATGCCAAGGTATATCAAGGCATGGAAATAATCTTCTAAGGTACAGTGTGTAAATGCCTCGATAGCATTCAGAGTAATGGGCTTCATAATTAATAATTCAGTACAGATAAGGTATGTACTGAATTTTAGTCGGTACGGATCTGTATGCAGTAATTCCCTTTTCTTTTTTAAAAAAAGAAAAATAATAATAATAATTATTTTTAAATTAAAATCATCTGGAATAAAATTCTGAACTGAATTCTGAATTGAACAGTTTAGTGTATGCATTCGTGTATAAAATGAAATTTCTTCAGAATTTTTTTAAGAAATTCAATTTTGTATTTATTTACAGAATTTAAAGAGCTTGGGATTACAACCCATCCAAATACTGGGATAAAATTATAATAGTGATGAGAGCTCTTGATAAAATTGTATTTACTGCATTTATTAAGCTGTTAAGGCTTCGTTGGTGTGGGTGTGATAACGGCGAAATAGAAGTTTGGTTCAAACAATCAGTTCCAATGTTCCAATTTGATGAAGAGAAAAGCTTTCTAAAATTAATTAAAATTAGCAACTTGGTATCGGTATAAATACCATACCATGCAAAGATATGCATACGCAAGTTGTAAAATAGGCCTAGGCCTAGCCTAACTTTCTCAAATATGCCTACTGGTACCTGGTACCTGATGAAACTACTACTCAGCAGATAACTAAGGAAATAAAGTGTTGAGTACAGTACCAGTAAATGTGTAATAGTTTGCATAAATTGAAAATAAGTAGCCTAGCCCTTAAGGCCTATATTAAAAAATCGAGCAGCTTATGTGAATAGCATGATCCTACATTTATTGGTCATGCAGATGAGTCGGCAGGTCTAATGTTGGTACTATTAAAAATATCTTGAAATCAATTTTGAAATTACAGCATATATATGCATATATTAAATTTTTTGCATGCAGTATTAGTATCATATATATGCATACAGTATGCAAACTAAATTTTAATGCAAATTAAAAATATGCTAAAAATGAAAAATGTAACAATTTTTTAAAAAATCCATGGTTATTAAAGTTAAATATATGAAGTAAAACAGATATAAATACAAATTTGGGTTATACGCACAGGGTTAGAAGAGGGAGTTATGCATACCCCCTGCCCGAGCGGCAGCTGAATGAGGGGTGGCGGCACACGGCAACTGCGTCTGTCAAAGGAGCAGTGCTTTTTCCGACAATTTCAGGTGCTTAAAACCTTTGCTTGATCTATATTGATAGTTCTGTGTCTAATTTAAGGGTCATTATGCGTATTAGTGGCATAAAAAACAGCAGAAAGCATCAGCAGCCATGTTGAAGAGTACCAACATTAGGCCTAACCGACGTCACAGCCTATAGAAGCTCTTGCTGAGTAACTCCACTTACTACTTATTTTCATGCCTCCTAACGGAGGATTGGGAGATTGCTTGTTACCCTCAGCAAAGGACGTAGTTCTAGGACGTCCACTCATTTCTACAGGTGCTCGTTTCTTTGCAAATAGTTCCTGCACTTCATAGATTTATCACATTTCTTGTGGGAATCCTCTTGCACACGAAACTTCCGACTGGTAGGGTCCTAAGGGTCGACTATATAACGCTACAACACCATCCACATTCACCAAACTATATGCAGCGTCCACTTAACAATCACACCACTCTTTAAAGGGGTTCATTAACCCCTATTTTGATGAAAATTTCAATCTTACATTCATCAAATTCACGATATTCCTTCACACCGACCACTAAATTTCAGATGCTTCAGACATTGACCTATTCGGCAAGAATCGTAACCAATAGCGTTTTGTATGAGCAGCCGAGAATTACCGAAGCTGACGTCAGAAGATCTCCCGCCCCAGAAGCTTACGTCATGCAACATGGCTGTCTTCTACAACTGTGATTGGTTCATCTTCTAATGCGCGCAAAATATTCAAAATAACTTTCAATTTTTCCATATGTTAAGGGTAAGGTAACGCCACCAATGTTAAAAAAAATCCCTCACACAAAAATTCTGAAAAAAATTTAAAATGTTCTCCTCTACACCCCCTATCAGTAGGTAAAATATCAGGTATACAAATACGATCTAGTTTTTGAGTTATGAATTTTTAAAGTTGGCTATTTTAACATGGAGAAATGGAATTCCCATGTTAAATTAGTCAACTTTAAAAATTCATAACTCAAAAACTAGATCGTATTTGTATACCTGATATTTTAACTAGTGATAGGGGATGTAGAGGAGAATATTTTAAATTTTTTTCAGAATTTTTGTGTGAGGGACTTTTTTTAACATTGGTGGCGTTACCTTACCCTTCCAGCAATAATCACAAATTGTGAAAGTTCTACAAACATAGTTCTGCTCTCTACTAAAGAATTATTTTGCAAAAATACAATTACATGAAATAAAATAAATAAGATTTAGAATATAATATAATGCGCAGAGACCCTATATAGAGACCTCCGTGTCTTATATGGCCAGGGATTTGATCAGAGCTTCACTGTCCAGCAATAATCACAAATTGTGAAAGTTCTACAAACATAGTTCTGTTCTCTACTAAAGAATTATTTTGCAAAAATACAATTACATGAAATAAAATAAATAAGATTTAGAATATAATATAATGCGCAGAGACCCTATATAGAGACCTCCGTGTCTTATATGGCCAGGGATTTGATCAGAGCTTCACTCATGGATAAATTATATCCATGAGTGAAGCTCTGATATTTCTTCCATGGCTTCACTGTAACTGAGAGTGGCGGCGCTGCTAAATGTTCAGCACGGCCCGGTTCTTGCTTGCTAAAATTGCCCATGCAGCCATGCATCAGCGAGAACCAGGCCGTGCCGCTGCGATTCAGTGGTGCCGCCACTCTCAGTTACAGTGAAGCTCAGCCAAGCTGGTCAAATTTCTGGCCATAAGACACGGAGGTCTCTGTATAATGCGCGCGCGTTACAGTGCATGGCGCATATATTATATACTGTCCTCAGGCCTCGTGAAGCTCTAAAAAATTCTTTTGGTAAAATTTCTCACTGTAAAGCCGCGTTCATGTACTCGGAAATTGATACAAGGCATTCAACTCGTTTAACGCCATAGTACACGTAGCTCCGTAAGAAATTCTAGGAGACCTTGATTTTGCTACGGCATACCGTAGCAGTTTTCGAATATGTGAACGCGTCTTTTAAGACACAGCTAGAGGTCTGTGGAATAGAATAAATTTATTTCTATGATTAAAATTTGATTGCACAGTATAATATATATATATATATTATTATATATATATATATTATCATTGCTATAAATAATACACAGCATAATATAGAAATATCCAATATTCCAAGATAGAACTAATATTAATTTTTTATAATATTATGTACATTTATGTATAATTCTTGATTGTTTTAACTTTAAAATTTATGCATTAAAATAATTATGTGATTAAAAATCATTAACCATGCACCTAGTCTTGTGCATGGTTAAAGATTCATCATAGAACCTATTTCAACTTCAGAATTAATTACGACAAACTTATTTTTGCTTGCATCATATGATCATGTCTATAGTCCGCTAATCATCATTTTTTCAAGTAATATTTTATTATTTATTTTTCAAACGATTAAATTATAATATGACTCTCCTTGTTACCTTCATTGCCTTAATATCCTCATTTAAATGGTGAACCATTTTGAGGACATCAAGGGCCAACAACATATAATACTTTTTTCCGTTGAGAAAAATTATTATTGTATCTAAACATTTGTTGTATCAGCATCTCAGAACAGCTCATATATCTATAGGACTTGTCCAAATTGATGGCTTTTCATATATTTACTACATTAATTATTAATTGGTTTAACCATCTCCTAGCTAGCTGATTAAATTTCTCCCAAGGCATATTTTCCAAGCAGATCTCGAGGATACTTAAATTTATAAATTAATTACATATACATAAAATATATATTTGAATTGTTTAATTTAGTTTATTTACAGTATTTGAGTTTTTTGTGTATTAGTTTTCATAGTGCACAAATACTAAATACTACAAACATAATTTATTATAAAATTACATTACAATCATGATGCTATACCCATTTTTTTTTTTTTTTTTTACAAATTAATATTGTTGTTATTCCAAATTAGTTAAGTGTAACAAGCTGCACTTTGCTTAACAATTAGTAAGGAATTTTATGATCATGTTGATAGCATAAATTTAAAAGTTTTCATACTTATTTTAAGAATGCCTGATATCAATTAACACTTGTCTTGTTCAATCACTTTTATAAGCAATGTTACCAATAATCACTGTATTTGAGACTCTCTGAAATAATTAATAGATAAAAAAAAAAAAAAAAATTATATACTGTCATTGTAATATCAACAGTCATGTATTAATATTGTGTTTGTCTTTTAGCAACTACTATCAGAACCAAAAAAGATGTGCCCCTCTGCTTATGGGACTTAAATTGTACGTCATTCAGGGGTACACCTTTTTGAATCTGATAGTAGGAGCCCGATTGTGTATACGGTGCAGCAAATTGGATTGCAATTTTCAAGTTTCTCAAATTTGCTACTTTTTCTCTCCATCGATGACAAAACAGTTAACATTTTTTTTCTTTATCAATAAAACCTTATAAGTTTACAGCACAGCATAATTGATGCTGTTTAAAACAAATTTTGTCTTTATCTCCCATGCACTTACATCATATATATCAGCTACATTGTCATTACGTTTGGTCTTCATATCGATGGAACACAACTCAAGAAGTTTATATTTACACGCATAAAAACATTCTCCACATATTTTGTCTGCATAGTGTACAAAGCTTCACAATGCTATCACTCAAGCTTTGACGCCAAACATCTCTCATCACGTCACCCATAAAGCCTGTGAAAAAAACACACTTATGTCCTAAAAAAGTAAGTTGGTACAAGAAGAATCAATTACAGAACATATACCATACATAAATTCAGACCTTATATTAATGTTTTTTAGAAAAATTGTAAGAAATGTTAATACTGTAGTAGAAATATTCTCCTTTATACAGTACACTTTTATTTTCATCTCCCTCCTTTTTTTAAAGGTATAAATATGTAGTTAAATCTGCTAAAAGACATACATTCTACCAATGTGAGATAACAAAATATTTGTGTATATTTTATAATATACATTTTATGCCTTTGTTTTAATAAGCACATGCGATAGAAAAATATTTGTTGGGAAGGGAGGAAGGATCGGAAGGAACAAATATTTTTCTATCGTATGTGTTTCTATCTTCTTTAAATAAATAAATATCGCTTACTGTAGTTCAATTTTTTCAAATAATTAATTTGTTTTAATAAAACAATAAAATATTAGATTTTATAACCTACAAAATAATGCTTTTTTTTTCCAGTTGTGCAATGTCCTAAAGAGATTTATATTACTAAAACAATATTAAAAAACAATTACAAAAAACATGTCTTGTGTATATTCTGAAACTTTTTACTCAAACTCACACATTAATCATATCGCTTTTACATATTATAATACATAGTCACTCAATTATTCTTCAACAACCAAGTTATTTGTCAAATGCTATTCCAAAAAATGTAACTAGAAAATAGAGATTAAATAGATAAACAAATAATATGTATGTGAATAATATAAATATTATTTAAGTAATTACATTTACAGGCCTCTATTTTATTGGTTTTATAAAAATGGGACGATTCAGTTTGATGTACTATGTATAAAAGTGGAAGTTGAAAATTTTAACAATATTGAATAGAAAAAAATATATATACATATTAAAAAAAATCTGATCCCTCAGGTGATTCAGATTGGATGGACTGGGCTTGAACAATTTAAAAGGAGTGGGAGGAGGCCCTAGACCATCTATGTTGAAACAAAACGGATCTCCGAGAGTACCTGTTAGTGTCAAACCAAATGGGAAAACTCCCTACTTACTATGTATGTTCAGTATCATCTTTAACAGGGAATTATAATCCACATGTTTTTCTTTTTTTTTTTGGGGGGGGGGTAGGGGGGTGGGGGGGGGGAGATAAATGTTATAGTGATATTAGACTTTCCATAAATTGAAACATTGAAAAAGTAGAAGTGATGTACATCCTTTGAATGTTTCACTGGCCACAAGAAGGGAAAACACTTCACTTTATAAAATTAACAATTAATTAACATATATTTAAATGACAAATGTTCATAAAAAAGAACGGTACCAGACTACATTAGATTTACCTACTGTCACCTTTAAATACACATCAGACAACAACAAGAAAATTCTACATATGGGAATTTAACCACACAGTTCTTTTTTTTTTTTTTTTTTGTTCAAAAATTGTTGTAATTATCTGACATTATCAGTGGCATTAGCACAACTTATTCTTGTAGCCAAAACTATGCTAATGTTATCAGCGTATTGACGTATAAGCATATCTTGCACTATTGACATTAATGTATTCTAAGGTAATACAATATTTTCTATTCTATTTATTGCTCTCTATACACTTCTAATATCTACTTCAATAATTATGTTAAAATAGTAAAACAAAAACACATAAATTTAAAAATAAACAAAAAAATGTGATGTTAAATTAATTAAATGATAAACTTGTGATGATTAGTTATAGTAGTACGTATTTAAAAGGTACATGTATGTATATGGTGATAACTATAATATACTATTCTTGTTTTCTAAAGTCCCAATCCGACATGGTTTGACGCCAAGTGGACTGGAAAGTCACTTTGTTCACTATCACCTTAGTGTTTGGCAAGCCATTGCATAAAGTTGTATTTAGCCTTGACATCGGCAGTAACTCCAGCTGATCCAGTTTCATCAGGTTCTTCTTGTCACCGGCAATCTCCTCCACTGGCATGTTGTAGTTGGATATATTAGGCACTGGTATGAGTACAGGTATGCAGTCTTCAGACTCATCACCAGGTGACAAGATACATGCTCGCTTTGTGTGAACCAACGACTGAATGATTCCAATCACTTCATTAGTGACTATCCATGTGAAATGTTCTAGATCTTTTAGACGTAATACACCTCGAAGTATTAACTGACATGTCCGAGCACCCTGCAAGACAGATAACAATTAAATTAGAAAATAATAAAAATATACATTGCTGATGAAAAATATATAGAAAAAAAATTGAGTTAAGTTTTTTTTTTCCCTCATATTTTTATACCCCACATTTCTTTATTTTCTTTATTTTTTTTAAAGGAAATGTTAACCGGTAATTTTTTTAACCAAAAGAATTGTTAATGAGTGAAACAACAATCAATAAAAAAAAGTAACAACTCCTAAAACAATTTTTTTTTTAATTTTTTACTATAAAAAAGTCAAAGACGTAATACAGGTCTACATACTGATTATTAATTATTCATTACTTATTCATGATTATTCATACTGATAATTAACTTATACTTACATGAGTTACATAGCTGGGCACTATGAGCAGTTTACGAAGGTTGATGCATGAGCCTATGACCTCATCACAGCCTGGGCTTGCCTCTACATTGACCAGCTCAAGGTGAGTCAGTTTGGGCAGGCTGGCCACCGCCGCCAACAGGTGTAGCACTCCATCACGCTCGGCCCCAGACACAGACACCAGCTTCTCGAAGCGTAGTCTTCGCAGCTGTCTGAGCTGGCACAGAGCCTTGGCCACAAGCGAAGCTTGCTCCACCAGCCCTGGGCAGTCTCCAAGCTCCAGCAGCTCCAGACTCGTCAGGTATGACAGTGCAGAAGCCACATCGCAGCCAGGGAGCAGACGCACCGACGTCAATGACTGAAGCAGCAAAACATACAATGGAGTATCGACCTCAATTTTTTTTATTGCAGAAATGAATAGAGGGTGCCAAGTTATGCTACCCTGATTTTTTTCAGATTTTTTAGAGCCTGGGAACTATTTTTAAAAAAATTATTGAAAGTCCTTTTTGTGACGTCACGCGGCGGCAAGTCCTATATTTTTCTTAAGGAGCGGCGTCTCGTGACTTCACAAAAAGAACTTTCAATAATTTTTTAAAAATAGTACCCGTACTCTAAAAAATCTGAAAAAAATCATGGTAGCATAACTTTGCACCCTCTATCCATTTCTGCAATAAAAAGAAAATGAGGTTGATACTCCATTAGATAAGGGTCTAGTTATAATTTAAACTCACCAATGATAAAATAAGAGTTTAGACCTCTTTTTTTTTTTTTTTTTTTTTTCTTTTTTTTTTTTGTAGAAATGGATAGAACGTACAAAGGTATGCTACCCTAATTTTTTTTCGGATTTTTTAGAGCCCGGGAACTATTTTTAAAAAATTATTGAAAGTTCTTTTTGTGACGTCTAGAGACGCTACTTCTTAAGAAAAAGATAGGACTTGCCGCCGCGTGACGTCACAAAAAGGACTTTCAATAATTTTTTAAAAATAGTTCCCAAGCTCAAAAAAATCTGAAAAAAATCAGGGTAGCATAACTTTGCACGCTCTATCCATTTCTGCAATAAAAAATTTTTAGGTCGATACTCCATTCCATTGACAAAGAGGATGCCCGACTTAGAGAATGTTGCCTATTTTTCCCTCTGATTTACTCTTAATACTATACTTTACTGACATCAGAAACATCAATAAAACTTACCAGCTGCTTGACTTTGCTGATGTAATTCAAGAGTTGGAAATTTTCTAAAGACATTCCATGAAAGCTCTTCAGCCTTAGACCTCGAAGTTCGTGGAGTTCACCAATGGACTTCAAATTCAGATGATCCCCTCTGCAAAAGAAACATTATATTACCATATTGCTTTCAGAAATTTCTTACATAGTTAATGTTTGAAAAATTTCTCGAGGAACTGTACTTCATTCCATGTAAACAATAATATTTAATACTGTACTGTATTAAACTGATAACCCAATTGTATGTCACCAGAGTACCAGAGCTGCAGAGATCACACACGTTGTTCTATTTTTTGTTCAAAAATTTTAAATTATTACAGTACTGCAGGTACTAAAAAGAGGGGAATGGCTTCAGCTTTTATATTTTTATTGAATTTTTTATTGATATACAGTATTTTTATTGATGTATTAAAAAAAATTGTCAAACTTATTATTGAACCAAAAAAATATTACCACCCTAAGCCATAAAAAGGAATTTCAGCAGTGGAATGGGGCATTATGTCATCACATCTCGAGGACTACATACTGGGAGGACGGCCTAGGACAACTTATTGAAGAACCTCGATACTCGACAATTCTCGCCAACCTTCGGAAAGTCCGATAAATGAGCCACGTGCTCGGGCGGTTTCTTTGAGGACGTCAAAGATTTGACAGCTTGACAGATTTGACAGATGGCTAATAAAGCAGCATCTTTGACCGCGGTATCTTTGTAGCTGAGCTGACTCTAGACCAATCAAATGCGATAGAAAAGTCAAGTTCGTGACGTCACTGGGTTGAGGAAATAGTGGCGCGTTGGCGGCAAAAAAGTTAGGCCGTCCTCTTGTATGTAGTCCTTGATCACATCTGTGCTTGCACAGCCAAAAGGGCTGCTCTGCATGCGCCAATGTGATGACAAAAGCCCCACTTCACTACTACGTCTTAGAATTAGAGGGGGGGGGTGCAATAACAAGTAAGCTGAAGCCGTTATACTCCTTTAATAAGATAAAAACAACATTAAAAAGAAACAGCTTGTTAAATATTTTGTACTGTCTTACTTGACAGTGATGGCAGTGGCTGAGAGATGCTCCAGGTACGGACAGGTTTCTGCAACTCTAGCCACCACACTCGCAGGGCAGCGACAGAGGTCAAGGCGGCGTAAAGAGGGTGCTACTCCCTGCAGGGCTACACAGAACTCTTGCCACACGGCCTGTGCTTCCTCCTCCCTTTTAGGCAACAGTGTCTTACGAAGATCTAGATGTGTGCTTCCGTGACGCTTCAGAGCAGAGATACAACCTCTCCAGTCTTGCACCCGAGAGTTTTTCATCCTAATAGAGCTCCACTGTAAAAAGCAAATCATAATTTTAAATTAAAATTTTATATATAAAACTAAAAGAAAAAGCACCCTGAATAACTGCTAAATGTGAAAGATGCAATAGTAACCAAAACGAAGTAAAAGTGATGAAAATAATGCTCCAAAATAGACAAAAATAAATAAACACATGTAACAAAAATAAAGAAGATGGAAAGAAATGAAGATAGTTTGATGCAAAGATTGCCACTGGAAGTAGCTAGCAGATATGTTGCTTTCTGACTACTTTTCAATATACTAATTAATGTGTAAAAACTGCTCACCAGAGATCTATGCTCCGAGACGTCTCTCCACACTCTGCACACTTGGCTGGCTCGCAGCAGCTCCTGCACTGTGAGGTAGCGGAACACCCCCAAAAGTGCTTGGTACGAGGCGGACAGTTGCTCCGTGAAACTGAAGCCTCCAGTAGGTGGCGCTCTTCTCATCACCTCTCGTTGCTTGGACGCACCTTCCTCTGCCGTCCTGCCAGGTCAAGTAGGTTAGTTTAACTGTTATTCTCATTTTGAACAAACTCGTAACTCAATTTATTGAAAAACAAATTAAAGAATCCAAGATTTGTTTAACTATTTCAGTACAATAGTCAAACAAATCTTGGATTCTTTTTGCCTTTAATTTGTTTTTCAATAAATTGTCCCAGACTTGCCTTGAAGCTTTATATGAGAATTTAAAATGGATGATCAAAAAGCCAATAAACAAAAAGTGAAACCTTGTTGTATCCTTTCATTACAAGACTAAATCTAAATTATTTTAAAATAATTCAACTGCACAAGAAAGTATAATGAAAGAAGCAAGTTTACCATTGTTTTGCTTAAACTGAACACTGGTATTGGTCACAAGTGGCATCTGATTTTAACTTCCTGACTCTTCATGGACCTGACCTTATCATGTATCACATTTAGAGAAAACAAGAAAAGATTTACTTAGGTACAGAAGCTGATGTGCTTGGTGTTGCTGCTATCATGCTTGTCACAGGAACACATGGAGAGGCACCAGTAGTGTTCACCAACATGAACTGAGGTTGCTGCTGAACTAGCGACTCTTGAGGCTCTGCTGGTGTCATCAGAAACATGCCTCCAGGGTTACCTGGCATCCCTGGCTGATTAACCAAAATGGAGCCCTTGGGTAGAATTGGGTTTGAACCACCAATCAAGTGAGAACCCACAGTTGGAAGTAATTGGATCGGAGGCTGACCTAAGATTGTCATTGGGGCAGGTGCTGGTGTCAAGTTTTTATTTGCATCTGTAATATCATTACTATCTGAAGGAACACTAAGAGTAGGTTGTGAATTATTTCTAGGAATTACAATATATTTTTTACCATTCATCAGAGCTAAGGATTGTGGTGAAGATTGATCAGTAGGTGGTCTCATGACGGGAGCTGGGGCTGGTTGGAGGGGTGCAAGAGGAGGACGCCATGCTCCAAAGGAATAGAGCACTTTGCCACCTGCTACTGCTGCGTCAGGCATTGGTACTCGGACGAGCCGCTGTAGCATGGGCATGGGAGCATTCATGCCAGGAATAGACTCGCCAGGATGAGGCAAACGTTGAAGACGAGGCAATATGTCTGGTGTGTTTGGAGAAGAGCTTGATGCTCCACTCAAACTCATCACAGGTACCAGAGCAGGTGGGGGAGGAACTTGTTGTAACCTTGGCACGTCGTTGCCTATTTTGGAAGCCATGCTTATTTTCTCCCGACGACAGTTCTGTTAACACAAACAAAATCAGTTAATAATGTTAAATTGTATTAATCCTGAATAAATTATGAAACTTACTGGACAGACATAGCCATGTAGGTTCTCAGAGTTTGCAAGAGTAAGACCGACACAGACTGGATGATAGAGGCAGACACATACGCTGCACTGTAACGAGGGAATCAACCCAGCAGCACTGGCACAGCGAATAGAGCATGGAGGCGTGAGTCCCCTGTAACAATATTCATAATACTGAACTCTGCGACTTTTTTTGTCAACAACAATTTAACTCATGAATCAATCAATCAATTCAAGCTTTTTGTTACATTATATGTATACTGCATTTTTGTTAAACTATGCAAATAAATACAGTTTAAGGTAAATCCTGAAATAGATTTTGTGAAAAAGATTGTTGCCCAATTGCAATAGATGAGGTCTAACTTTAAGCCAGGCTTAACTTTGTTGATTTTGATTGTTGCAATCTAATCAAAATCAATAAACCTAAGCCTGGATTTATGCAATGAGCTTACAGGGCGTCAATTTTTTTTATAGGATCAATCAAAAGGGAAGGTTGAAAAATACCCATGTGATTTTTTTTCTTTTATTCATCTTTTTTTTTAATTTAAAAAGGTTAAGTGACCTGGATCCTCCGTCCAAAATGCCTATGACATCATTACATTATTTGGTCAAGCAAACAATCAACTACATATAAAATTCCTTTCACATAGTCCGATTTTATTGCAAAAACATGCCACAACATGTGCCGCAACAAATGTACCGCTATAAGAAAATCAAGTGGAGCTTGATTTTTTTTGCAAAAGTGTTGCGGCGTGATTGTGAAAGAAGCCTGAAGGGGCATTTCCATGGAGCGTGCAAAGCGAGAGGCTTGACGCGGCGAGAAAGGCACACTTGCTTCAATGTCATATGGCGGCCATGTTGGCGTGGAAAAATCGCTGCGCGATTTAATCGCTGCGGGAAAGCGATTTTTCCACGCCAACATGGCCGCCATATGACATTGAAGCAAGTGTGCCTTTCTTGCCGCGCCAAGCCTCGCTTTCCACGCTCCATGGAAATGCCCCTTGACGCAAGCTTGCAAAAAGTTAAAAAAAAAAAGTTGAATTGTTGCTTGTTTATTAATTACATGTTTCTTTGATTGTTTTAGGTGCATTATATGTATAGTGAAGTTATTTAATTGCTTGTATGTCTAAAGAATGTAATGCTGTCTTAACTAGGCTTTGCAGACGGAGCCTCCAGGTTACTTGATCATTTGATCTCCATTTTAGACATGATGTGGTATTAAAAGGAAGCAAAAATTTCAATGGGGTACTATTCAATCTCCTCATTTGATTTTGACCCAAAAAAATGACTCCGTATAAGTTCATTTGATGTTTAACACCTGCTGTTTAGAAGCATATCCCAACCCCACTTATCCTGTATTTAACAACAATTAAAATGCACTGGTTTATGTATATTATTATGAAACACAATTATCATTGAGCATAATATGGAATAGGAAGATTAGGATGAAGAAAGTAATGATGCCAGTGTTTTTCATTATTTTGACAAGTTCAACCTCCTCAGTAATAATTTTATTTGTTCCTTGACTTACTTGGTAGAGCTTCCATCATATTGTGCCTCAAGGTTTTGACGAAAAGCCTGGCTGCTCCCTGCATGGCCCCATGCTGATGGAGAGTTGCTGATCTTGCTCACAGACGAGGTCTTGCTGACTGCTGAGCTGGCTTTTGCCACCAGTACAGCAGGCTTTGAGCTAGGCGTAATCTTGACAGCACCTGGGACCTGCTTGTTAGCCTCCAAGTCTGTAGGACGAGGCATTAGAGATTCCATTGGTACAGTTGTAATCCGTCCTTTTGTAGAAATTTTCAACTTTGGAACCTTCAGTGATTTTGCCTCAGGTGAAGATTTAGAAGGGCGCTTTAAGACATTAACCTCAGGCTGAAAAATTAATTTAAAAAAATATTACAAAGTTAATTATGAAGTGGAACTTATTTTTAGCGATATAACTAGGGGAGAGGTATTTTTGAAAGGCTTTATTACAGATAGAGCCTGTAATAAAAAAAATTAAAACATTGAAAATTTATGCTATACAGTTGGGTTAATTGATAGCTAATTTTTGAAGCAGTACTAATATTACTGTCAATGACTAGCCACTTTCTACAAGAAATGAAAAGGGACAATATTATACAATATTTTTCTCTTTATAACTCCTCTTTCTATGTTAATAAACCCCCTTTTTCCCGTTAAATAATAACTTGTCTCTACCTTCTTTTTGGCTTCCCTGATGATTTCCAAGTTGGGGTCATTCACTCCAAGAGGATCCTTGAGAAAGGTAAAGTTTCCAGAAGTTAAATTGTAGTGCTGGTCTTCCACTGTAACATAAACATCAGCATGAGTCAGCATCCATTACTACAGTTCTGTATTCTCAACTTACAGTACTCTGCTATTTCTCGAGAGGAGCGTAACTTGCGATTTTCGGGAGTGTAGTAATAAATATCTGCAAGTCTACGTTTGTTGGAGCCACCATCCACCGTGCTTCGGTACACTATCTCTCGCTTAAACCCTAGGAGGAAAAAAGAAAAAAATAATTACGTAGTTCAGTTTTAGGAACACGGTCTTACAATATGCAGTACAGTATATGATATTAAGTATGGTAAGGTTTTTTTTTTTTTTTTTCTAATAAGCATACAAAAAATTAAGTACTGTACATGATACTTTTATTCTGGTAAAGCTCCTTATGGCAATACAAAAATGTTAGTGTGTTAACAAGCTCTATTGACCCACTTATTTCTGTATTTATGTATTATTAGTTGGTATTTAACTCCCAATCAAGTTGGGGTGGTTAAGCACCAGCACCTGGGTCAAGACGAAGGTGCCCGCCAGATCATGTTTGTGTTATTATTAATATTTTCTTTGTTTGGTAAACCTAGCATAATGTTGAAAACTCACCATATTGGAATGGCTTCCTGAATGCAGCATTTGTGAGTGGTAGGCTTTGCCTACTTGCAGGCTTGTTTCTGTTGCGGGGGCTCGCTGAGAGATGACTTGACGTGGAAGAAGGCGCAGGGGAGGGAGCGGTACTCTCCGTCTCCAGGCTGGACACAGACTCTGACCTCCGAAGAGACTGTTGCTTCCACCAATCATCTTGCAGATGCACTATGTCCACCGAATCTGTAGAAAGTCAATAAACATCAATAGCATTTCTTTTTAAATCCAATCAACTGAGGCAAGACTAACCAAACAAACTAAGAAGCAAAAATTTGGTTAAATTTAATACATCAAATACTGTCCCTCGTCCAGAATAATGAGCTATCTGCCTATCATGATTTCATTGCAACAATAAGTTATCTACAATGTCAGGTGAGCGCAATTATGAGCTGTAAATCAGTATAAAATAAAGTTCATAATTGCGCTCACCTGAAATAGCAGATAGCTCATTATTGCAACGAAATTGCGGTAAGCAGATAGCTCGCTCATTATTCCAGACGAGGGACAATATATAATACTGAACTTATAAAAATAAAACAAAATTGTGATATTCTTCCTTTACATTGCAAATTAAGCATGAAAAAGAAGTGTGGGGGGGGGGGGGGATAACTTACCAAATTCTACTTTGTTGATGTTAAGCTTTTCAAAATCAATGACCAAAACATTACTCTTTTCATTAGTAAAACCCTCAAAGTCATTATCAAGTTCAGAAAGCTGTAGAGCATCTAGGTTTATACATTCCTGGCTCCCAACTGGTGCCGATTTGGTTGACAAATCAAACAATTCCTTGTCCTCATCTAGGCTCCCAACTTTGGTCTTCTCTGGGATGGAAGGCCCAGTACTATCTTCAACTTCTGGTAACACAAACTGAGCATCTTCATCTGGAGCGTCAATGCTGCTTTTATCTTGCATTTCTTCATCTCCAGGTTGATTTTCTACATTAGCTTCAGACTGCTCAAGTTGAGACTCTTCAGTTGAGGTATCAAGCGTATCTTGAGGTTCAATCTTTATTTCTTTTTCAGGATGTTTAATATTTTCTAAATCTTCACACTGATTATCCAGCTTCTTGTCAGGCTGCACAAGGGAGGTCTCCGCAGCATCTTCAGGTAGAGTTTCTTCTTTCTCTGCGGACTGAATTTCACTTACTGATTTTACTTCTGCATTCTTTACAGGTTGTATTCCTGCATTTCCTGTAGTTTGTATTTCTGCATCCTCTGCAGGTCTTATTTCTGCATTCTTTACAGATCGTATTTCTGCATTTTCTGTAGGTTGTATTTTTGAATCCTCTACAGGTCGTACCTCTGCATTCTTTACAGGTTGTATTTCTTTATCTTCTGCAGGTTGCATTTCTGTATCTTTTGTAGGTTGTATTTCTGCATCTCCTGTAGATTGTATTTCTGCAGCTTCTGTAGGTTGTATTTCTGCATCTTCTGCAGTTTGTATAAGCTTAGATGATACTTCAAGATTTATGTCTACAGAGGAACTCTCTTTGTCAACTTCAGAGTGCAAAGGTGGAGCCTCTTTGTCATTTTGTGAGTGCACGACTAGATTTTCTGTACTGTCTTGTTTGTTATCATCTTTAGAAAGAATAGACTGAGCCTCCATAGATTTTGTTGCAGTTTCATCTTCATCCAACTCTGAACCTACAAGGTGACTGTCATCAATATCAGAGTTCTTAGCTTGAATCTCCTCTTTAGGGATAGTTAATTCAGGGTCGTTTTCATCTTGTAATTCATCACTTCCATTCACAGGTGGGGTTTCTCTAGATTTTTCTATTTTACCGTCCAAAGGCAAATCATCCCCAGAGGCTTGAGGTTCCGTTTTGATGACATCTCCACCTTCTTTTATTGCTGCTCCATTGCTGTCATCCATCTTGAATCATCTGGTGAAAGGCAAAGAGTGTTACCTGAAACAAAAAATGAAATAAATTACCACAGAAAATATTCTAAAGAGTAACATACATTATATTTTATGTTGCAAAGAGAATGAATCAACAATTGATGTTCCGGTACACAGTCTATATGTAATGCAAAATAGACTTAAGATCACCAAGCTGAGAACGGTAGATCACCAAGTAGATCACAATCTACCAAGCTGAGAATGGATATTTACATGCTATCACAATATTTAACAAGTCTTGTTATACCCTGCTGTATTATTTAACAGTAAACTTATTATCTTTCCAAGTTAATAATGTTTTAAAGTGGGATTATCAAATACATTGTACAGTGTACTGTATGCATATAATATGTAAGGTAAAAATTTATTTATTATCCTTCACTTTTCAAAAGCTGTATTATTCTTACATCACTTTGGTATGACCAGTTAATTAGGGAAAAGATCAAGCTTGTTTATATTTCACTCAAACTTGATCTTTTACCCCTTTTTTTTAACAATTTATATGTCACGATAAGTGTATCATACTTTCTTGTAACACGCTTGACTTTGTAAATGAGATTTAACTAAAAGCTTGTCTTAAATTATGTATTGAAATATATTGTTATAGAGTAACAAGGAAAATAAATAAATTCGAGCATATAAGAAACTGAATCTACATAGAAATTGTCTATGTATTCGGTGACAGAAATAATAAAGATATATATTACGGTATGCATACATTATGTAGGTTCAGGAATAATTCAGTTATCGTGAGGTTACGTTTTTCTATTCCGAAACCGTTTTGCTCTCCCCAACACCTCCCAGACCTCAGAGATCTTAATGTTGGAGCATAGAGACCTATTTGTGGGTGCAATGTGGACGATCTCAAGGGGGAGGGAGACTGAGCATGCACATAACGGCGCAAGTGGAGGGACGGTAACGTAGGAAAGTTCCTGATATCAGGTCGAGGAATAAAAAAAACGCACCCAGCACTGTTGGAGCTCAGGTGAGGTGACTCACACACTATTTTCACATGATGGTGTTTAATACAGCTCCTTTGACGATGCCTCATAAGCATAACATTATCCATCGACAACAGATACGCATTAATAATACTGTTATGTAAACGTACAGTAATGATCCGTCTTCTCCTTTACTTCTTCTGAGTCAACTTGAACATAATAATACACTGTGTTGCCACTCAGCATGGCAATCAAGTGAGCTATTGATGGCTACTCTGTCTCGCATGCACGCCAAGTGTCTTAGTCTTTATATGTAAATATACTGTAATGCAAAAAAAAAATAAATAAATATAATGCTCCTATTGAAAGTCTGCTCGGGCTTGGGCATCATGCATTAATCATGCAGCAGTCTTCAACAGGCTGGGCCTCAAAACTCCAGCCCATGCAGACCTCTGGCTCCTAATGGCCTCTCAAATCTTGAACCCATACAGTAATTATAAAAAGTGGCCTTAGCCCCTTTTTACGTGACCCCTGTGGCCTGCATATGCATTATGCCTATATATGTCTTATGTACAGTACTGGTCTCTTTCCTCCCAGTCCGACCCTACACTATATCTATACATATATGCATACAGTATGCATAACCCAGTGTATTATGCAAATAGTATTTATACTGTACACACTGTACATGTATATACATACTGTATTGTATGTTGTATGTATATGCATACTGTACAGTATGCACTGTACAGTATATATGCATAATTATATGATATGTGTATGCTACGGTAATGGGGTACGAGATAAAGGAGAGGAAATACACGCAATATTTTTGAATTTCGAGAAAGCATTTGATAAGGTGCCACATAATATACTAGTGAATAAAATAAGAGAAGCGGCAGGTGAAGAAGGCTTGATAAATTCTATAGAAGATTTTTTAACTGACAGAGTACAGAGAGTCAAGCTAGGGCAAACGTTGTCTGAGGTAGTGAAGGTTACTTCCGGAGTCCCTCAGGGTAGTGTGCTAGGGCCGCTACTTTTTATTATTTTTATTAATGATATTGTACAGAATTTGGAGTCGGAGATGAGGCTTTTTGCTGATGACAGCGTAATCTATAGGACAGTAAGTAATAAGCAGGATGAGCAAATTCTACAAAAGGATCTGGAGACAGTGGGTATATGGATAGGAGCTAATAAAATGAAGCTTAATGTTGGAAAATGTAGTGTGGTTAAGTTCAACAAAAGAAGGGAGCAAAGTCAGGTTAAATATTTTATGGAGGGGGAAGAAATCAAATCAGAGGACAAATACAAATATCTGGGAGTAATGCTTCAGTGCAAACTTAATTGGGATGAACATATTAGGTATGTAACCGCAAAGAGCAGAAGGAATCTTGAGTTTGTAATGAGGAATCTTAAGGGGGCAGGCAGGACAGTAAGAGAAAAAGCATACAAGTCTCTGATTAGACCAATAATGGAATATGGATGTAATGCGTGGGACCCGTATAGAGCAAAAGGGAAGAAAGAGATGGAAAAGATACAAAGACGAGCAGCAAGAAGGGTTTTAGAAAAGGGGAACTGGAGCTTTACCTGTGATAAAAGCAAAATTTATAAGGGAAGAGAGAGTGTGACCAGAATGATAGAACAACTGGGATGGGAGGATCTGGAGGAAAGGAGGAAGCAAAGTAGACTGACAACAATGTATAAAATAACTAGGAACCAAAAGGGCTGGGAGGAGCTTAGCGATCGTACTGAGGAAGGGCGTTATAAAGGTAGGAGGGACCATGATTGGAAGCTGGAGTATAGGAGAAGCAAAAATGATGTGGGCAAGTATTCTTTTTTGAGAAGAACGGTGAGGGAGTGGAATTTGTTGGACTCTGGGCTTGTGGATGCTCGGAGTGTTGGTGAGTTCAGGGAGGGGCTGAGAGAGTCAGCCGCAAGCAAGCGAGCCACCGTGGTGGAATACCCACAATAGCCGCAAGCAGTGGTGTATGCATGTAATGTGTGTACACACTGCTATTTAATCTTTCTTTCTTTCTAGCACACAGTATTAAAAGAATAAAGTTTGTCTTAGGCGGCAGTATGTATATGTATGCATACTGTAACATATGCATACAGTTGCACTGGATATATTTAGTAGAAACCTACAACCAGTTCATGCTATCGTCATATCGTCGAAGACCTACCGGTACAGGATGCAAACAAAGCGCCATATAAAAATCATAGTAAAACAAGCAACAGTTTACTCAAACTTAATTATTTGAGCCACGCATATAATATGTGCCATGGATATACACATGCATAAGCTATTTACCTTTATTAAAACTGCATTGCAGCCGTGCAGTGCCCAGTGGGCCACTTTTTTAAGAACAGAGTAGATTAAATAATTAAATGCTGAACGACACAAACGGCTTCCATCCACTGAATCCACTCCCATGAAATGCGGGATTCAGCGGGATGCGATGCGGGATCAGCGGGATGCGGAAATCACACTCTTCTGTTTTGGGAATTTGGGATTTGCCTTTTGGTCAGTTTATGGTTAGAAGTTAATTTTACAAGTATTTTAACCGATCTGCACATTAATGATTTTCATACTACTTTTATTGGCTTTTCTGGACTATGACATCATACTTAAATAAAATTAACCAATGAAAATAATGAACTGTTTTAAATATTGCGCATGCGCGGCATTTGATATTTCACAGAAAAAAGATTTCCGATTTTCTGAAGATTTCTGATATTCAAGATTCAAGTCGTGAACACGTTTATAATGGAAAAATGTGAATTTATTGTGTTGGAATAAAATATATTATTATGTTGTTCATTAAAACGTATAATTTGATACAATTGTGAACTATATTTCAAAAATTCCAAGGCGTTTCAAGTTTCAGCATTAATTAAAATCAAAACAGCTGAGCTGATTGAAAATTTATTATTATTTCGTTTTTTTTTTCTTCAAAACTTGTCGGATTCTGTCCTATAATTTCGGTCTAAACAGGTCTACTGTAAATTAGGGTGAAAATATGCTGTATGAAGGAAGAAATTTGTTGTCAGACAAACCAGTTGTTGTTTTGGATGTTGGAAATTCATATACAAAGTAAGACCAATGTTGCGAATGTTGCATAATAATATGTACAGTATTGTGCTATTGTCTTAATTTTTTAAATGAATTTTAATGATTGGAAGTTGGAAGATCGAGCCTGTTCGTATCCTGCAGATTCCTGCTACTGGATTATCTTCAGTCATGGCGGCAATTGTGGTTACAGTATATCACGGTGGATCGCCTCATGCAAGGCTGTAATGCTCCTCAACGTACATATGCATACACTTGAAGAATCTACTCTTGAACTCCCCGGAACTGCTCATCTTGATCCATCACCTCCCGATCCAGCAGATTCCACTCTCTCAATGTCCTTATGTGAAACGAAAACTTTCTTATATCTCTTCTGCTGCCTTCATACTCTGTGGTCCCTCCCTCCCTCCTACCTCCATATCTGCCTAGCTTTCACTGCTACTACACTCATCTCCTCCCACCCCCTTTGTCTTCTGATATTATCTTAAACATTGTAGGCAACCTGACATGTATCTCTCCTCCTGCCCTCCAGCGACTTTGGTTGATTGATTTAGATCTTTGATCCAGGCGGCAATTGTGGTTACAGTATGAGGTTACACACGATGGCTCGCCTCAGGCTATCACTTCTCAGCTTCCTCTTGAACTCCCTAGAATTTACCACCTCCACTACTTCCTGGTCCAGAAGATTCCACTCTCTCACTGGCCTTCTGTAGATAAATGAAATTCGCCCACATCACTTCTACTACCCTTGTACTCCAGCTTCCACTCATGACCCCTCCTTCCCTAAAACTGTCATATATCTGCAGTTCTCTGTCACTTCACTCAACTCTTCATGCCATTTTTCTTCTCTTGTTATTTTGTGCACTGTAGCTGTCTCTCCGAATCTCTCCTCCTGTCCCCCAGCCCAGCTCCCCAATCATCTTTGTCACACTGTCTCTTTCTACCATAACTCTGGTAACTCTGGTGCTGTCACCAACAAATCTCACCCATGTCCTTCCCAGCAGTCCTTCAATACTTCAGACTGGGACATTTTGGGTATATATTTTGTATATGCATCCTATACAAAATTTACAGCAATCAAATCCTAACACACTTCTGTTCCCTCACCTCCCCCTTCCCTCCCACCCAGACGCGGATCCAAGGGGGGGGGGGCGATGGGGGCGATCGCCCCCCCCCCAAAAGGCCCCAAAATACATTGAAGGTATTACCACCCCCCACCCATCGCCCCCCTCCCACCCCAAAATTTAACATTGCGGCATAGGGCACCTCCCCCCCCCCCCCCCCCCCCCAAGCCGCGGGCTGGATCCGCCCCTGCTCCCACCCTTCCCTCCTCTAACTCCAATAAGGTGCTTTCACATTACTCTATGCATGTCTATCTAGCAACTAATTCAAAGAATAATTATTTTTCATTTATTAGATTTTTTTTACAGATGCGGGTTTGCTGGAGAATCTGCTCCACGGTGTATAATTCCTTCAGAGGTGAAATGTAAAACTACCGGCAACATGAAAAAGATCTTTCACTATAAAAATAGTGATGAGCTGTACAGCAATTTGGTTGATTTTGTTCACACACTCTACTTTAGGTAACTATAGACATATGTAAATATTTTTGTTATTTTGTATTTAGTACATTATTTGGACTATCTATTACGTACTTTGTTTGCTGCTACAAAATATAACATTTTAACGTGATTAATAACTGCTGTACATAATATACTACTTATGTAACAAAAAACACTTATATTTTTTCCCAGATATCTCCTTGTTACTCCAAAAGACAGAAAAGTTGTTGTCGTGGAATCCCTGTTGTGCCCTACAGTAGAGCGAGAGACTTTAGCTCAAGTATTATTTCATCACTATGATGTAAGTTCAGGTAACGAGGAAAATAAAATTTCTATTTTTAAATTGTATTCTGTTTCAGGTGGCCTCTGTGCTAATGGTGCCTTCTCACCTTGTGAGTCTGTACACGCTGGCGGTACCTACGGCACTAGTGCTCGACGTGGGGCACAAAGAGGCGGTGCTCATTCCCATTGTAGAAAACACGCCTGTTCTACATGCCTACCAAGCCTTGGCACTTGCAGGCGAGGCTGTTGACAAGTGAGGCTGGATTATCTGGATTTAACAATTGCACTTGTTATTGTATAGCACTGTCAGTCAGATCAAAATAAATGTTGATTTTTTTTTATTACTAACTTTGCCAGTACTACAGTGATCACACTGATCATATCTATAATGTATGATTAACAGTCTTAAAGAACCATTGTAAGATTTGTTATATAGTTAAGTTTAATAACTTTTCTCACACTGCTGATAACAACTTATAACACTTCTAACATACAGTATTTACAGATCCATTTAAATCTTAGCAACTTACAATTATATATAAATATATATATATATATATATATATATATTATTGATTGCACTATTCAAAGTAAAATAAAAACACATAAAACAAGACTTCTGGGAATACAGAGCTTTGTTTTGTTTCTTTGTTGCAACTCCTTAAAAAAAAGTTAAAAATCATTATGGTTTAAAATGAGAAAAATGTATAAGTAATGCTCATTATTGATTAAATGTTTTTATTTTATTTATTATTTTTTTTTTTTCTGCTTGTGATAAATTATTTTTGGACTAATTCTCAATTAAATTATTTTTTTCTCCTCTTTTTTGCTCTTTGTTCTTCCTTAGGGTGACCAGACGTACCGTTTTGACCGGTACAGTACCGTTTTAGAGTACCATGTCCCGGTGTCCCCAAAGAGGCTCTCGGGACGCCTAAATGTACCGCTTTCAGACAAAATTATAAAAGGGACATTTTTTAAAATTTTTATCATAAAAAAAAGAAAAAATTCATAGGTATGTGGCATGTGGTTGTGAATATTTACGAAAATTTACTGACGCAAATGATTTTGCAACATGCCCCTTATTCTCGATCGCATTCGCAAAACAGCATATTTCTTCAAAATTGCGGAATAGATATTATATATTTTGTATATACGCGCAAGTATGCATATACTACGAGAAATAAAGTCACTACTTTTCGATTAAATTTTGAATAAAAAATAAGTAAAAAACACAAAAATATCATGTCTTGATATTGATGATATTCACTTGATAGAAATTTCCAATAAAATATTAAATTAAAAAAATCGTTCTTATGCATTGTGTCGTGGCTTAGACAAAAATTTCTATGTCATTCTCTCTCTCTCTCTTTTTTTTTTTTTTTTTTTTTTTTTTTTTTCACAATAATCGTGCATGGATATTACTTAAATAAATGGAAAATAATATGAGGGAAAAACGCCACAAATATTATTCATACCATCAAGTAATTTTAGCTGTTATTAATTTTAAGTCCAATTTGAATGCTATAAATTAAATCAATTTAACTTCTTCAGCTATTTCACTTTAACAAGAGTTCACACTATTTGCAAAATGAACTGCAGTTCGATTAAAAGTATTAATTCAAATTAATTTCTTGCTTTATACTCCATTTTTTTTTGTATAATTTACCTCGTGACATTATATTAAGTTTTATTTATTTATAAACAAATATATATTGCATTATTTAAGTAACATGTACATTTAGAAATATTGTGAATGGAGACAGAAAATTTGATAACGAAATTAAAAAAAAAAAAATCAATTTAAAATATTTAAATATAATTTTTGTATTGGGAAAGTATCCTTCGAAGGTATGCTTTTTGAGTATAATACATTTCTTGTATTGCTTTTGTTTCTTTTTATTTTACATGTAACTTTACAACATGAATAGAATCGTGGCCAGGCCAAGAAAAAAGGTTAATTTTAGGAAATCAACTCACTGGCACAGTTTTCTTGCATGGTGACTATAATAAATCTCTTTTTTTCTAATTCTATGAAAAATGTATATATAAAAAAATGCAATTATTTATATTATTTAAAGTAGAGTGAGCGATTGCATAATTTATTATTTTATTTCCTTAAAATATTTTAACCTGCCCTGCTTTATTGAGAACTAAAAACCAAAAAATTTCATCTCAAATAGCTTCATCGCAAAAAAATCCCAAAGTTTGTTTTCCTGAGCCCTTTAACATGCAGCCTTATGGAAGAGAAAACAGCGTTTTACTCAAACTTCGTCTGAACTACGGTATCAATTAAAAGATACGTATAATCTATGACGAAAATTCTTTAATGGATTTTCAAATAAATAAATTTTTTCGGAAAAAAACGGCTTCTTAAAAAGAAAAAAAAAAACAATTCATTTGAAAATCTATTATGAAAAAAAAAAAAAGTAAAAAAGGGGGCGTGGCACCCAAAAAAATCGCGCCTCCGGTGGGGATTTTGGCCCTTCAGGCCTCTATCTTGGGGGCATGTACCGTTTTGGACATCAAGATATCTGGTCACCTTATTCTTCCTCCCCCCCCCCCCATTACCCTCCTCTCACACGCACACTGCTCAGTTTTGATATTTTTTTTTTTCCTCCACAGATCGTTAAGAGCATTTCTTGATGACCAACCGAAGGAGGACATATTTGTCAAGCCTCCTGAACCACTTCCTGATAATGTTATTGAAGACATTAAAGGTAAGATGTCAAAAAATGAGGACATTAACTAGGATCCTGAAGGAAAGAATAAGGGGGAGGGGGTAATATAAGGTATAAGGGAAGGAAGTCAGTATTGTTAAAAGGATTCACCATTCCAAATTTCGGGAGGGTCAGAGCAAATTATTAAATAGTAAACTCCATTAATTCTGACTTCTCAGCAGTTCATATAAAAAATAATAGTAATTAATTTTCAGTTTGTTCAAATATTTTGGATGTGAAAATGATAATATGAATTTAAATCTGAAATTAATAAGAAGAAGAAAAATGCCATATTAAATAAATGTATTGATGTTGCCACAGTGAGGACATGCTTTGTGACTACTCTGGAGCGAGCCCAGACGATCCAAGCATCTCAGAAAGAGTCGTCTGTGTCGCCCCCTCCTCCCCCACCCGGGGTCAAGTACCCACTGCGAGGAGAGCGCATTCTCAACGTGCCTGGTTTGGCACGTGAGTGTGCCTTTGAGGTTCTCTTTGAGATGGACAATGATCTCATGTCAGTGGCTACCATGGTCTTGGATGCAATCCTCAAGGTAATTCAATCCACTCAATGATAACTGGATACCATGTACTAACAATGCTTTATCGATGGTCCAGTGCCCTGTGGACACTCGCACGGCCCTGGCGGAGAACATCTTAGTAGTGGGCGGCACGTCAATGGCCCTCGGCTTCAAGGCCAGGCTGCAGCAAGAGCTGTTGGACCTCCTGATGACCCCCAACTACCTCTCCAAACTGTCACTCAAGAGGTTCTGTTTCCACACGCCTCCAGCTCACGAGAACTACGTATGCTGGCTAGGAGGTAAGAAAATATTATCATTGACCGTTACTGTGTGAGAAAAATGTTTGTTCTTTAATATACTATAACAACAGTACTAAATTAATGTCTTGTTAGTTTGCAAATATTATCTAAACTTTTTTTGCATAACTTATACAATATCTTAACATTACTTCATATAGTTCATATTATCTAAAGTCTACATTGACCTACCACTCGTCTGACATCAATCACGTCTCCTATAAGGATAGTATTGGAGGATAAAATAGAAATTAAAATTGAAAACCCTAAAGCCTGGTTTACGCAGACGCAAAAAAAAAAACTTCTGCGTCAAGCGTCTAGCGTCAAGATTTGGTCTGTTCTCGCAGAAGCATTTGTCATGCTTCTCGTACTACTTCGGCAGTTATCGGTCACGCTCGCTTGATTTTTTCTTCTCCTTACGACTTCGTAATAATTCGGCAGTTGTCGGCACTTCTCGGGATCAAATTTCTTTTGGTCAGTTAATTTTCTTTGTTCAGCTTCCGAGAGAGTTGTGAAGACATTTTACAAATTTTAAATTATATATTAAATCAAAACAATTTTTCGTTTTCTTCCAAAATCAAGTGAAGATTTTCTAGTTTTGGCGCAATTTCATTGTTTTGAAATGCGCGCATCTCATTGGGCGGGGGGCGGGGCAGACGCAGAAGCAAGAAGCAAAAGTTGAGAGTTGGTCAACTTTTGCGTCTGCTTCTTGCGTTTGGCGTCTGGATGCGTAAACCGTGCCATAAGATAACACATACTTCAACTCTAGCGTCTGACGCAGAAGTTTTTTTTTTGCGTCTGCGTAAACCAGGCTTAACAACAAAAATTTGCATTTTATAGAAAGCAACACACAAGTTATTAGATTTTTGTCAGTGTGTGCCAAAAGTGAGATACATGTGAATTTTACCCACCTTGACTGATATGTTTCGTTTCAGGGGCAATCCTGGGGGCCACCAACACTCTGATTAAGAGGTCCCTGACAAGAGAAGCTTTCCTCAAACAAAAGCGACTTCCTGATTGGTCAGACCTTTCATTCAACTGCCCAACTGGTGTCAAGCAAGGATGATGAGGATTCTAATCGTGAATTTGTCTTATTTATTTTTGTCTCGCACAATTAATAATGTAGCTAAATGCTTGAAATTGACTTAATTGTGAGACAAACTGGCTCGCACTCTAACTTATCATGGAAGGAAAAAAGAAGTTGCTAATTTAATTGCATTAAAATTATGCAATATATTTAATTTTTTATTTATCACAATGTTGCAGCTTATTTATATTGAATGAAATAAATTTTATTGTTTATAATTATACCAAAAAAATATTTCTAATGTAAGCTTATATTCTGTTTAAGCATTTTTTTTCCCCAAAAAACATTAGGATGGATTTCAAAGATTTATTTATTATTTATTTATGAATTAAAATACCAAATTATTAATTTCACTTTCGAATTTTGATAATGGGGTACTGACCGGTATTTGAGTTAGCAATACTAATAAAAAGTACTGTGGATTCTATGAAGAACGAGCCCTATTAGAGCATTCTACGACAATTTGCTGATTTTATATGAATTTTTAAAACTTTTTTTGATGACATCATAGCATTGAATCTTAAATGGGAAAATGCATCAGTTAACATTGCTAAAATGAAAAGTTATTGAGGTAGGAATTTGAAACCTTCACTAACGTGATTCTAGCACCTAAAAACCTTGCAAATGAAGTTTTGGTTACATTTCAATATTAAGTATGGGATTTGGTAATGTTAACTGATATATTTTCCCATTTAAGATTCAATGCTATGGCATCATTTTTGAGAGGCTTTAAAAATTCATATAAAATCAGGAAATTGTCGTAGAATGATGTAATAGGGCTTGTTCTTAATGAAATTCTTGTGCCTTTTGAAATATTGACAAAAACTTGCAACTTATTTTTTGGTCAGTACCCTATTCAAATGTATAGTTTATCGTATAATGCTTACGGATTTAGCATGCAAGTTTTATCAAATACAATAAAAACTTGTTATTACACAACTTGTTGTTAGGTAAAACTTGATTTTGAGTAAAGGACATTGTGATCCCTACAAAAATAATTAAGCATTGCATGGATAGGAAAAACTCAATATAAGGTAATACTTGATATAAGGTAACCCTAAGTTCTTGGGTCCCTTGACTTTACGTAACAACAAGTTTTTACTGTAATAACTAAACTGTAAACAACCTAATATTGCTTGACATTATAACGTTTTACTCAAAATGTAGCTCAGATAGTTCTTTTTCAACCAATATAGCCATGTTAAAAAAAGTTACATGTTTGAAATTAGTGAAATTGCACTTGATCGACACACAAGAATGATATTTAATATATTTATACAGTATAATGTATAATATGTTAAAAAAGTGTGATACTAATTTGTTAAATTTATTCAATCTTACCACATGTAGCTATTTTCTTACTTTTAACTGTTAACAGCTCCGTTTATGAAATTTAAAGCTTAATAATGATTGAATTTCCTACTTTTGTATGCTTGAATGTATCATGAATAGCAGCTACATGATATTAATCTAAAAATAAACCTTTTGCTTATATATTAAATACATATATTTTTTATTATTTTTTGTTTGTTAATTCCTTGCATGTTGAATGATATCTAATATTTTATACATTGGTTATCTGAAAAAATTGCTTTCACAATCAAATTTTAATATTAACTTAATTCTTAGTTTAAAGTGTAAAAAAAAGAGGAGTTGGAGATTAAAAATAATCATTTTGCATTATTATTTTCATGAATCTTGTGATCTTTTTATTTTAATCTTTGAATTAATTGCCAATTTAATCGCATTTGGAAAGGTTGGAGGATTGTCCTTTTCTGAATTAGTAACATAAACAGTATATGTCATGCAGCATACAGGAAAATTTACAATACATTAATTAAATTACGTGCATTGGGTATACATACCCCTCTTCTACCTGCTTTGGGGGGCAATCTCAGATCACCCTGAATACGTTTTTTTTTTTTTTTTTTCTTAATTTCAAAGATATAATATATAATTTTTTCCATAATATAACATTTTTTTATTCATAATAATTCTACTCACTACATTTTATGGATTACAAAGTGTGCTTTTACACCTCTAGCTATAATATGAGCTAATAATTAAAGCTCATGAGAGATAAACAAGGTTTTAGCATTTGATACATGGTAAAAAAAAATACAGAGACAATCAAGTAACAACACATTTTAAATTAGCAGAGTTTACATTAAATTTTTAGGAATTATACTGAAATAGAATAAAAAGAAATAAAAGACATACATACATGATAAAGCAACAACACCATATTAATTGAAAAAGTAAAGACATTTAATTACTATTAAGCATCAAGCATTACACTAAAATACAACATGTTTTAATTATAAATTATTACTGTTTTTAACAAATTGTTGAGTAATAAAATATATACTTTTTGGCACTATATGGAAACACTTTTTCAAAGTTAATTTTTTATACTTTGTTCTTTATATAGACTCTATTATAATTATTATTTTATATATATTAATTATAATATATATACGCGCGCTGTTCCAAGTTGCTTCCAATTTAATTATCTTATTTTATATTCTTAAGAGCTTGTAATTATATATTTTAAATATATATTTGTAAACCAACGATAGGTCTTACGTAAAGTAAAAAGATGCCCTGGTTTTTTAACGTCGTAATGGCTGTGTATGAGAGAAGACGATGGAGGGGGGTATTGATCGCGCGAACTCCTCTTTTACTCGCCCACGCCACCGCCGCTCCGCGGTCGCCGCTTGGAGTGCGCGGCCAGTATCTTTAGCCTCCGTGCACCTGCGGGTTAAATGCACCCTTGCCCTTGACGACTATCATACACGTACGAGAAACATCATGCAAAGCCGTACTGAGGACGCCACAAACTTAACGAATTTACATTGAGCCAGATTAATGTCTCGATCAGTATATTATAATGTAGTAAAAATATTTAAGTATATAGTCGAATTGCAATTCTACTTAATACAAATTGTATTTATACAGCACTGGCATAAATTCGACGAATGCGTTGCATTGCAGAATATAACATTTAAAATTATATAAAATATGGATTTAAATATAATATATGAGAGGTCCTACATATACATATATATTATGCATCTCATATATGATGTGCGTAATGACCAAACGTCGGCTTATAAACTATAATATATATACACATTATTATAATATATATGTTGTATAATTATTATATACTGCAAGTATTAACTATATAACTTTCATTTCTTATCTTGCTTCACTGATAATTGACGAGTATGGCGTTTTTAATAATAGTCAGGACCCCATATACAATATTCTGGAATATATTAAGTATTAAAATGTGTTAACATTTGAAATTTTATTACTCTCCGTATTATTATAATCATATTTTATAAAAATAGAACTGCATGGGTTCTAACATTATAATATAACATAAAGAATTAAATAAATATAATACTGATTTTTACATGAAAGTTTCAAAAAAAAAAAAAAAAAAATCAAAGTGTGGATGATACAGGAAAATATAATATACTGCATTGTACAGTATCGTATTAATTAAATAATATCAATTTAATTAATATCACAATTAAAACATTATGCTTTTGAAGATCTATTAGAGTTTTATAAAAATATGATACATATATACAGGCGTTTTTCTTAATTCCATTTAGTAATTCGTAGACTGGCGTAGATAAAATTATTAATTGACTTTGTGGATCGAGACAGAAACTCCCGCAGCACCGCGTACTATTTTCCGCATATTTCCTAAAAAAAAATAAAACTGGACGTTCATACAAGAAAAAAATAGCACACAGAGCTTATATATTAATATAATACATAACATGCATTTTAGGAGTGCAGTAGTTATATATTTAATTTAATCCTTCATAAAATTTGTTAAGCAATAAATGAAAATAAATTCGCAGCTATAGGATTGACGCACGGATCAAGAAATAATTGAGTAAAAATGTACAACGGCTAGTGCGCCTGGCGGCCTGTGGTTATAATAGATGAGTAATATATATGTTAAATATACTATATAATTAATTTATAGGATACAGATAGCAATTAGTATAAAAAATTTGATTATTGAGATTTATTTTTTATAACCTTTTATATGGCGGCTCGTGAGGGGCGGCTGCTATATAGGACTGAAAAAAATTATTTAAAAACTCAATATTTTCAATTTTAGTAAAGAAGTTTAGGTATTTTCTTATGACGTCGTCCAGAGTCTCAAAAACTTCCAATATTGAGATCCTATTTTTAATACGTGTTTGAATTCTGTTGATTTAATAACAAATCAATAAAAAAAAACTTTCAAGACCATTCAAAAGCTTTGTCTCTTTCAAAGGTTTCAAACAAACACTGTTATTATATTATATATATAGTTAAAATTAAACAAAAACTAAAGTAAAATTTGAAGTAAATAGAATTCAATACATTATAGTAAATATAAAATTATTCATTATATCGTAGAAATTAGCACTTATAACATTATTTTGATATATTAATTTTTGTATACAAGTATGTTCATTAATAATTATAGATTACACATTATGTTGAGCATTTTGCCAGTAGTTCTGTTTGTTGGCTGCTGCAAGAGGGGAGTCGCTACTTTCGTATCACGGGTCGATGTAGTGGAGGGTGTCGATCGATCTTCAGTTCGGGCGGCTAGCAGCACGAGTCTCCTCAGCAGAACAGAGAAGCGGCGGAGAGGAGCGGAGGCTGCCTCTATATTTTGTGCCACTAGAACTCTGGTGCGCCGAATATGAAGGTACAGCGTGTGTGGATGGCTGCATGAAGACCTCTTACACGACATGGTTGCTTCCGGCAAAAATTGGAACAAGTAAGTATCATAAAATATTAAAATTTCTCTAAAAACTGGCAACCATTTTTAAAACAAAAATCCGTTCGCCCCTGTAAAGTAGACAACTTTTCATGCAGTAATGTTTAAATGGTTGCATAAAGTTAAAAAAATGTTGTTGTTTTTTTCTTTCATCTGAATATTCATGAATATGCTCCGTATGACGTCACATTATATGTATCAAAGATTACGTCACAGAAGGGTGGATTGTGATACAGAGGGAGCGATTGATATGAGACATACAATACGCAAGCAGAGGCAGAGCGATCTCATTAATTCACCCCTCTACAAAATACATGCAGTCTTATAGTAAATAGGGGGAAAACAAATTTAATATTTATAAAAGTTTGCAATTTTAAGTCTATTTTAAGTCAAACAGGTCTAGCGTAATCATAGTATTTGAACTCTTGAGTTTTATTTCAATTAATTCAGCATTTAACGAAATCTAATACTATATATGGCTTGTCAAGATTTTTTTTAAACAAAAAAATGCAATTTTTTACAACCAATCAATGAATTTCTAAAAATAATTAATTGATAATAGGTGTTAAATGAAGTCACTGATAGCTCTTTAAAGATGGCGGGTGTTCAGATGTATTGGGGCTACTTAGGAGTTCTTGTATAGTAAATGCGATAATCTTATATATGGTCAAATCTTATAATTGTTTCTTCATTAAAAATTAGCATGTTTAAATATTGTTAAAGTGGTTAAATATCGTTAAAAAACGTATAGGGCGGTCAGAAAAACATCCAGTGCTTTCTTCGGCTGCCTTGTATTGATCCCTTCTCGCCGCTAAAAACTACCCCCCGCGTTCACTCCCTCACTGCTTTCAACAATACTCCTCGTACATTCTTGTAAGTCCAATACTTCTAAGATTACAACCATCAGGTCCTTGTGTTTGGTACATATGAGATTTCTTTCTTTACAATTGACTTACGCGAATGTTCCTTTTCTTTGCGCATGTCAAGGAAAATAAAAAGCCATGTTGAAAATACATTTCTTTCACATACCTCAACTACACAGTAAGCGTTTTATTTCCAATTATGTAAATAACATTATACTTAAATTTTTATAACTTTATTATTATTTATGCATAATGCAGTATTATTTTTAATGTAAATTATGTTATTGCAAGTCAGTATTTACTGCACTAAAATTTTACAAAATGAATGGTAAGATAATGTAGGTCACGTAGCAGAATTATTTTCACACTTAACTTCTTAGTAGCTAGTCATCAGGACAATTATTTTATTTTAATTCCCATGTGATTATGCTTTATTTGATTAGTTAATTATGATTGTGTAGAAATAGATGAACATTAAAATGGAAATAAAACTTTGTGATTGAAGCATTAAAGTGTAATTAATTAGTACATTTTTATGTATTATATTGTATGCACATAATAAGTATATATAATTTTAACTGCATGCTCTACTGTATTACTACAAAATATTAGTGTAGAAATGTAAAACTTCGTAAACTATTCGGTGGAAGAGGACTGCACCATTCTGTCATTTTATGATGCAAATGGAAAGGTCAAAGTTCAGCGTAAAAGTTTAGCCACAGACAGAGATTTCTTTTGTTACTCAAAATCAATAAAACCACAATCGAATGTTTTACTTTAATTAACATAAAATACTATGTCTAAGCTCGCAAATACGGATTTTATTAATAGCCAAGAAATAAAATTTATCATATCGATTTTCGTAATGTGTGCGTCATTCATACAAAAGTATTTAAAATTGTAACCAAATTACGAGACTAAATTAAAGTATATGAGAGTATTTTTTTTTTTATTTATATGTATATTGATTCTTATCTGTCATGAACTATTAAAATTACGATAAGAACTAGGAATGTTAATAATGAAACTTCATCACGCTTTCATGTGTATTTCATTTCATACTCTCTGTGAAGAATGCATTTAAGAATAAAATATTTATCATTGTTTTGATATTTATAAAAAAAAATGTAACGAAATAATTGTTGTTTTTAGTATGCACTCTTAAAACTTTTATAGTGTCCACCTAAATTAGATAACCTCCATAAGACAGCTTACGCTACTTGTTCAGTATAAAAATGTAGCGGAAATTTGCAGTATTAGAAAAGCTAGGCAATTACTTTTTAGCTATAAAGAGACTTTTTTTTTAACATGTTCAGATTCAAAAGGCTTTTATTCAGAAAACACGACTTATCACAATACAAGTGACTTTTTAACCAGATCAGCCATAAAAATATTGAAAATATATTGTTATGCATTGAATAAAAAATACATACGATACATAATTCAACAACATTTTGCCCCTGCAGTATATGTAACCCGCTATGTTTTCACGCAGAGCAAGTTGCCTAATCGTCTGGGCAGGAGATCTGCAGTTCGAAACTGAAATATAAATCTTTGTTTCCACAAGAAAATGTTCTTTATTTTCTTCTTTATTTTTATTCCAGACGTGTGTCCTTCTTTGACCTATAATGTATAATACTTACAAATTTAGCTAACATTCTAGTATTTTAGTATGTTGAAGTACTAGAGATTATATTTTAATTAGAAGCTAAATAAGTTAAAGGAAATTAACGCGCATTACTCACGTATTAGCCCAGATAGACTATATTCATAATTAAATTAATAATTCATAGCTAGTTTCACATACTAAACGATTTAATTATGTAGTGCTTTTATTTAACATCTTATAAATATTATTATTTTTATATTATTTATTTATTTATTTATTTATTTATTTATTTATTTATTTATTTATTTATTTATTTATTTATTTATTTATTTATTTATTTATTTATTTATTTATTTATTTATTTATTTATTTATCATTTTTTGTAAATGCTATCAGTATGTTATCAATGTTTATCGATAATTTTTTAATTTAATAACTCCTGCATTTAATTTCTTGTCAACATGAGAATAATTTAAATTTAACTCCGGAGATAATTTGACGCCTGCAAAATTAAAATCTATGCAACTAATTGAGCATGCAAGTCAAGCGGTTAGTCAACATACAGGCGCTATAAAAACAGCAATTAAATGCTAGCTGATTCCTTTGGATTATTGTAATAATATCTTGTGAACTTGAGCAATTACCAACACATTTTACAACACTTTTCTTTATACATCATTATTAAATAAGAACACATAGCAACGAAAAGTATTGATGATGTTACAGATCGTTAGAGGCGCGAGTGGACGCGGAATATGCTCAAGATAACCAAGAAAATCAAGAAAAAGCACAAGCACAAGCGTGGTAAGGAAGAGGAGCTCTTTACTCCAGAGGAGCTCGAGCGTTATAAGCAGCAGCAAGCCGAGAAGGCTCAGCAGGCGGCTGCAGCAGCTGCAGCGGAGGCGCTCGACGAAGCAGCAGGAGGCAGTAGTGGGTTCGTCGCGGGGGACGGAGGTGACGAGGCGGGGGAGGCGGCAACCGGGGGCGGTGGGTTCGAGGAAGGTAGCGAGGAGTGGCAAAGATTTAAGGCCCTCACTGCTGGAGTAGATGACATCCTCAAAAAGTCACAAGGAGATTTAGGTCGTATCAAGTCGACAAGCTTTTTCCAGCGTAAACCTCCTGGATTTACAGAACCTGACAAAGAAAAGAAGAAAAGACCTGAGAGGCCTGCTGCACCAGTAGTTCCAGACAAACGTTGGGTCGGATTTGAGGAAGGAGCTAGAGCTCAGAACCAAGAGGAGCAAGAGAGTCATCCGGTACAACAGGAAGAAGTAGTACAAGAAGTACCGGTAGAAACTTTCCCGGAGGAAGAAGAGGAAGACTTAGAACCGGAAGATGACGGATTATTTGACACCTCATATGTTGACGTAGTAACAAGTGGTGACATCAAACTTGCTTACATACCAGACAGTCCACCACCGGAAGAAGAGGAAGGAGACGATCCATTTGATACTTCTATCGTTGATAAAGTAATTAAACCTACTGAAATAATAACAAAAGACGGTAAAAAGAAAACACTTGTAAGTTTAGGTTGTGCTGTTGATGTATTAACAGGAAGATTAGATAAAGCTATACCACAAACTATTGTTGCACCAGGTACTAAAAAACGTCGTGTACAACCAAGAGATTTATTATTTGATGACGCTAATGCAGAAGCTCAATCTGATTTATCTCCACCGGAATTAACAAGTGTCAATGCACCAAAAAGTTTATTAGATGATGATTCAGAAAGTATACCTGATGATTTACCAGTAAACGTAACAGTACCAGTAGCTGTTACACCACAACCTATATTAGAAGAATACAAAAAAGAAGATACAAAATCTGATTTGAAGAATTTGGTTGCTGAATTTGATTTAATAAATACAACAGAACAAGTTGAAACTGTTGTTAGTGAAGAATCTGATGACGAATTTGCTGCATTAGCAGCCGAATCAGTCTCAAAGAGTTACGATCCATTTGATACTTCGGTCGCTGAAGTTGCACTTGGGGAAGTCACGAAGCAAAAATTCCCCGGCTCTCCTGACGTTGACGTTCTATTAAGAAGCGACTCACCCTCGTGGGACGGAACAGAAACTTTACAGAAACAACCACCGAGGCCGCCACCTCCACGACCACAACCAATCAGCAGTGGTGCTGAGGTAGATCCATTTGATACTTCTTTTGCAGAAAATCTTGTACCAGGAAGAGTTGAATTACAACTTATTGAAAATGAAATATTAGGAGGAGTCACCACAAGTGCTCAGGACGACGACGACGATTTTGATTTCGATCCAAGAGCAGGAGAAGCACAAAATAAAGTAACTGCTCCTGTAATAAGTAGTGTGACCATTCACGTTTCTGCTCCACTAGACGAAGCCGAGGAAGAAGAGAGTGAAGAGGGTGAACAAGAACAGGAAGATATTCCAGAGCCTGTTGCTTTGCAACCCGCACATCGCGATCTTCTTGGAGGTAGCAGCACAGATTTATCAACTTTAGCACACGATCCTATTGAACCTGACGTTGAAACAGAATTTGACGTTGGATCAGAAGATTTTGATCCATTTGATACATCAGTTGTAACCGTACTTGCACCAGGAAAAGCGGAACTTCGTGTGTTAGAAGAAGAATTACTAACACAGCCAGCTGCTGGGACAGTTGATTTAAGTGACGACGAGTTTGATCCTCGAGGTGGTAACGATACTAAACCTGATCTTCTACCAACTGGACACTCAGGAACTATAAATTCAACTGCCAATATAACCTCACCGTCGTCTCGTCCAGACTTACTAGGAGAGGGAGGAGAAAACGACAAGCCACCAATTTTCAAGCCACTTACTCCGCTGCCTGGCAACCAGAACGACGTATCCCCTGGAGATCCGTTCGATACCACATTTGCTGAGAACATAGCACCAGGAAAAGCAGAACTTCGTTTAATAGAGAGTGAACTTGTATTAAAAAGAAGTCTATCTGACGAAGATTTTAATCCAAGAGACGATACTAGCGCCGCCGCTACAGTTTCTCGTCGTTACTCCGAGGTGCCCTCAGTTCTTCAGGTCATTGCTACATCAGGTCGTCGCTTTTCTGACGTCACTGGTGATCACAAACAGCTGCCGCCCTCGAGCTTGCCCTTGCAACGAGTGGCCAGCCCGCCCCCAGACCGTCCGGACCTTCTTGCAGTTGCTGAGGAGGACGAGGAGGCACCACACAAGCCACTCACCCCCGCGCAAGAGTCAGCCAGGCCCCTAGCGCAACCAGACGACCCCTTCGATACCTCTCAGGTAAGCCAGCTAATTGGATATTTCTTTATACATGAGTAGACAAGGAATTGATGCAGAAAAGTCTTTGTATAGCATTTTTATCTCCCATTGCAATTTATCTGAATTTAAATACATAGTTGGATGAGGTGTAATTCTCAATCAGCTTTACTATATTGTTATTATTACGTGATTATAAACAAGGTGGGTTAAATTAGATTACATTTTAAATATAATTTTAATTAGATTTAAATTTTACATTAATTTGTAATAATTTGCAAATTTTATATCATGTCTACAATTCAATATTCTTTAAAATCCACCTTGTACATTATATTTTTATACTATATAAATACTAACTATATAATACACATATATATCTAAATAAATTTAGATAAAAAATTCTAATTGTGGAATTTGATAACAATAAAATACTGATAAGAAAATAAAAATACTGATTCAATGAAATAACTCAGAAAACAAGATAATGTGATACTTAAAATAGTATCATAGAATTGTATTTTCATTCATATAGTCCCGGTGACTCATATCGATTGCATGACTCACAGCGACCAAGGCAGGGTGTGTGTGTGACGTAGATCGTATCGTCGTTTCAGAGTGCTGTTTTATGGTAGCATTACCGGAGTAATTTAGCATCCACATTTCATTGCATTGATTTAGATGTACCTTAATTGCAAGACGATTTGATGTTTCAGTTCTTTGTTCTTTGGTAAGGAATTTTTTATAATACAATTTGAAAAACATATTTTCGGCATTAATGTAATTTTATAAAGGAAGTAAAAAAAGTCAAGTTGATAAAAGAGTATCATATTTTTGTAATTCAATTTATTTTAAAAGTTATATATTATTGAGCTGCTATGGAGAGGGAAACAGAGAGATATAGAGATTCATTTATTTTATATAATTTTTATGAATCGTAATATATGTAGTAAATACATTATATTAAAATATAGATATATTTGTATTATTATAATACAAAGCACAGTATAATAAACAAAATCAATTAATTGATTTAATTCTCGTCCTCTCGCGTATACAGTACACAGTATTATACTATAACGATAGTCAGTATACGAGTATATTATATATTTTTATAATATCATGAATAGAGCATTAGAATCTATAGGCATAATATCCCATGCAACTTTTTTTAATAAATAGTACTTTTTTCCAATCGAAAATCAGTTATAAATAAGCTTCTTATCCATCTTATTTGCATGTCACATGGTACACCAACAGCCATCTGGAGCACCCGGCACGATTGTGGTGTACCGTAAGGGGAGCTTAGATGAATCAAAAGTTCAAATGGTTAATTATATGTCCTTTCAACACATTAGAAGTCCTGAAAGTGCATTTTTATCTTTTGTGCGGGAGGTGTTTTTTTACCTTTTTACTTGTGCGAGTTGTGCGTGCGCGAACGAAGAGCTTTGACTTTTAAACTTTGATGAACATTATTATTTTATTTCCTTTTTTTTTTTTTTTTTTTTAATTTTAATATATATATATTCAAATAGGACACATGCACGATTTTAGAGCAACTTTTTGAAGAATTAAATTTGCCAAAATATAGAATATATATGTTTTATTCTGTATCTCAAATTGATTAATTTATAAGATGATGGCTAAACTTAAATACTAGAACATAAAATTGTGATGTACACTGTACCTAAAATTTCACCAAACGACAATACAAGCTATAATGAACGAGCATGAAATTAACACATTTAGTGTAATTTATTTTAAATAGTAAAGTTTGGTACAAAAATTAATGTTTAAATGTATCATTAGGAAAAGTCTGTTAAATTATAGCAACTTTTGCGAGCACCTATTTCACAATTTTTGCTGAAATTTATTGAATGTTTATTGAAAATATACTAAAAAATAAAGAATAAAATGTCATGTGTAAAATTTGTATCATATATAATCTAGGGACATGATGTGAACATGCACCTGCACGAATAATAAGCTAGAAACAAATTTTGCATAATTAACAGTATGCGGGTCTGTGCATGACAACAACACACCAAAAGCATGATACAATTGTATTCTCGCATCTTTGTCTGTGTTATGTGTTAATTAGTGAGTGCATGTCATTGTATATGTACTGTATATTGTGAAGATATTCTATAGTCGAAAATATAGATTAATTCCATCCAACGCTTATTGTGAATTCAGAGCTGTGTCGTACTTTTCTTAATTGTAATTTGATAAAAAAAAAGTTATTTACTAATTTTATTAATATCTATTAAAGTGAACCATAATATATATTTTAAAAACATGCTGAAAATTTTTTCCTTCTAGCTTTTTAATTTGAGACAGTGAGTTGTAAAAATATATTTGAGTATTATAGTATAATTCAATTATTTGTTTTATCTCACTTTTATTTATAACAATTATACATATTTTTAATTTAACGGGGAATATACACGTAGGGTTAGGGTGCGATTTACCCTTTGTAGTTTAATACATATTTTTATTAATTATGCATGCACTACTTCAGTGCAATTTGTATTAAATTCTCAATAGAGAGAGAGAATAAATAGTTTATATGCATTTTACAATTAATTAATCAGTACCCATTGTGGTTTTGAAAAACTACGAGCGTACGCGTAATCCGATCTCCCTGAAGCCTTAATAGCAGCTCGATACTGAGGTAGTAATACTTGACTCTAATACGCTCTTTATTACCTGCAGTCTGTCCTTGGCAGTGCTGGATCGATAAATTACAACCATGCAGCGGCAACACAACACATAGAAATTTGTTTCCACTATAGGTTTTGAAATATTACTTAATACATGCAGTTAGTTATATATAGTTCATATTTTCGGTTAAATTTACGCAAAACTATTTGCAGTCTAAAATAATTAAAATTTTAATGAAAATAATTTAATCTATATAGTTAAAAATGTTAAAAATCAGACGAAAAGTAAATTTCAAAAGTCATGCGCTGATTTCACTTCAATGTCCATTTCTTAATTCAAATTAGAATTGACCAAAACACCCTAAAAATGAAATTCTATTCAGTGAGTTTTAATGAAATTTCCTTCCATTTTTTCTACATAATTTTTAATTTATATTAAATATACATAATTATAAAAAGTGCTTATAAATATTAAAATATTAGAGAGATCCATCAGTTTATACATTTATAATTTTTAACAATTTTTATCTCACGAGCTCAAATAATTAATTAGTTAATTAATTTAAATATCTACTATATATGCAATTCATGGAGACTTTATATTTATTATAATTATATTTCTTACTGATACGTACAAACTTTAAGTCAAACTTAAATTTAGTTCTAACATATATTTTTAATTAATTTGATTACTTTCCTTTTTAAAACGAATCTCTAACTTATTATAATTATATACTGAGTACCCTACATAGCCTCTTTAATCAATATACCGTATTATATCGCAATCCAAGTAAGAATTTAAATAACGCTGAAAAATATTCTGCACAACTTTTCAAAGCTCACCACAGTAAAAATGTAAATTTTATATAAATGTGTTTTCAATTGCTCGAAGATTTTCGAGTAATCAAGTTCTCACGTTTTGTTACTCAGGTAAGCCCGGCGCTCGCTCCCGGTCCCGCCGAGCTACGTCAGTTGGAGAACGAGCTTCGTATTGACGAGCCACCCGCGCACCTCACGCGCAGCTACACAGACGAAGACTTCAACCCCCGGGACGCCCCAGGTGCAACCCCGGCAGCTCAACAACTACCCACGGAGAAACCAGATCTCCTGCATCTTCCTGACGAGGCCGGTGACGACTTCAAGCCCTTGAGTCCTCAGTTAGACGAGGACGACAATCGAGATCCTTTTGACACATCTTTCGCGGGAGACTTACTCCCAGGTCGAGCAGAACTAAAGTTACTCGAGGCTGAACTAATAGGATAATAAATATGGATTTCGAAGCTCCAAATCGTGGGGGAAACCCTTTCCTTACTGATGATGATTTCTCTATGCCAGCTGATAATGGAAATATGGCATCAAATCCTTTTCTTACAGGTGATTTTGAAATGCCTTCAGATGGAGGTGCTGAACTTAATCCATTTTTATCAGGAGGACAAGATGATTATTATCAACAAGATACAAATAGTTCATCATCAACAAATCCATTTGCAATGTTTGGAGTTGAGGAAACTAATGAGCAGACTTTTCCAATGGGAAATGGCGGAGGATTATTTGGAGAGACAGCACCAGCTCCTGCCCCTCAAGCTGACACAATGGATTTCTTTGGTGCATCGCCGGAGGCTGAAACTCCCGCCCCAGCCCCCGCTCCCGCCCCGCAACCACAGGTTCAAACAGCTGATTTCTTTGCCAGTCCTGAGCGGCCCCCACCCCCAATGCGCCCTCAACCTCCAGTTATGACTCCCAGCTCATTAATTCTCACAGGCGAGGCAGTCGAATACTGCGCAGAGACTGCCACAATCTTCCAGGGAACGGAGGAGCAAGAAGAAGACAAAGCTCCAGCAATGGTACCTGGCCGACCGCCTCCTCCACGACCAGCCCCACCCTCTCGTGAAACACAACAGCTCATTTTGAGCGTTACTGGTGCTATGGAAGCCACTTCTTTTGATCTTTTAGATAGATTACGTGCAACAAAAACTCCAAGTCCCACACCTATTCGTGACCTTCACTCTCCCAGCCCGACACCTGAGATGAATAGAGATTTTCTTGGAGAACAAGAACCAGATTTTCTTATGGGAGATGATACTCCTGCACCACCACCTCCATCAGCTACAATAATGCCAGAACAGCCACAAACGGCTTCAAACTTCATGGATATGTTTGGTGGTGGTGACGATGACTTACCTCCCCCTCCCGAACCGGAACCAATTCCAGAAATGGCTCCAGCCCCTGCTCCAACAACTGACTTCTTTAGTCTGTTTGGTTCTGAAGAGCCAGCAGCAGCACCAGTAGTTCAAGCTACCGCTGCACCGCCGCCCCCGAGGCCCCCAGCACCACCT
The DNA here is from genome assembly GCA_949825025.1 of Siphlonurus alternatus. Taxonomy (NCBI): domain Eukaryota; kingdom Metazoa; phylum Arthropoda; class Insecta; order Ephemeroptera; family Siphlonuridae; genus Siphlonurus; species Siphlonurus alternatus. The sequence goes on from OX463778.1 coordinate 22,293,608, forward strand.
GTTATCGTGAAACCTCTCACGCCACCGCAGGAAGCAGACCTGCTTGGAGACTTCTCCTCGCCGAACATTGCAGAAGCCAAGGAGATTACTGCGGCACCTACCATTTCGTATTCGGCGCCTACAGTAGCTGCAGCGCCCCCACCGGTCCCGGCTCCTCCAAGGGTTCCTCCACGTCCTCCAAGCCCGGCAGTTCCTGTACCGATGACTTCGTTCCCCCCACCTCCATCTACAAATGCGTTTTCTCCACCTGCTACTGTTGCCCCCATAACATCGGTCCCGCCCCCAGTGTCGACGTACCAGTCGTCTGAAGAAGCATTCCCGCCTCCCCCGACAGCGGCTATGTTCCAATCACCACCAGCCACAGCAGCGTATCAACCACCTCCAGCCATAGCAGCGTATCAATCGCCCCCAGCCATACCAGCGTACCAACCACCCCCAGCAGTGTATCAACCGCCACCCCCACAAGCCAATACGTTTATGTCTGCATTCGGAGATGCAACAGCGGTAGAAGCAGAACCAGCTCCTCGAAACTCGGACGATTTTGATGACTTCGCAGCCAAATTTGAGAGTGCCGCTCAGGATGGTGTCGAGACGCGAGGAGGAGAAAACGGAGACCCATTCTTCGACCCCTTTGGATCATCTGCAGGAACAGGGGGAGGAGGAGGAGGAGCAGGAGCGGATGATGGTAAGTTGAAACATTTGTAAAAATTAAAAATATTAAAATCAATTTAAATAACATTCACAAAATATAAAAGTCATAAAGAATATAATTTGAATTATGAATCAGCGCATTGCAATTTTTTTGCAGCATGCATATTTATAATATAAATTATAGTTTCTAGTCTTAATGATAGATTCTATAAAATAAGATTGGATATCATGGTTATAGCTTGGGGTGCAGAACCCAGTGACACCGGCAAACCCATGGGTTTCGGTGGTGAAGAGGACACGTTTGACGCGTTCCTCTCTCTCAACGAGCCGCCTCCCGTGCCGCAGAGCACGCCCGCTCGCAACTCACGTCAGGAGAGCGCTGATTCTGACGAGGGAGCATCTGATTTCTCCATCTTCATCAAGTAAGTGCAAAAACCCGTATTATCATTTTGAACTGCTCTACATGAATCGCTCTTTCTTAGGCCAAAGATGGGTGGTTTCACGGACAACACCTCGCCCTCACAGCTGCAAGGACCCGTCCCAACACTTGCACCCCCACCTAAGAGCCCTGTGCAAAACTCAGCATTTGCAGACAATACTCCGCGCTTCAACCCCTTTGATAACCAGATGATGGGATCTGGCACGGCCGTAGTGCCTGAGGCAATAGCTATCGCTGCTCCAATCAGTGCAGGTGAGTGAGGTTGTGTTAATATGATTATCAAGTGTTCACGTTACTATAGTATCGTTAATCACTCAATTTTATAGAGAATTTCTATAAAAGAAGAAAATGCATGTATTTACATATACATATTATGTACAAATACTTTTTGTGATAGAAATACCAGATTATAGCTATAAAAAAATTGTCTCGTCATAAAGGTGGTTTTCCAGGGAGTAATGTTGAGCAGGGCTTTTGTCTTTTGTGCGATATATATAGGCGCACAACCTATATATATACTGAAGTTAAAAAACTTTAATAATAATTGTTCAGTATAAAAAACGGAGATTGTTTCCATTACCCCTGCTCCGTATGTAAACTGCTTCGTTTAGGTGTTGAATAAGTTGGCTAACCACAAGGCGATATGCTAAAGCAGGGTGGACAGTTTCGAATTGTTTGTACTGTATTACACGAACACACACAACCACTTTATCGTAGATAATTGTGTTGTTTCTCTTTGCAAATTTAATTACGGAAGAGGTGACTGGAATGACAGAGACATATAGCTTTATTAGAAGAAAATTCGTGTCAACTGAGTTATAAGTGACGTTGAAAAATCGATATTCAATTTCCTCATTACTAACCGTTAATATGAAGGTAGTTTCTGAATTTCACACTACAAAGGATGACAAGCTCATGATTTCATTATTTTTGAAATTTTAGTCATAAAATATTCATATCACTTTTAGATCTTCAATTTATTATATTTTAAAGATAAAAAGGTAATCAAGTTTTGCATATTTCAATAAATTAGTTTTTGTATGATTCTATTTATTAAATTACTTGCTTCATGGAAAATGAATTAACATTTTTTTTTCTTCTATTATATAGTATGTATAACAGGTGGAAAAAAAGCAACATTGTGTTAAGCAAGAGCTGCGCATATAAAACTTAATGTTTAATTAAATTTATATATGTTATATGTATGTTATTAGATACTCTCTGGTGTTATTATCTTTATGTAATTGTTATTCTAATGTATACGTATTGCTATACAATATATAATTATATACATATAAAATTAATTTATAAATCTAGGTCAGAAAATACATAACAACAATATCTAGAATAATTTAATTAATACTCCCATTTTAATCAAAATTTGCAATTCCAAACAACGCTCTGACGGGGAGTGATTGGTTTGTTTGCTCAGAGATGGCCGTGCCGCCGGACGCTGGGGTCACTTTCCAGCGCACAGACTCTCAGGAGACACCACAAACACCGCTCTTCGATGACGACGTATCACAACCTCTCGAGGAGTTCCCGCGTATCAACTTCACAGACGAAGGTTGGGAGATGCACCTGAGACAACCCAACAAGAAGAAAATCACGGGCCAGAGGTGAGTGAGCACCAACCATCCGATATTTGGAGCATGCAATGATACGTGGGTGTTGTTGACAGGTTCTGGAAGAAAGTCTTTGTCCGTCTTGTTTATCAAGGGGATAATCCCGTACTTCAGCTTTCAAACACAAAGGATGACAAAGATCCTTTCCAAGAGCTTCCTCTTCAACCGTGCTACTCCATTTCTGATATTGGTAAATATATTATTTTATAATATATAGTTATTAAGAAATTATTGCAAATTGGATAGTAATTTAAAATCATCTTAATTTAATAGTAAGTCGATGATTTTACAGTTTTTTTAAACCTAAAATACTTAAGGGTAAAAAAAGGTAACGCCACCAATGTTAAAAAAAAATCCCTCTCACAAAAATTCTGAAAAAAATTTAAAATGTTCTCCTCTATACCCCCTATCAGTACCTAAAATATCAGGTATACAAATACGATCTAGTTTTTGAGTTATAAATTTTTAAAGTTGACTACTTTAACATGGAGAAATGAAACTCCCATGTTAAATTGGTCAACTTTAAAAATTCATAACTCAAAAACTAGATCGTATTTGTGTACCTGATATTTTGCCTACTGATAGGGGGTGTAGAGGAGAACATTTTAAATTTTTTTCAGAATTTTTGTGAGAGGGATTTTTTTTTAACATTGGTGGCGTTACCTTACCCTTAAGAAAAGTATCATTCATCTTGATGCTTTTTTTAAAATTAAAGCCACATATGTTTTGTCATGAATTGAGGAAAAATCGAGTCGACATATATAGTTCGATGAAAATATTGATACAATATATATTAATTACTATCTATGTCATATTCATGTAAAGTTATATAATTATCTATATATAATTAATAAATAAAATTAAATATTAAATTAAAATATTTATATTTTGTAAATTTATAAAAATAGTAACTTCCTTATTCATGTGAAACTATTTTCAAATATCAGCTTTGCTATTTTATTATATTATTTTTATTTTGCTATTATTTTCATGAGTTTCTCGTTGCTTAATTTTAAAAATAAAACGAAGGTCGATTACTGACATTGAGCTCGGTATTGTGCAGGTGCGCAGCAGTTCGACCAGTACGGCAAGATCTTCACAGTAAAGCTGCAGTACGTGTTCTACAAGGAGCGGCCGGGGGTGCGACCAGGACAGGTCACCAAGGCGGAGCGGATCACCAACAAGCTGAGTCAGTTCGCCGCGTACGCCATTCAGGGTGACTACCAGGGCGTCAAGGAGTTCGGCAGCGACCTGCGTAAACTCGGCCTGCCTGTCGAGCACGCACCACAGGTCAGTACAACTAAAGGGATTTTAAATGACGATCATGTTTTATTGTTGTTAAATGTGCCGTTTGTGTGTAAATATAATATATGTAGCATATAAGATGGTTGGTGTCAAGACAATTAACGTTATATGAAACTTGATTATTACTAATTTGATGCATATTGATATTAAGAAATAAGTTTTTAACTGTGTAAATTGCAAAAGAATATTTTAAAAACTATAAAGAGAAACGCTGAAAATTAATTAATTGATTTCATTTTAAGTTTCTGGACACAAGTTGGTTTACTTAAATCGTTAATTTTATGAGCAGATATTGCTACTAGTTAAGAATTATTCAACTTGTCAAATAATTTTTATTATTGATGAGCATTTATTTTTCTGTAGTCTCAGAATTGAAGAATATTACATTTTAATTATGATTCGATGTACCATTTCTTGATTGTATACAATGTTTTACAATATAAGTACGAAATCAAGTGTTTATAAATGCAGTGATTTATTTCTGTATATTTTTAAGGGATTATATACACTTTTTTTACCCTACTACATACGTATATTTGGATTATTTTCTCAACCAGGCGCGGATCCAAGGGGGGGGGGGGCGATGGGGGCGATCGCTCCCCCTAAAAGGTCCCAAAACACATTGAAGGTGTTACCACCCCCACCCGTCGCCCCCCCCTCCCACCCCAAAATTTAACATTGCGGGATAGGGCACCGCCCCCCCCCCCCCGAGCCGCGGGCTGGATCCGCCCCTGTTCTCAACAAAATTAAAAATAGCATATTATCGTTATGAGTCATATTTAGATTGAATTTTTTTATATACAGTTCAAATTATTTTGTATAAAATTTCTTCCTGATTTCTGACAAGCATTTTACAAAAAGGGTTAAACATTATTTTTTGCGGACGATTCTTACGATTATTGTTGTTTTTCTTGTGTCCTCAGATTTCTCAGCTGCTGAAGATCGGCTCTCAGAACTACGAGACGATGAAACAGTTCAGCGTGACGATTGAGGAGGCTCTGTTCCGCATGCCGGCACACCGCGACCGCGCGCTCAACTACAAGATGGAAGAGGTGCAGATCACGGCCGTGGACGAGCTTTATCTCGAGCAAGACAAGACAGGTCACGTGTGCAAGCAAATCGCACGTGTCAGAATCTTCTTCCTCGGTTTCATCAGTGGTGAGCATAGACACAAAAACCTGTCTCAATTTTTTTTAAAATATTCTATATATTATTAAAAAGGCAAAATTCTTCTGATTCTATACCGAAAATTCACCAAGTTGACCAAGAGTAAACTCAAGTGACACAAATTCAATGATTCCTTCATGTATAATATACAGTAATCTTAATAGCACAAGTAAAAATGTCATAAATTTTAATTATAATTTTAATATTACCATTTATTTTTCTCGTACAAAAGCCACTGAATTGTTAAATATTAATAAAAAATAGGCATCAGCTTCAAGTTAGAAATTATTATTGGCTATTATTGTATATGCAGTAAACAAACAAAATTTATCAATGAGTTATTATAATTATTGGATAAGATTACTAATTTCAATTGCCTCTGGAATGTATGCAAGAAAGATTACAAGTATTTTGCAGTCTTTTTTTACCGTTAGTTGAAAGATGTGCTGTCGTCTTGTTAGTCTAGTGGGAGAAATGGAAAGTGCATTTCACTTTCGTTCGTCGTGGCACAAAAAAAAAAAAAAAAAAAAAAAGACAACATCACAATGCCATGATACAATGCTATAAATTTAAGTAAATTTATTGTTTAATATTCATTGAATATTAAAATCCTTTGGTGCCACTTAAAAACACTGCTATATAATTTTGTGCTCCAGGAATGCCGGACCTGGAACTCGGGGTGAATGACATCATGCGACAGGGCAAGGAGGTGGTGGGTCGTCACGACATCATCCCCGTCATCACGGAAGAGTGGATTCGCCTCGAGAAGGTCGAGTTTCACAGCAGCGTGCTCAACAACGAGTACGAGGACACTCGTGTCATCAAGTAGGTTGTCGTCACAAAAGGATTGGACTGATCGCAGTATTGATCTCCTTACTGTTTACAGGTTCAAGCCACCTGACGCTTGTTACATAGAATTACTAAGATTCAGAGTTCGACCACCCAAAAATCGAGAACTGCCTTTACAATTGAAAGCTGTTATTTGTGTAACTGGAAATAAGGTAATTTGCACAACAATATAGGGCAAACGTACAGTTGTCGCCTTGAAAAATGCCCTAGCTGCATGTGTTATATTATTACGGATTATTATTATTATGATTAACAAGGCTGCAAAGAGAAAATTTTTGAGGCGACGACTGTACAATCAAAATGACAATAAAGTGTTCGTTTGCAGACTTGTATGACTCTCCACGCCCAAAAGATATATGCAACCAGTTACAGAAAATTTGCATTCATGGAGAGTTACATCAAGGCTGAAGTCAAATATATATATGAATGTTGGTATATAGATTTTGAGTGTATACTTTATTATTGTCCACCATATCGCCATGAGGTTATTGGTAAAGTCATCGCCTCGGAAAATTTCCCTTTGCGGCCTTGTTAATCACCATGCCCCGTAAGAATAACACAGGGCATGGTGATTAATAAGGCTGCAAGTGGGAAATTTTCCAAGGCGACGAATGTAGCATTAAAATTGAGTGCATTAAATTTTGTGGCATATTATAGCACGCAAGGAGAAAATGGCCTTACTTACTCCTTTGTGCCCGCTAAGCAGCGCCATGTTGCAACATTCTAAATTTATATCCAATCTTCTACATCATCAGACACTCGATTCCGATTCATTAGAAGAAATGGACGCCATTTTGCCCCTGCGGCATATGTAACCCGCTTTATTTTTATGATGAAAAAATTGCCTAACATCAAGGCGATATAAACACGTTTTCAATTCGTTTTATAAATCAATATATGTTCTCAAAGAGAGGCGCTTAAAAGGGGGGGGGGGTAATTAAGAAAATAATGGTGATTAGTTGATAATTTTTGTTTATAGAAATTTGACTATTTTTTAATCAAATTTATTTTATCAGTATAATCCTTAAAAGATTTGAAATGTTAACTTATGCTGCCGTTGTGAAGGTTAATCCCTCGCCTCCTCATATTATTTGCAATGATAAACTTTTCACCAAGAAAAACCATACGCCAGCTCCGGCCAATGAGATCAATATATTCTGACGCAGTTCTGAGTTTCCGAGCTCTTGGGTATAGCTGTGGAGTGACAAACTCCAGATTTAAAAAGCTAAGTCGTTACATTGTTGTTGTTCAGGTAGAGATAAAGTGCGATATCCTGGTACCTGGATTCTCGAGTCGCAAGCTGGGACAAATTCCATGTGAGGACATCATGGTACGCATTCCGATCCCAGAGAGCTGGATCTATCTGTTTCGCGTGGAGAAACACTTCCGTTACGGCTCCGTCAAGTCAGCTCATCGCAGGTACGTGATAATGAACAATTGAGATCTCATGCAAAGTCAACATTTGGAAATATCAATAAAAAAAAAAAGAACATGTAGAAAATAAAGTAACAAATGAGTCGAAAAAATGTATTTAAAATTGTGACGTAATTATAAAATAAAAACAACTACAACAGCTGACATTTTACTATGTTAATATATTCAGTTTTGTTTAATTCATTATTGGGTCAAAATTCATTTGACGTAAAAAAATGTATAATTTTTTTTGTTATAACTACGTATTTAATATTTTACTAACCGAAATAAATATTTAACAATAAAATTTAATATATAAATAATGTCATCATAACAATATTATGATGACAGAATATTTATTATAATGTTTATAGGAATTAATTACAAACAAAAAATACTGCCATGCGTATACATTAAATTTACGGTCATTGAAAACTTGATCAAAACTATATAGAAAAGAAAGGATCTTCTATTATATGACCCATGGATATTAAGTATTAGGAGAGATTAGATAATAAAGAAATATAAATATAAAAAATAAGGTAAATGTTAATAATAACACATTCCTTGAACTGATTAATGTAATTAAAAATCACATCTCACGCAAATCAAACTTTATATTTTCCCACTAAGGGTGCTGCTAAAGTTGTCAATTATTTGTAGGACGGGCAAGATCAAGGGCATTGAACGCTTCCTGGGCACTATGGAGACCATGGAGCAGTCGCTGATCGAGGTGACGTCCGGCAGCGCCAAGTACGAGCACCAGCACCACGCCATCGTGTGGCGCATCAGCCGGCTGCCCAAGGAGGGACAAGGTGAGTTCCTTGCCAGTGATTGAAGCAACACTAATTTTAATTTCTCCCGTGTCAGTCAAGTAGTTTTGATTTTAAAAGCTAATTGGATTATTAATGAGGTGGCTCATGCTTATTTTAAAGTTACATTAAAATTTTAAATCCATTTTAATTTTAATTATTAAGATATAGTAGATATAGTAAATGTATCTTTAACTGATTTAATTTTAATATTCATCTTCATGTTTTAAAAGACAAAACGGACTAAAAAAAAATAGTTTCTTGATAGATACAACATATTTAAAACTGTCTTTTATGCGAAAATGCAACAATTTTTAATGCAAATCGTGCATGCGAAATATAAAAATAAAAGGTTTCTTTTTGAAATAATAATACATTTGCATTTTGTCAAAATAAATAATAAAAAAAAAACATGGAGAGGGGTGGGGGGATTACATTTTCAAGGTGTTTAAATTTATAAGACTGCAAACATGCACATTTTATGATGGGAAAAATGTTCAAAATTTACGTTTTATATATTATATGCGAACAGGAATAATAATAGTAAGGTATTATACATTTTTATTTTGCTTTATAAAGGATGTCGACGAGTACAAATATTTATTTGTGCGTGTCTAAAAAAAAAAAATGAGCTCTCTTAATACTGTAATTATCTTTAATATCACCATTATATGATATCACTTATCATAATATAACTTTTAAAAAACGTGTCTATATAAGTATTTAACTTTTTTTGTTCTATTTCAGGTGCCTACACAAATCATGAATTTGTTTGTCGTTTTACACTAACATCATATGATCAAATTCCCGATGAACTAGCAAAATATTGTTATTTAGAATTTACAATGCCATCAACACAAGTGTCTCATACAACTGTACGATCTCTATCTGTTTGTGGTGACCGAGATGAGGATCCCCCAGAGAAATGTGTGCGTCATTTAGCACGCTTAGAGTACAGGATAGAAATTGAGCACACTCAAGGTTCAAATCCCAATAGTTACATCTCTGCTACACAAGTGAAGCCCGCAGCAGTACCAGAATCAGTAGCCGAGAAGCCGGAACCGGAAAAAGACTCGGACAGTGATTCTAGTAGCTAAGGGTGGGGTAGTAGGGACTGGGTGCACTCCTCCTACCCCCCAGTCTCCTCTTAATTTATGTATTTAAAACGCTATATTAACAGAAATATCTATAAACATAAAAAAACGTAAAAAAATATGTATTCAAATTAAATTATATCAGGTGTCATTTATTCCAAGTGTTCATATGTATTATATATTATAATAAAATATGCTAAGATAGGAGGGAGTGTAGTGATATGAAGTTTGATTTTTAAAAGTGGAGCAAACTGAACAAATTATTTTAGCATTTTTTTTTCATAATTATCTCACTTTATTAAAAAAACTTTCTCGTAACATTATTTTTCATATTTTTTTGCAGTATAAAAAATACTTTAAATTATAATATGTATAAAACTTGAAAATTTATATTAAAAAAAAAGACATTAAGCTAATTTATCGCTCTTTTAAGCACCAATTTTATGTGATCAATCTTCTTATAGACGTAATCCCTGAAATTATTATTAATATAATTGTATTGTTATATCATAAATATTGATATGCCAACATACGCGTATAATATACCACAATGAACTGTTCCTGGACCATGTACAGAGTTATAATTGTTTAATTGGTGGTGAATGTAATTAAGTGTGCACATTATTAGCTTGAAATTATTAATAAATAATAATAATAATTAGATTTAATTAGTTATGAACCAAAATTAAAATATTTGGGTATTGTGAGGCTATAATCTCAAGAATGGAAAAGTGGAACATCTCTCCAGAGGAGCACATATCGACCGATTGGTTCTTGTTAAACCGCTGTGCAGAGTTTATCAAGTAAATTGTTATCACTCTTAATATAGAGTGCTGGGAAAAGTTGTTTAATAATCGCAGCTATAGTAATATTAAAAAAAAAATAGGAGAAAATAATTGCTAAAAATTATACTATAAATAGGAGAAAAAAATACAATGTTGTCCATATTTTAGAAACTATAGCTTTAATTTATTTCTTGTCTAAAAAACATGGAATTTTGTCATGTGAGCATAGGATTAAAGTTCCTGGATGTTCCCTAAGGACCTTACATAGGAAATTTAAATATTTCCTATTTATTGTCAACTTGGTCCTACCCTAAAACTTAACTCAGTTTTGGAAATAAATAAAAAATAGTCTATAGGAAAAAAAAATAAATAAGAAACTGTTAGATATTTCAAAGTTTAAAAACAATTATAAAAAAAATATATTTTATTTTGCACATATATGAACGTAAATTATAACATTTAATATATTTAATTTTTTTTAATATGGTTTTGATTTTAATCAATATGATACTTAATACGTGTCTATTGATTGAATATTTTCAATCACAAGCTCAATTCTTGTGAAAGCAGCAATATACCAAAGACATAAAAAAAGTTATAAATGAAATAAATTGAACGTGAAAAAAAAATAATAATAATAATAATAAAAACGATTAAATGTAATCCAGAATAAATGAAGAAAAAATATTTACTATTTTCATTGTGTGGTAAGTGAGTGTATATTAATATTTATTATTTAATATTATATTTTACAAAACTTTGAGCATTTATTTAATTGCTCAGAATAATTTAAACTGGGAGTTGATATGTAAGCCTCCCAAAACGAGTGCAATCTAGTCAAATCAAGCGTTTTGGATTTCAACGTTGTCAACACTTGGCCAAAACGTTGTACATAATAAATAAAATATGTGGTATGTAAGTGTCGTGTTAATTGCTGTAGGAACCCAATGTATGGTAGATATGAATGTTTTTGGAGAAATAGAGTCTCCATGACAATACTGAATGCCTACAGAACGTGTACAGTAGATATTATTAAAAATAGAAACCTCCAAAATTTCTTTGTGTTTTATCAGTAAAAACAAAAAAAAAAAAAAAGAATAACATAATTATAAACAATGTATTCACCACATAACGGCACAACAATGCAGGGTTCATCTTATTATCTAAACCCCCTGTGTATAGCGTTAAAATTTAGTGTATTATCCTACTCTGTAATGTATAAAAACAAAAAACAAAAAACATGGAAAAGGGATATTGTAAAATCCCAAAAATGCTGTAGTAAAATATTATGTATAATTTATTCTATGATAATTAAGCAGTATTAATTGTATGGAAAGAATAAAAAAAATGCAACGACAAATAATTATTGTTTCATTGCTGTAATATTCCAGCTCGTCAGCTTGCTTTGATGTGTTGCAGGTGTTCTGAAAATTGAGACAAAAGTCGATTATCAAACGACTCTACTACTCTCAATTTCAAAGTCTTTGGTCAACCATTTTTTGGTTGGACATATATAGTAAATGAACTTAGAGTACTTAGATGCCTTAAATCATGTCAATATGATCCTATAAAATAAACCAAAGATTCCAAAGAAACACGGAAATAAAAATAATATACTGTACTATTTAAAACATAGGTTTACAAAAAATTTCCACTGTATTCCAAGAGTTAAAATATGACATGACTGTATTAAGTTAATGAAGTCAATTTAATTTCTGCAGTGTAAGAAAAGGTGCTTTTCAAGTAACAACTCGACTAAATAAGCATATTTTCCACACAAAATTTAAAAAATAATTAAATATATATATATATATTCCAATTTTAATGTTACAGGTATTGTTCAATAAATTAAAACGACGTAATAATGAAGCAAGTGGTTATATGTTAATCAAATTTAATAAATTCGATGATACGAGGGAAATAAATGTTTATTGAATTTAAAATTAGAAATGTATGTGCAGGAATAAATTTGATCGTTTTAAATATATTTTTTTTTCGGTGAATGAAATTTACGCTGAACCGAAAATTCAATTTCGGTAGAATATGTGTAATAATAGGCATGGCTTGTTAAAAAGATTAGTGAATTCCATTAATTTGGACGAAATAAAATTTGCATGATGTCATGCATGTGCGTCGTAAAATCTTGATGTTATACCCCAAATGTCACTATGCAAATTGCAAATAAACTAACAAAAGTAAGATGAAAAAATTGTTCATCCTCTTATCAACTTTATAACCCGATGATTTTTTGCTCTTTATGTCTGAGTTTTAAAAGACTGTGTGGCCTGTAGAATTAAATATTTTAATAATAGCTGTAGTTTTAATTTAAATTAAAAAAGGTAATGTAAAATTATAATGATGTGAAAGCAGGGTAAAAAACAACATTAGCATCATTGCAGCAGTTGTATACTTTTCAAGACATGGTTTCACCATCCTTCACTGCCTAACCCTAATTCATGCAGCAATGTAAATATAGAAACGAATTTATTACAAATCATAAGGAAGAATAAAATAATTATTTATATTTAGCATCAAACCACTGAATCGAAAACTTAATACATACTATAAGTTTTGGAATGCTGTGCATATATTTTTTGTAAACATGTTTTAAATAGTAAATCAGTTTTATTTCCGTGTTTCTTTGGTGCACACGTTTCAAATATACGTCAAAGAATATTCAGTTTCCTTTTCCCTAAATGTAACGTTATATTAAAATACAACTACGTAAAGCCTAACTCAGTGAGGTGAAAAGAGGGGTCGGGAAGCATTTTCTTATCTTGTTTGAACAGCTAGATGTTTGAAGTTGTTTGAACCCTTTGCATGAATGACATACATTCGTAATTATTGAGAGATTATACACGACAAAAATATTAACCGCCAACAATTTCTTTATAGCATCAATATATAGATGAGAGTTCTAAAAAATACGTGAAAAAATTACATTCTTAACGCTTACGGAGTCTCAGGAGCGGATCCAAGGGTGGGGGGGCCCCTAAAAGGTCCCAAAATACATTGAAGGTGTTACCCCTCCCACTCAAAATTTTAACATTATGGGATACAGCAAACACCCCCCCCCCCCCGAACCGCGAGCTGGATCCGCTCCTGCGGAGTCTGCTGGTCTTTACAGAGGCCTGTGTAAAGCGCTGTGTGTTTTGTTGCTGGTCGTTCATCAAAAAGTGACCCCTGAGTAAAGTTCATCATGACTTTCGATTTTTCTTTATTCATTTCAAAATTCATAAAATTGTTAATTATTTAATTGCATATTATGTTATGTCATCATAAATTAATTTTTAATTGAAGCTTAAAGATTAGTTTCCTTTCAATTTTATATCACAAAGACAGAGAGCAATTTTTTCAGATACCGCCTTAATTGCAGCAGCTATATTGTTTTAATTTTTTGTTCTTCGTAAAAATTTCATTTAATTGATTGCGGAATCAAAATCATATACTATCATGCAGTATTATAATGGTAATCGAACGTGACGCGCGTTCACGAAGCCCCTTTGGGAAATGAGGGTAGGCAACCCTCCTGACGCGGCAGCTCAAACAATAAAATTGCTTATTGCACCAGGCGTTTCTTTGAAAATGTTGTCATATTAAAACTTATAATTGGACAAATATCAGCAAGTACTCTGTTAGCACGTAATTATATGTGTAACAATATATCAATATACAATATAAATTTATAATTAATATTGTACAATATTGAATTTATTTAACAGTAAGATATTCCTATTGTATTAATGTTGTAATTGTTGAATCTGTCACTTTGAATTATGATATAAAGCAGCCTTCCTCCCCTCTCCCCCCCCCCCAAAAAAAAGGAAATAAATAAATAAATAAATAAATAAATAAATAAATAAATAAATAAATAAATAAATAAATAAAGGAGCTGCATCTGTCCTTGAACGCACATTTCTGCATACACAAAATATGGCACCTTGCAACCTTGTAAACATTGGGAAAAAAGATTGCCTCACCTGTTATTGTTTTTATCACAGTTTGCAAGTACTCGGAAGTGTTTAAGTCCTCTCGCATTCCTTCAGGTATATGAAGTTCATATGAGTAGCCACCACCATAGTCCAGGAAGTACTAAAAAATTGGGATAGATAATTTTTAAAATTAGAATGTTAACAACTTAATTTAAATTATTGACATGATTCTTACCTTGTGTTCAGGAATGTCATTTGCAATTGGTTTGTTGATGATCAGAGAGGTAAGATATGCCCAAAGTCGAGCAGCGTTTGCAAAATTATACCCTCCTAAAGCATAAAATATTATATATAAAGAACACATATTATTATGTGCAAGAAAACTATTTCAAAGTTTTTTTTTTTAATTTAATTAGTAAAAAATAAAAAAGAAAGGAAACAGACAGTTAGCCCTTACCTCCGCCAAGGAACAGTGTAGGCAGGTTCCAAGCAAGCACCTGCTCAACACACTGTCCGATGCCTTTTAGAGTGAGAGAGAATTGACCGAGGGGATCTTTGCTGAGCCCGTCAGCCCCACACTGGACTACCAATGCTTCAGGGGCAAATGCGGCAAGCACCTCCTCTGAAACACTGCACACAAACAAGCAATAAATTTTACACTTTCTTCAAAATCTTATCTTCAAAACAGTATAAATCATTTGAAAATAATTTGATTTGGCTATACAATCAATTATCTGATGCATCCCATAAATTGCATTTATGATATTGTAGCTTACTTTTCATTACAAGCACTACCAAATATACTTTCAAACCATTAATTTAAACATTTAAACAAGTTTGATCGTCTTAACAAATTATCTGACTGTGAGGTTAGGCAACTTAACCTGCATCAAGGAATTAATTTACATTACAATATGCAGCACTGCATATCGTCATGGTAGCATCCTGGTGTCTAACTTAGTAAAAAGTTGCCTTTGGTAAATTAAACGCTATATATTACTATACCACTGCAATATGTAGGTGGCAAGATTTTTAAAATTTCATCTTGCCCCTACTGCACACATAATATATATTATAACTCATTACATTTTCATGTTGAACGAGTTGCCTAGCCTCTGAGCTAATCTCTAGCTAGCCTCTAAGCTAGCCTCTAAGCTCTAATGATATAGAGGAGATATAGAATGATAATTTAAACTTTGAGCCTGGATATTGTGTACTTCAATAATTTTATCTAAAACAATATTTAACATACCTATTGAAGATAGAGGTCAGACTGGTATCTGACAGACCTGCTCTGAGAGGAACGTTTACAGAGTAGAAGCGTCCAGAGCCCTCACCAACCTCCTCGAGTGCCCCAGAACATGGGAAGAAGCCAGGCTCAAGCAGGTGCAGAGACAGAGTCATCACACGGCAGTCAGATGCAAATGCCTTCTCCACACCATTGCCTGTTGACATTGGGACGAGAGAAGTAAAAATAAATATTACTGGATAAATATAAATATAACCAGGTACAGTATTTAATTTATGTCTGTAATTAATTGTACAGTAATAACTTACCGTGATGAACATCTAAGTCAATGTAGAGGACTCGAGAAAACTTTTCAAGTAACTTATAAATGGCCAGGGCAATATCATTAACATAACAAAATCCTTGTGCTTCAGATCTGAATAAAAGGGGAAAAAAAATACCTATAATTATATTGATGTAGATTTCAGCTAAATTAATTTAAACAATTTTTTTAAAATTTTGATTTCCAGATGATATAAATAATATACTCTCCTTTCTCTCCATCATATCTATAGTATAAATATATGCCCGACATCTCATACAATATGGATATCTATAGCATTGGTAAGTTTTATACTACCCGTATATATGTCAGTTATGATATTGTGAAAGATATTGACTCACTTCTGAGCATGGTGCCAGCCCCCACACCAGTTAATCGCTCGTTGTGTTCTTGCAGCAGTCAACTCCTCCGCAGCTTGCAACGAAGCTCCAGCAATAAGCCGAGCAAAATTGAACATTCTGTATAATATTGGGCAGTCGTATTCTGAAAAATACATACAAATTGGACTAAATTCACATGACATGCCTGTAGCATAGCACACAGATCAGTTGACATACTGCTTCATCTCTTTCATATATGACATGACAGAGAGGGTATATATATATAATAATTATCACATGGGGCAGACTAAAATTATTATTAAGAGTTTTAAAATTACCTAGTCCAAAGCCATCCATCTGGTCCTCAGACTTCTGGCCTGTTAGATTTTCTTCTTTGTTTGCAACTCTCAAAAAATTTACATAAGATTTCTCATGAAATTTGCAGAGCTCTCGGTGAGAGGCAGGTCTACTAGAAATAACTTCTAACTCTGGCAGCAGTTTGTAGGCTTTTATTAAGCTGTGAACCATTGAGGCCTGAAGAGCATGAAAAAGACATAATATATAAGTAAAAAAATTTAAAACAAGGAATATAATTATATTGTGTTAGAACAGTTTGATGGTATATATGTCAATGAAATTTTTGTGATTTAATTTCAACCATGCTGTGCATATTGAACTCACTCTTCCCTTCAAAATTGGAATTTTGTTACACTGCTTCATTAAATTTTTGTCCCAGATGTAAACTGTTTTTTGGGATGTCATTATAAATGAAGAATTGTGAATATAAAGGTAAACAGCAGAGAGCTTTCAGACTTTCAAACGCTATCCCTCTTGGCACTCATTTGTTGATATCAGCTGGTTCGACGAGCTGGTTATCAGGGACGTTGCTAGGGACAAGGGAGCCTTGTCCCGAATCGGGACAAGGCAGTGTTCAACGCATGCGCACTACGCTACTCTAACTGGCGGCATATTATGCAGTTTTATGCTGCCTTGTCCCGAAGAAAAAGACTCGGGACACGGCACTTTCATATACAAGCGCCATATATCATATATGTAATGTTAATTATATGCTACAGCAGCGCAACATGTTAACTGCCGGCGCATGGAACAATCGACCGAATTAAGTTAAGATCATATATACTGGAATTAAAATATAAAACTTCAATAAACACTTCAAAGTATATAATCAATAATGATATTATAAAAATTATTATTTTATTATAATATATATATATATATATATATATATATATATATATATATATATATATATATATATATATATATATATATATATATATATTAATTTTATATACATAAAATATATATAACAAATTAATTTAATATCTTTAATGATGAATTCATCGTGGAATTTTCGACCGCATATATATATATATATATATATATATATATATATATAATTTTACTATTTATTATATTTATATATATATATATGTGTGTATTGAATATATTTTGTTAATTTTGGAATTTTAATCATCAATCATATATATATATATACATATATATATAATTATATATATATATATATATATATATATATATATATATATATATATATATATATATATATATATATATATATATTAAATGATTGAAGATTTTTTATAATATATAATTAATTATATATATAACATAATATTATATATATACTAATTAATTATTTTTATTTTATTTATTCACATTAAATATTGTCGCGTCTACACGTGGTATAGAGCGTATAGTATATTATATACACGTCCTGAGTTGCATGAGCGCTGTGGACCCGCATGCACTCGTTGTTGGCCAGCCCAACTCAGGACGTATAATATATTATATATATACGCTCGAATCTACCCTAGACGCGATCCATAATATTAAATTAATTCATATTGTTGACATCATATAGTAACTGCATGCATGCCTTCATGCAGTATAATATCTTGTCTCGATTGCAGACAGCATCAGCCTTAAATTATAAAGCTATTTAATTCAACATTCAACGTTAAATCGTATATGTTATAGGACTCCCGTGTCCCGAGTGGAGACACGGCAGTATTTTTATATAGTGATTTTCAATTTAATAAATTCTATTTTGACTGCCTTGTCTCGATTGCAGACACGGCAGTCTAAAATAAAGCTATTTCAACGTTAAATAGTGTATGTTATAGAACTCCCGTGTCTCGAGTGGAGACACGGCAGTTTTTTATATAGTGATTTTCAATTTAATAAATTCTATTTTGACTGCCTTGTCTCGATTGCAGACACGGCAGTCTAAAATAAAGCTATTTCAACGTTAAAACGTATATGTTATAGGACTCCCGTGTCCCGAGTGGAGACACGGCAGTTTTTTTATATATAGTGATTTTCAATTTAATAAATTCTATTTTGACTGCCTTGTCTCGATTGCAGACACGGCAGTCTAAAATAAAGCTATTTCAACGTTAAATCGTATATGTTATAGGACGTACTCCCGTGTCCCGAGTGGAGACACGGCAGTTTTTTTATATGGTAAATTTACATTTAATAAGTTCTATTTTGACTGCCTTGTCTCGATTGCAGACACGGCAGTCTAAAATAAAGCTATTTCAACGTTAAATCGTATATGTTATAGGACGTACTCCCGTGTCCCGAGTGGAGACACGGCAGTTTTTTTATATGGTAAATTTACATTTAATAAGTTCTATTTTGACTGCCTTGTCTCGATTGCAGACACGGCAGTCTAAAATAAAGCTTTTTTAACGTTAAATCGTATATGTTATAGGACTCCCGTGTCCCGAGTGGAGACACGGCAGTTTTTCTATATGGTAAATTTAAATTTAATAAGTTCTATTTTGACTGCCTTGTCTCGATTGCAGACACGGCAGTCTAAAATAAAGCTTTTTTAACGTTAAATCGTGTATGTTATAGGACTCCCGTGTCCCGAGTGGAGACACGGCAGTTTTTTTATATGATAAATTTAAATTTAATGAGTTCTATTTTGACTGCCTTGCCTCGATTGCAGACACGGCAGTCTAAAATAAAGCTTTTTTAACGTTATATAAATCGTATATATGTTATAGGATTCCCGTGTCCCGAGTGGAGACACGGCAGTTTTTTTATATGGTGATTTTACATTTAATAAGTTCTATTTTGACTGCATTGTCTCGATTGCAGACACGGCAGTCTAAAAAAAAGCTTTTTTAACGTTAAATCGTATATGTTATAGGACTCCCGTGTCCCGAGTGGAGACACGGCAGTTTTTTATATGGTGATTTTAGATTTAATAAATTCTATTTTGACTCCCTTGTCTCGATTGCAGACACGGCAGTCTAAAATAAAGCTTTTTTAACGTTAAATCGTATATGTTATAGGACTCCCGTGTCCCGAGTGGAGACACGGCAGTTTTTTTATATGGTAATTTACATTTAATAAATTCTATTTTGACTCCCTCTTGTCTTGATTGCAGACACGGCAGTCTAAAATAAAGCTTTTTTTAACGTTAAATCGTATATGTTATAGGACTCCCGTGTCCCGAGTGGAGACACGGCAGTTTTTTTATATGGTGATTTTAGATTTAATAAATTCTATTTTGACTCCCTTGTCTCGATTGCAGACACGGCAGTCTAAAATAAAGCTTTTTTAACGTTATATAAATCGTATATATGTTATAGGCCTCCCGTGTCCCGAGTGGAGACACGGCAGTTTTTTTATATGGTGATTTTAGATTTAATAAATTCTATTTTGACTCCCTTGTCTCGATTGCAGACACGGCAGTCTAAAATAAAGCTATTTCAACGTTAAATCGTATATGTTATAGCACTCCCGTGTCCCGAGTGGAGACACGGCAGTTTTTTTATATAGTGATTTTCAATTTAATAAATTCTATTTTGACTGCCTTGTCTCGATTGCAGACACGGCAGTCTAAAATAAAGGTATTTCAACGTTAAATCGTATATGTTATAGCACTCCCGTGTCCCGAGTGGAGACACGGCAGTTTTTTTATATAGTGATTTTCAATTTAATAAATTCTATTTTGACTGCCTTGTCTCGATTGCAGACACGGCAGTCTAAAATAAAGCTTTTTTAACGTTAAAACGTATATGTTATAGGACTCCCGTGTCCCGAGTGGAGACACGGCAGTTTTTTTATATAGTGATTTTCAATTTAATAAATTTTATTTTGACTGCCTTGTCTCGATTGCAGACACGGCAGTCTAAAATGAAGCTATTTCAACGTTAAATCGTATATGTTAAAGCACTCCCGTGTCCCGAGTGGAGACACGGCAGTTTTTTTATATAGTGATTTTCAATTTAATAAATTCTATTTTGACTGCCTTGTCTCGATTGCAGACACGGCAGTCTAAAATAAAGGTATTTCAACGTTAAATCGTATATGTTATAGCACTCCCGTGTCCCGAGTGGAGACACGGCAGTTTTTTTATATAGTGATTTTCAATTTAATAAATTTTATTTTGACTGCCTTGTCTCGATTGCAGACACGGCAGTCTAAAATAAAGCTTTTTTAACGTTAAATCGTATATGTTATAGGACTCCCGTGTCCCGAGTGGAGACACGGCAGTTTTTTTATATATAGTGATTTTCAATTTAATAAATTCTATTTTGACTGCCTTGTCTCGATTGCAGACACGGCAGTCTAAAATAAAGCTTTTTTAACGTTAAATCGTATATGTTTTTTTTATAAAAAAAACTGCCATCTCTCCACTCGGGACACGGGAGTCCAATAACAATACGATTTAACGTTGAAATAGCTTTATTTTAGACTGCCGTGTCTGCAATCGAGACAAGGCAGTCAAAATAGAATTTATTAAATTGAAAATCACTATATAAAAAAACTGCCGTGTCTCCACTCGGGACACGGGAGTGCTATAACATATACGATTTAACGTTGAAATAGCTTTATTTTAGACTGCCGTGTCTGCAATCGAGACAAGGCAGTCAAAATAGAATTTATTAAATTGAAAATCACTATATAAAAAAACTGCCGTGTCTCCACTCGGAACACGGGAGTGCTATAACATATACGATTTAACGTTGAAATAGCTTATTTATTTTAGACTGCCGGGTACACGTCTGCAATCGAGACATGAAGGCAGTTAACAATATGATATGTCATTGCAACTGTATGAATTAATTTAATACACGATGTATTATATTTTAATGTGCATGAATATATATAAATTAAAATAAAAATAATGAATTGGTTATATATTATATTATTATACAATATTAAAATTATAAAAAATCTTCAAGCATTTAATATATATTATACTGTATATATATATACATGAAATATAATATATATATCTTCATGATTGCCATGATCAGTTAAATTCCAATTAACGTAATATATATTCAATACAATTAAAATGTATATATATATATATATATATATATATATATATATATATATATATATATATATATGTATATGAATGTATTATGTTTATATATTATGTATATTTTTATGCCTATATAACAGCTAGAGAATAAATTAATTATTATAATATACGCCCATTAATTATATATATATATATATATATATATATATATATATATATATATATATATATATGTCATAAAAATATATAGTATAATTATATTGTATCATTATGCCGGACGATCGATTCCAGCATGCATGATGAATTAATTAAATATATTAATTGTTATATATAATATTTTATATAAAATTAACATATATATCTCATTAATAATATTAATTTATAATATCATTATAATACTTTAAAGTGTTTATTGAAGTTTTATATTTTAATTCCCGTGTATATATATTAATTCAGATAACTTCACGGCGTCACGCGCGGCAGATAACATGTTGCTGCTGTAGCATATTCACGCGGCTTGAAAGTGCCGTGTCCCGAGTCTTTTTCTTCGGGACAAGGCAGCATAAAACTGCATAATATGCCGCCAGTTAGAGTTACGTAGTGCGCATGCGCGGAACACTGCCTTGTCCCGATTCGAGACAAGGGTCCCTTGTCCCTAGCAACGTCCGGTTATCAGCTGATCTGAACTTATTAATAAAAGGTTAGCATTTAGTTGTCATACTTTCATTCACTACTGCGCGTGCAATAGGTTTCAAAGAATTTTCTGTGACATGACGTCATAAAATAGGAATAGGTACGCTAATCAGAGAACTCAAAAGAAAATAATATGCGCAAGTTTAGTCTTTCTACAAACGTGGTGTACCGGTGTTCAAAAATTTATTTTTTGTACCAGTCGCCTGCATTAAATGCAAATAAAAAATAATAATTATATATGAAATGTGTGTATGAAAGAAAAAACTTATTTCTACTTCAGTTACTACAACTTCTCTACATTAATTCGGAGCTATAATTGATAGCATTTTGATACAATCGCTAAAAATGTCCGTCGCTGTAAGAGCTGTGAAAACGTCGCTGCAAAAGAACATTAGCATGTGTCGTACGGTATCAACATCAGCGTCTTGTTATGGCAAGAGAAATTTTAGGAAGTTCCTTATCTACAACAAACGAGGGACAAGAGCTTTCAAGCAGCAACAAATGGAGAAACCAGATCCAAATATTCCTATTGACAGTAAGTCCGACCTGATGGCAATTAATACTGTACTGCAGTACATACAGTATGTACAGTATATAATGCATATCATACACCACATAGCCCGGTTTCGGACCCCCTTAAGACATTAAAGATAAAATTGAAACTAGGCGGCAATTGTGGTTACACCATGATGGCTCGCCCCAGGCTTTCGCTTCTAAGCCTCCTCTTGAACTCCCCAGTGACGTGTTTATACAGGTACACGTACTTCTCACTAAGTTAGCTACTCACATTAACTAACTTTTATTTCTCAGTCTCTCTAAATCTCACAAATCTCTCTCTATCTATTATCTGCTCATTATAATAGACGTATCTCACTATATGTTAACTACTTACTTTCGTTAACAATTACCTCTCTGCATCTAACGTGTAAAACATTTACAAGGTTAGATGGAGTAGAAACAACACATCTTATTAGTTCGAAGAGTTCGTCTCAACTGATTTATTACGTTAACATTACATCCAGAGTTGGCGTGAGAGGTGGCGCTCTCCTAGAGCTAGTGGAAAATATGCAAACTAATATTTATTATTATTTTGAGTGTCTGCAGTAAATACATATTACAAATATACTGCACCCAGAACTGCAGGCCTCCACACCTCACGGCTCAGCAGATTCCACTCTCTCACCGTTCTTCTGTAAAAAGAAAACTTCCCCACGTCACTCCTGCTACCCTCATACTCCAACTTCCACTTGTGGTCCCTCCTTCCCCTATATCCTCCTTTAACTGCCCCCTCGCTCATCTCCTCCCATCCCTTTTCTCCTCTTGTTATTTCATACATTGTTGTGAGACCTTCTTCCTCAAACGCCTCCCACCCCAGCTCTTTAATCATTTCCGTTACACTTAGATTTAGATTTAACGATCTGCGGCAAATGTGGCTAAACCACGGTGGCTCGCAATATAGTGCTCAACGCACTCTTAAATCCCCCGTAACTCTCCGCCCCCACTACCTCGGACAGCAGGGAGTTCCACTCCCTCACTGTTCGGTTTATGAAGGAGTACTTTCCCACATCACTTCCACTACCCCTGAACTCCAATTTCCACCGATGATCCCCCCTCCCAATATATCTACCTTTTCTAGTTCTGTCACTAAACTCGCTCCAACCTGCCATCTCCCTGTTAACTTTAAACAAATTTCCTAATCGGTTGTATCTTCTCCTTTCCTCGAGTGGCTCCCACTCCAAAGTCTGAATCATTTTCGACACGCTTTCATAATCCTTCCACACCTTTTTGTCATCTGCAACTAATCTCCATTTTCTCATTCTACCCATAACTCTTCTAGCAGCCCTCCTCTGAACCTTTTCCAACTCCTTTCCAACTTTCTCTTTCTATAACAATATTATTATCTTTATCAACAAACTTAACCCCTGACCTTCCTAGCACCCTTCTTGCTGCCCTTCTTTGTATTTTCTCTACTTCCCTTTTCCCTTTCTGCCTATAGGGGTCCCACACACTACACCCATACTCCATTATTGGCCTGATTAGTGATTTATATGCTTTTTCTTTCACTATCCTACTCGTTCCGTACAGATTTCTCATCACAAATTCAAGGTTTCTTCTGCTCTTTGCTGTCACATACTTTATATGTTCATTCCACCTCAGGCTATTGTGAATAACTACTCCTAAATACTTGTACTTATATTATTTATCCTCTTCCTTAAATACCTCCTCTCGAATAGCGCATGTATACCTCCTGTCCGTGTGCTTTCTTTTCCTAGAAAACACCATCAACTTTAAAAATTCTTATCTCTCATATTTAAGGTTCTTAAAAATTAAAAAAAAAAAATGTATAAACATGTTTAATGGAGTGTAGCAGTTAAGTTCATCATATGACTTTAATTTCATACAGTTACTGTGTAATATTCATATCACAGCATTTCTTTGAGTAAAAATAATATTTGTGTGGCCTGCCATGATTTTTGAAAACGTTCCAGTTTTGGAATTCCCATGTTATTTAAATGGCGAGTGACGATTTTTGGTAAAATTGGCTTCTTTATTTATTTATTTATTTATTTATTTATTTTTTGAGCCATTAAAAAGGCGTTCAAGGTATTGAAGTTGTCATTTTCATGGAAAAGATGATTTGGTTAATGGGTTACAATTTAATTTTTTTACTTCTTTTTTTGCCTATAAAGAGCCCAAAAGCAGGTCGGGACCAAAACAGGGCTAAGAACCAAAACTAGACTATGCACAGTACAGTATATGCATACCCGCGACCCTCTCATTACTCTAATTAGTATTGCATTGGAGGACAAAGGAAAAGGATCGCAACGTCAATATAGCCTGCAATCAGAAGGGTAAATGAGTAGAAAACGTGTCATTTCTGAAAATTTAGAGTCCATTTTAGACTTCATTTTTGTACGGTATATATAATATACTCTTGTGTTTAGAAAATTAAATAATGTGCCTTCAATTTTATTTTTCCAGCTCGAGGTGTGAGACCAACAGGCTACACCATCGGCAGGAAGTTCATTGAGGTGCAGGAAATGATTCCAGAACTTGTGGTTCCTAACTTGGAAAACTTTAAGGTAAATAATTGCAACTGGACAACCATTAAAAAGTTTACAGAACTAAATTATTCTGCTTTCTTCAAAACTAATTTAAGAAAAATACATATTTAAATTATCTTAACATTTTAAACTTCTGTATTCCTATCCTGATCTGATGCATGGTCATGACATCAACAACCAATCACAGTGCAAGTTTATGACATGATGTCCGTCAGATCAGAAAAAGTACCATCCTAATTCAGTTAATGTCAATGTACATTTTTCAAGAAATTGTTATACCTTTATAGGTATAAACTTTGGACCTGTTTTTTAATTGATGTGTATAATAATCGATGAATACATGTTTTCTTTTCAGCTAAATCCCATTTGTATTCTTTTGGCGGTTAGGTGTAAGAATGGGCTTGCCTAAACCTCGCCGCAATAAAGTGCATTTCTATTCTATTCTATATTTTTAACATTGAATACTGCACCCCAAAAAGTCTAAAAAAATTAAGAACATAATTTTGTGTAATTTTTGTAGTTACACACTCACACACACACACAAAGTCCCTTAAAGCTTCAGGATAATGCTATTAAATATTTTAAAAAATTAAATTTAATATTATACTGATGACAAACATTGCTTGGTTTACAGTTGAAGCCATATGTGTCCTACAGAGCACCAGATGTAGTTCAGTCGGAGTTCACAGCGAAGGATCTCTTTGATGCTGTCTACAGCCGCAAGATAGTTGAGGACTTCAAAGCAGGCAAGCTGGACTCTAAAGGTGACCCACTGGAACCCAGTGAACAGGAGAGGCTCACAGCTGATAAGGCCAGGAAAAATGCTCTCCAAACAGGGGGTGATATATTTTAGAAATATTCATTAACCAGTTATATTCATTGTGTTTAATGTAGTGCTTAGAGTAACTCATGTTTATGATTTACATTATTGTTTATGATTTACATTATAACATTTATAAAAATAAATTATTAAATTAGTGTAAATAATTTTTATTGAAGTTATCAACAGAGTATTCTCTATTTAAAAGTACAGTACTTTGAAGTCAACATAGTTAAAGTTAAGTATTTGATGCATTGATTAATTCTTCTATCCCTTACTGTTTGCTTCAAGACCACAGTTATATTGCATAATATGGGTTTAATACTGTATATTTCATCCATATTAAAAATACATAGTTACTGATAAAACAAATCCTATCTTAAAAAATTGCTGTGTAGTATTTTTATCAGCATCAGTACTGGTATAGAACATGATTGCTAACTTTTGACCCTAAACTAAAACACTTATTCTATTACATACTAATGTACAGTACTGCAATAACATATAATAATTATGTTTACACTGTACTGATATTTGCATATTAATTTTTTTCATGTTTCTTGGTGGTTAAAAAATCCCCTCCCCCTCTTCCTTCCTCCATGCATTTTTTTTTTTTTTTTAACTTTTACTTAACGATTGACCTCAGTTACAAACCGGAAACGGGAAATTTCTGTCGAACGGAATTGAATGTAATCAATTTTAAAAAATCGAGGATGCTCTAAAACTTAATCGCTTATGGTTTAAGCAAATTCAAAGGGGCGGTTTTCTCACAACAGCTCCATTTCCGGTTTCCGTCCATAAGGCCAATGTTAAACTTCTGCCTCAGTTTTCTCAAAACTGGTCGAACAGATCCACTTCAAAAAAATTAAGCAACCTTATTGTGGCGAGCTTAAAGACTCCTGCAAGTCTCAAGGGGGCCGTTTCCGAGATCCAAATCAACTGAGGTCAATCCTTAAGAAAATATGTGTTATGTTTTATTTATAACTAAAATTGTATTGATCAAATGCTCAAAGTTTGAAATCTATGAGATACCATAACTAATAGTAAAAGATTCTCATAGGACAAAACTATTGAGTACTTTCTATTAAATCTTATAATAAATGAAGAAAAAAAGCAACTTATAATAAAAAGTAAGGGAACAAATAAAATAGAGGTTAAATTTTGGTCAACTGCTGACTGGTTATTTTATTGTGCCCACACAAGGCGACGATGGCATTGTGATTCCACTTAGCAACAAACACTAGCCTCACACTTACTGAACTCAAGTAGCAGAGCAGTGGGCGCACATTGTTACAGGAACAAGATTAAGTTAAGACAGTGATGAGTCCAAAATTATGCTATCACATAGACTCCTCTAAGTCTGTGCTGAGGGGGTTTTACTTACTTAATTATATTACCCTCCGACTAGACATTACACAAAAACTTATTCCTATTTATCTAGTGATACGAAATGGTAACAGTGAGCTCTGTCCAGCAGAACATGATGATGCATATTAATTATTATTATAAATTTTAAAATTGTTAAATTTTTTTTATAATCTATTTAACACTGCAATGTTTCATAAAAAAGAAGA
Source organism: Siphlonurus alternatus (assembly GCA_949825025.1). Taxonomy (NCBI): domain Eukaryota; kingdom Metazoa; phylum Arthropoda; class Insecta; order Ephemeroptera; family Siphlonuridae; genus Siphlonurus; species Siphlonurus alternatus. Next base: position 22,321,061 of record OX463778.1, read on the forward strand.
CTACTACATTATTATATTTTAGTTACAGCTTTTTTTTTTTTCTTTTTTTTTTTTTTTTTGTATGTAGTTAAAATGAATTTTATCAAATATGAGAATAAACTTCATCTTGCCTTAAAATACTTTCTTGAAGTAGAAAGTTAAGCTATAAGATTTTTTTTTTTTTATCTATACAAATGTATTTATTTATAATATGAAAGGATTTGGGCGTACAATGAAGGGAGCATCATACAAAATAACACAATATTATCTTACCATTAATCTTTACAAAATAAAGGCTTATATTATATTTATTAAGAAGTTGTTGTCATCGGAACTAATTAATTATTGCTACGTGTCGCTAAGGTAGTTTGCAAATACTGAGCTCTGCTTACTTTATTCACTTGTATTTCTTCTTTTTTAATTTTTATGAGGCTATAATTAATTTTGTAATAGCCTCAAAAGCCAAAAGTTTTTTTTTTCCTACTAAAGCAAACAATACAAGACATTAATTTATTATTATTAATATTAATTATTAAATTTACGTTGTATAGTCCATTTAATTAAGCTGCAAAGCCTTCCTTACAACCTGAGGAGAATAGCTCCTGAGCAATGAGCGAGTGTTCACAGCTTAAAATATTAAATATTATTACATTTATAATTTGGTAGCAAAATAATTTTGCTCTGTCGGAGTGTTTAAAAGTTAATTGACTGTTGATGGATGAATGTCCTTCACATTGATTCCATCTGTTCAGTCAGCTCCAGCAGTGGACTTTCACTGACGGGCTGCATTGGTGCTGAGGAGAGACTCAATCCCAACGGCTGCCACGCCAAACTTCCCGGCACGTAAGGTGCAGACAGCTGAAACAATTGCGCACTCAGCGCTGCGAATATCGGGAGTGGGTCAAAAGCAACAAACTACTACTTCAATGAAGCAAAAGAATAATAATAAAAAAGCATATACTGTATTTTTTTTATTAATATAATGTTATTTTGATTCAAATGCAGATCTACAAAAACTTCTAGCTCTAGCTATTTTTTTTTAATTGCCAACATGCGGGTGTTATATGTGCTTAACATGCCATCAATTCTATTGTTGTACCTGATGCCATGTGGGGTATGCTCCAGAGCTGGGCTGAGCTGAGTTATCTGGATTGGCAGAGTCACTGATACTACAGGCAGCAGCGAGAGAGCTTGGTAATGCTAGCCATGTTTCATCTTCTGGAACGGCTTCTCCGGGCAGAGGAGGCAGCACCTGCTGCTGCTGAGCAAGTTTGTAGGAGGCTTGACGCACCATATGACGTCTGGAAAGTAGCGATCCATCGACAGAGGGAGGTCCCGCTGCAGCCTGCCTCTGTAGTATTTGTCTCTTTTGTAAAAGTCTGTGTTGTAGTAACTGTTGTTGTAAAGCAGGAGGTCTACCAATACCTCCTAATACACCAGCTTGTTCAGCTTCTAAAGCACCACCAAATGAGAAATTCTCTGGTAAACTTATTCTCTTAGGAAGTGGTGGTCTTTCATGCTGATACTGTGAATGTTGAAGTTGTCGTTGTATTTGCTGTTCTGGTGGTAATGATGTATTTTGAAGTTGATGTCTTAAAACTCGATGTTCAAGTCTTACTTGATTTAATTCTAATTCTCCATGTACTCGACCAGTATCTAATAATCGTTGACTAAATGGTACAACAGATGAATTACCACCCATTGCACCTTGAGCTACTAATCCATCTGATGCTCTTCTACCTTCTCTAAAATCAACGGGAGATCTTGTAGTAGTTCGTCCTGCACCAATTGGATTATGTCTTAGTAACACTCTACCTGTAGGATTTGGTGCACTAGGATGTATAGCACTGGCACTTGTACCATGCATTGCAGAATTTGGGGCAGATTCTGTAGGGGAAGTACATGATGGTAGACTTGCAGCTAATTCTGTATCTAAAGCACATTCAAGACTCTCAAATGGTGAAAATGATGTTGAGGCTTGAGATGCACCAGAGTCTGAACTTAAATGATGACTTAGGCCAGTTGAACCAACGGGAGGAGCTGGACAGTTGACTGATGGATACTCAGTAGCTGAGGGATCGGGTTCAGGATCTGTCTCAACTCCCTCGTCTGTAGAGCTGTGTGTGCTGCTTGAGTAACTTGGTGCGGGCGGCGCTCGCTGCATAAAGCCTCGAGGGGGAGGGGAGGGGCCTGCTGCAGTAGGAGCACCCTCGGAGGAGGGTACCGGTACAAGTCCCAATTTTCTCATGGCTTGTTCTGCTATGGTGCTGGGACGACGGCGTTGTGTGTCAAGTGGTTGTGTCTTTTCGTGCAGAGGTAGACTACTGCGGTGCTGTCGTAAACGTTCTAATAAAAGGTAGTAGATGGCTGCGTGATGGTCGTAACTGTTCAAACCCAGCGACTGAGGAAAAAAATAAAAAAAATTAATTTGTAATATAATAATAATATATTATGCAGTTGTTGAATATGTAGCATGTATCTGTTCTATTTAAAATAAAGATTTAAAATTTCACACACAAAAAAAAAAGTACATAAATTTCGTACAAGAATACATGTTGTCTATACAAATACAGTCAAATTTATTTAATATTTCTGCCGGAAGTAGCCGGAAATGAGAGGTTTCTGGTCGTCTTGTTCATATCCGAGTTTTGACAATTTACAAACATGTCGCTCTACTCTTCTTACGAACCTGTAGCTAAAATTTAAAAATTCAAAATACGAATAAAAAGGCCAGAAACCTCTCACTTCCGGCTACTTCCGGTAGGAATATCAAATTAATTTGACTGTATATAGATCAATTTAATGAGCACAAGGGAGCTATATTTAATATTTATTTATTTTAAATGTTTTTTAAATAATGTAATTGTTCAATATATTTAAGTTGATATTCCATTAATATTGCATATTATCCGCTGCTATAATACATTATAAGGGGCATTCACAAAGCCTTAAGGCCACATTTAAGGCTCAATAATTTAAGACCAGAAATTTTGGGTCTAAAAAACACGTCTAAAATCAAGCTTTAAATTATCGAGCCTTAAATGTGGCCTTAAAACTTTGTGAATGCCCCTTTATCAAAACATTTACACTGAACAAACATGATCATTTAAGAGTATGAAAGAATTTAATATGCAAAAGTCGTTTGTATAATTTATTCATTCAAATATTTATGCTATACAATCATATATGGTTCACGATATATTTTAAAGTTTAATGTATTGAAAATTATACAATGACGTGCTGAAACGCTGAAAGTCTGAAACCATGATATATATAATACGTACATATCCAGTGAAAGAGAGCAATAAAAATTAATGGACATTTAAATATATTATCCAATTGAAAGTTAGTTTTTAAATTTATTCACATATTTAATAATAATTTCTACTACTGGAAATTATTATATGCATAGCGATAAAATTCAAAGCGATTGTACATTACGTCATCAAAATTCTAATTATGACGTCACACTGTATCATGCATACTTGCAAATACCTGTTGTTGTTTTTTTTTGTTTTTTCTAACATCGTAATTGAATTATTTCATTTTCAGATGAAAAAATATATTTATATTTGCATATCATCAAAAATTAAAAACTAAAATAAAATAAATTTAAAATGAACCAAAATTTGAGCAAAAAAGTCCAAAACACTTTATTTCGGGCTAGCTTTGCTCAAATCGGAATTATAATGGTCCATTTGCCGCATAATTAATAGTGATTAGATTATGCTTTAAATAAAGTATCGAAGGCTTGTGCTTTTTCTCTCTCTCTCTCTCTCTTTTTTTTTTTTTTTATTTTTAATTCTACCATTATTTAATTTCTTTTCTAATAATAACTATTGCATTTCCTATTATTATTAATTTGAAAGAAGTATTGAAAGTATTCACATTCTATTACTATACTTTTAATTTTTTAAAGGAGTGTTATATACATATACACACAAGTTTTTACAAAAGATGTAGTTTTAATTATATATTGGGTCTTTTACCTAACACTACGTACATATTTATTTATCTGTATATAATTGATTTTAATGTACTTAGCAATAATTATTTACCCTTAATTCCAATTTGATTCTCATAATTTATCGATCAATTGTATTAAATAAAATAAAAAATAAACATTCAATTATTTGCGAACCTGTGTATATAATATATTATATAATCGAAGTCTCGGTAAGTGATTATAAATTCATTGTTACTAATCATTAATCATAATATCACAACATAACATAAGAGACTATATTATAATATGAACCGTGATCTGTCCGTACCTCTTTGGTCTTTGCTGCATCAATACCGAGACTCTGCATGAGGCGGAGGATTTGCTCATTGGGTTCTCCAGAGGGTGGGCTGGAGCTGGGCAGCAGACGGGGAGGACCCTCGGCCACCATCCAGCGGTGCCTTTTCACCTGCTCCACCGTGAACCTCTTCTCCGGAGCGAGCACCAGCATCTTGCGTATCAGAGACTCGCACTCTGCAGAAATTAGAACACCACTTGTCAAATTCATTGTACACACTTTGTAGGACAAGACTTCCATGCAATTCCCGGGATGGTCGTATATATATATATACAATATCTCTGTGGATACGCTACTGATTTATCTCAATAAAATTTATGGAATGAAAATTAATCATTATAAATTTATGACCTGCTTTAATTTTTTTTCTTATACTTTTCTTTCCATGAATACTTATTTTATTTATAGCAATACAGTTTTAACAGGTTTAAAGATATATGCATGTACCTTCAAAATGCCACAATTATCTTTCCAAATTTATATTTATGACAACTGTATGCATACATGCAAAGAGGTTACAAAGTATTTATTTAAAGAGTCATGATATCATAGAAAAGCTTTTTACACATTTTAGTTTTTACTATTCTTTGATAATACGGAACTTAAAAGAAGAAAATAAAAATCAACAACAAAAATCAACCTGCATGCATGGAGACGTTTCTCTCGTACATCATGAATATATAATATGAATTTAATTTGAATAAATCAACTATTTTATGTAGAAAATTTATTACAGTCTGCGCAGTTCATTGGATGATGAAATTATATAATATAATTATATATCTATATATTTATATATATTTTTTTATATAATTAGTATATTAGTAGCTATAAACATCTATTTATCCATAATTTCTATTTATCACAGTTACTATTAATTGGGTCAAACACCGTCAAAGGAGTTATCTTAGAGACTTGCCTCGATCGAGCGTTTCCGCTGATTCACTATATATTGCAATTTAATAATTGAATAATATATTCGTACCACACTGGTAAATTCAAATAAATCGATGATTTCTTTAGAGAAAATTCTTATTATAGTTCGAATCTGTTCGTTAATGCACAATTGATTCAAATTTAAATAAGATGAACGTTATATAATCATTGTATATTATATTCTCAGTGCTGAACAGTGCATAAACCATGAAATAATAATATGTATGTATAACATATATACCTAACTTTTAATTGTGTCTATTGAGTTTTTAATTAAATAGCTAAATAAATTTACATTTATTAATGTAACATGTATATACAGTATATACATGCATGTAATATAAAAATATTAACTTTTTTTATTTAATTGACAGTTATAATAAGAGGTTATTAATTATCTATAATTAAATTATACAAATAATGTTATGTTATTTATAAACAGTACGAGGTATAATGGTATAGGTTTGTAATGCACAATATTTCATTTATATAAGTTATATTTAGATAGTAATTATTCTATGATTTTGATTATTAATTTTCGTCACAGGAAGAGATATGACAGTGAAAGCACTGTACTGATAATCAGTGGAAGCCCTAAACGTCGCCGATGATGTGACTGCCTACTAGCTTCCGATTTGCTTGGTTCGCGACTTGGCTGGTGTCTGCAGGCGCGATTAGCCACCGCGCGAGGAACGGTCGGGATCAATAGACATGTCCGTAGAGACACACCGGATAATTTCAGCAAAACTGTCACGTCTGCCAGGCAACAAAATTCGCCGTCTCCATTCATGAATCCGCACATAACAAGATAGAATTACTGTAGCTCCCATAGAATTAAGTCATATGCAGTCAGCTCGTGCCGCGCATTGATTTTTGTTTACAAGAATTATACAGCTTCTTAGAATTTATTAAAAAAAAAAGTTTTTTTAACTTAATTATCATTTAATATAAAATCTTGTTTGTTAACTAAAAATAGTTTGAAATTTAATTAACAAAAATTTCTAAAAAATATATTATAAAAATAAAATGAGCTATTTTGATGTCTTAACTACCAGTTCAAATTTTAAAATAAACTCGAAATTCCAACTGAGGGAACTTTTTTTCTGTATGACGGATGGGCGACCTAACTCAACAGTGAAGGCATCACGTACGTAAGCAAGCATGTAGACTATAAGCTTCTGCATGGATCTATTTATGATCATGGCGAACCAGCAAAGAACACATACACGAGTCAAGCAGCCGGCAGAGGAGGGAAGAGTAAAGTTGATCGTCTCTTTTGCTTGCGTGTTTACTTGTGTAGGAGTTAAAAAGACATAGGGCGATGTAGCAAGTAAAAGAGGAGGAACGCCTCGTCAAGGAGTATGACGTCAGAACTTTTAAGGATATGATATTTATCCATGCCGGTCAATGCGAACAGTATATAGGAGCAAAAGACGAACGAATTACACCATAGACTTGCAGCTCGGCAGAAAACGGCAAGAACGTGGCAAAGTGGGAGAACGAGCCAAGCGACTGACGCACACGCTGGGCTCCAATGACGTCAGAGAAACCCTCCCTTCCTTCACACTCCAACCCCTCCTCCTACCCCCGCTTGGCCAGGGGCTGCTGCTACTGCTGCTTTTCAACCTCAACCCTTGAAGCCGCCCACACTGCCACCAACTGTAACCGCCATCATCACCCCATCATCATCATCATCATGGTATATACTGCAAGAGAACCTGACGCTTTGCCTGCTCACGCGGTCATGAATTATAAAGCTTGTAATCATAACAGTGGAAAACATAAGAAGACGTAGCAGCAGAGTTTTCTGTATGCACTATCAATATTTCATAAGCGTAATATTTATTTAGGTGACAAAGTTTCATATATTTTTAATAGAAATATATTATGTAAGATAAGATGTATGTATTGGTTTTATTGATTATATCTCAAGTTATATACGCCGGGAGACAAAAACGAGTTATATACACCCTTGTAAAAAAAACTTATAATTTAGTATACTTTATCATACATTAAAAAAGTATAATATAATAAAAATAGTATACTTCCAGCTATAATAAGTATACTTTAGTATAATAAAAAAAGTATAATTATAATACTTATTTCGTATAATTTAGTATACGTAGTATACTAAATTTATTATAATAAATGTTCGATATATCACAAATTTATTATACTTAATTATATTAAATTTATTATACTAAATATACTAAAATTGTTATACTTAGTATAGTTTTTATAATTAAAATAGCATAAAAATTAGTAAATCGTCCCAACGTCTGCAATAATGAACAATATAATATGTTACCAAGATCTTGTGTGAAATAATATATAAGACATCTATGTCTTCTATTTCATGTACATGATTGCAACAATGAGCTTTATTTTATATATTTTTCAAGCTTCTAATTGCATTCACCTGATATAGCACATAGGTCAGTATTGCACATATATATAAGCTCATATATGGTTATTATCCCCGTTTGATTTTTGTCGCTTTGACACAAAAAAATAATTTGTCCGAGTACACGTCATGAAAATTTTCAAAATCTGTTGTTTTTTTTTATTATCAGTCAAATAACTATTCATACATATTTATTTTTAATACAGCAAAAAGTATTAGCATGGCGTAATATAAAAAGAAGAAAAAAAAATATATAGAACAAATGAAAATTATCATGCACTATATAAACGGAAAATAAAAGACCAATATATATTATATATATATATGTATTATAATAAATAGTACAAGAACTACCAGATACCAGAAATTTTGAACCAGATCAAAATTGGAGCAGTTAGCAATAATAGCATCATGCAATATGTTAAATTTATAAGGCAAGCGTGCATGGATCAAGGAGGTTTGGGGTCGTGACTAAACTTGCATCAACAAAAAGCTCGATGATCTTTAATCATAAAATAAAATCATCAAAAAGTATCCTTTTACCTTAATGAATGTAATTATTAACAAGAAGAAAATCAATTATGGATACTTTCCATCATTTTTCTGTATTTTCATCAAATGACGCCATCGTCGTGTTCACAGAAATTTACCATCAGCTGACTAAATTATTACAACGCTTTCTGATGCTCATTTGTTTTTAATAGTAGCCATCTTGTATAATAATAAAATTATACTTAATTATAATTTAGTATACTTATTTTATTATAATCCTGTAATATTATAATTATACAATATTATAATTTTTATGATTTAATTAGTATAATTTATCATTAATTTATTATACTTTTTTCTATGCTTAGTATACTTCTAAAGTATAATAATATTTACAAAGTTATTATAATAAAATAATTTATAATATATTATACTTTAGTATAATAATTATACTTTGCAAGTATACTTGAGTATAATAGTGTTTTACAAGGGCAGCTTCTTTTCTATATTATATATTATATATAACTTTTCTTTTAACTTTAATGATAAAAACTATAATACATTCAATATTTTTCTTCGATTTTTCTTTTTATACCGACATTTTCATCTCATATTTACTTTGGTAAGATTTAGTAAAGCATCAAAGTGGCAAAAAAAAATCTGCAAACTGTGTTTTTTCTACGTTATTTCCCTTGATGTTATTGATTTATGTCTTATTCCAGTTTGATTCTTATGGCAGCACGTGTAATTTAATATTTGTTTGTAACAGCAAGAGAGTCAAATTTCTGTCAATGTGATTTACCTTCTCAACTCTCGGGAACAAAAACATTTAAAACTTTATTATTTTTTAAAATATATTATAATATATAACATATTATATGCTACAGTATATGGCACATAAATTATACACTAAAAAAATTGAAATAAAAATATCCGAACCGCGGCAATGTTAAAGTAAAGCCGAATGAGACATTTTTATTTGAATGGATCGAGTATACAGTCATCGCCCCGGAAAATTGTCATCTATATTTTATGTTTGCGGGGAAATTGTTCAGAAATATAATATATTCAAGTATACAAAAAAATATATTTTGTATATTCTTGAGTCTTTTGACTACTGCATGATGTAACTTGTGACTTACCAGAGCTCATGAAGTAAGGAATACGAAAGCGTCCGGACAGAACCCGATCTCTGAGTGCTTGCAATGTCGGTCCATCGAAGGGGAGAGCTCCACACACGAGTACGTAAAGCACCACACCGAGACTCTGCAATCAAAACTCTGCATGGTCAGCTCGGCTCGCAATTAAGAATGAAATAAAAGATGTACTCACCCAGATGTCAATTTCTGGTCCGGTGTACTTCTTTCCTTCGAATACCTCGGGAGCTGCGTAAGGTGGAGAACCGCACCACGTGGCCAGCTGTCCGTTCGGTGAGAAGTAATTACTGAAGCCGAAGTCTGCAATCTTGATGTTCATGTTGGCGTCCATCAGCAGGTTTTCCGCCTGTGCAAGAAAAATTCAGTGTTATAATTTATACTAGACTTGTTACATTCACTAATTTTAATAGTATAGTCGTCAAAAATATATAATGAATTATACAAATTATATCGCCTAATTTGTAATCGATTTGTGGGTGTTTAAAATTTTTCTTTGCGAACTTGAATCTTTAATTTTAGTTTTAAAATTACACGTATATACGATTTACAATATTTAGATATTATAGCGTTTTTTTAATTGAAATATTTATTTTAGAGATGAGGTGCATACTAAAAATTGAAGAGTTTCTCATCATTATATGCAATTTAATTTAATAAAATGTATTACTTAATGTTATCAATATATAAAAATGTAAAATTTCTTAAATTCTGCCATCCTGTCCGCGATTCATAAATAATAAACTATATATAACGTTCCCCGCCTACGAGTTCTAAACTCTTGGGGTCTAACTTGTATTTCTAACCTGTAAAATATGTTTTATTTTTGAATAAAAACATTTTAAAAAAATATATTGAAATATGTATGATAATATGTAGTATCTTTTTTGAAAGTAATTTTTATATTGTTATCGCATACAGCATCATAGTCTATTATAAAAAATCTTTCGGATTCTTTCTAGAAATAACTTTTCTAATCAACTATATATTGTAATTTCCGCAAATAGCGGCGCTTCACGCAGAAATTTACAAATAGGAAAACAGCTTATGTTCATGAGAAATTTTAATCTAAGATTTTTTTACTGCGACATTTGCGGCCCGGCCCGTGGTCCGTCCGTAGTTCAATCTCGGCTCGCTCGATGTGTGCCTTTTTATTATATTACAAAAAATTACAGCCCATTATAAAAATGACAACAAAGTCGTATATATAAAGCTTTTTTGCTTACTTTTTTTCCTTCTTCCTCTTTCCTTAGTAAAAATTAAAAATAGAAACAAAAAACTGAAAAAAACAACACCATTGAAAGTTCTATATACAGAAATATCTATTATAATAGGCCAGGCCCAGCCCGTTTGCAAACTCGAATCCCGATCAAGATTTTTTTAATTATATTAGTTAAAAAATCTTGCTCCCAATGCCCGGCCCGTGCAGACCTCTAATATAAAATAATTATTATACATCGTCGCGTGATGTATATTCTACATTAATCCTGCATAAACTTTATGAATAAAACACATTCTATTAAAAAACGTTAATAGTGTTGACATTGTTTATAATATATATATATATAACGTAATTAGATTTTAATTAATGAAAGTTTTAAGTTAAGTTTGGCTATATTTTATAACTAGCATGCAGGTTTGCCTATATAGTTAATTTATTTCTTGATGCAAAGTGGATGATGTTGCACGCTATATTATATACAACATACTAAAACTATATACACTATGTATATTTTTTTCTTATTATGGCTGATATGAATGATGGAATAAAATCCTCCCCCTTATCCACCCCCTCTTCATTGGGTCGATCAATATGTATTATTAAATCTCTCTGCTGCAATGACGTCATTGTACCTACATCACGTGCACGTCTCCTCTAGCTGTTTTAGAAGCTTTTTTTTTTTTTTTTATTACTATGACATAATTCATTATAAAATAACTAGTGCACCCGGCGCTCACAGCTAGCTATAGGTATAGTATGTAACTTAATGCAGCTGAATTTACAACAGTTATAATATCATACATATATCAATGTCCATGACAATAATGCATGGGTATCTCTTTTATATTTCTCCAGAGAACTCGTGAACTACAATACTCTCAGCAAAACTCAGATTTAATTTGCCCATTGTTAAATTGATAGTTAGTGTTAATTGTTAATTAATAACAATTAATTATTAATTAACAATTAATTGTTAATTGTTAATTAACAATTGTTAATTGTTAATGATTGTTAATTGTTAGTGTTAGTACAAATACAAATTAAAATATTTTAATAGCAGTTGTATAATTTTGAATGCGTTATAATTAAATTGATCGCTTTCAGAGTTATAAATTTTTTTAAAAAAAGATCGATCCTGTTTGGGAAAATATATATAAAAAAAAGCAAACTGATCTATACAAAATAAACTGAATTTACTTTAACAAAACTTTTTTAATTAAAAATTAATTTTATTTGACACCATTTAAATCAGTATTATTTAGTCCATACGTTCTAAACTGAGTAAATAATATATCAAGAACTAAATTCTATTTTTAAGAATTATTAAAGGTCAAACGTTTTTATAATTTAAAAAGAAAAAGAAACAAATTTATCTATTTAGTTCAAAATGATAAGAAATAAAAATAAAGGTACGGCTTTTTTTAATATACACATCTCGATAAGTGACGTCACATTAAAAGTCTTCGACATATATTATATTGACGTCATTTTATCAAGGTTGTTGTCTGTAATATAACAACATCACATCAGTAGCTGCAAATACTGCCAAGGTAATAAAAAAATAAAATAGACCTGGTTAACGACGAAGATTTTTCTGTTTATCGTATCTCATCTGTTACATTTTCCCACACACATCGAGACAAGGACTTAGGAAAGAACAACCGCGGGAGCGCGAGTTGAGGGAGAGCGGGGCTTCCAGGTTGAATAACCTTCACGGAACAAAAGCCTGGTCGGTGGTGTACCACGTGACCTATGTGTCGTCATGGCAATCTCTTCACAAAGAGTATTTATTTATTTTTTCCCACAAATTCTTCTTTTCATGTCTTTTCTTAAAAAATATATAATTATTTACAAAATACAACCGTAAAGAAAATTAAATTGCATGAACGACCCTTACTGTGATTGTGTACATTGTGTTGCAGCCTAAAATTAAAAAGACATATTTTTTTTTCTATACTTAAATTTGTGCTTTTCTTATATTATCTCGATTCCCAAATTTGCAAATCTGTATATCTTTGTTTCTTCTTTCTTGTGATGTTAAATCTCAAACACTCAAGAAGGGGGGGGGGGGGGGGAGGTGACGTTGGTGTTGTCACAAAGTGCATACGTCTGAGAGTTTAGAATAATTTGCAATCATTTCTCCCTCATAAATTTTATTTCTTTGGTGATTTCATAAAAAAGTTAGATAAGAAGGAGATCGATGGTCCTAATTATCCCGGAGCCTTAATTATTCATTCTCCCCCACACCCCCCTTACCACTCAACAATCAAGAGGTTGGGGTGGCTTTGCCACATGGTTATGTATATATTATATAGTATGAATTTCCAGCACCAAAGAATATAATTACGTTGGCAAGCTCTTTGACTTTTTGCAGCGCTCCTTTTTGCTCTATATCTGTGGAAATATGGTTGGAAATGCACATACCGATCCGATTGTTAAGGAAAACAACAAGGGAAGAATTCCTTGTGGGATTGAACTCTCGACCTTTTATGTTGAAAATATAGGTTACAAGTTCGCATCTATGTAACAAAAGATCTTGATTTTCTTTCTAGCTATATAAGAGATTAGAGATGTATGAAGATTCGTAAATAATACAGACTACAGAGTATATCTTTTGAAGTCGATATAGAGCTGATATTTTAAAATTAAAATATAATTAATATAATTATATACTGGATGTCTTTCTATGTTATTATATATATTATTTTATCGTGTTACCATAAAATAGTAAATCACGTGGTGTTCTTATCTTTTTTAAGTATCATTAAGAAAATCTCAAGTTTTCGGAACTGACTGTGGGTGATAGAGCATATTAAAAACAATTAACGATCAATACATTTAATCGTTCAAAAGATTAGCAGCTTCTAAAAAATATTAATTATAATCTAACATTTTTTTTTATTAATTTATAGAATTTTGCTCCAGTTGCATTTCTAAAGCCTTAAAACACGCTGTACATTGTACTTAAAAAAATATGCATAGTATATAATTGAAATAATTCCTTCTTGCAATTAAAGGTGAACTGAAGGGATTGCTTTTTTTCCCCTTTAGGGAACCTTATATTACGTATCCCATCCATCTGCACTAATTTTTTCATGGCAGATACTTATTGTGCTGCTGTAGGACAATTAGTAAAAAAGTGAAGTTGTGACGTATTAGCGACGGTTGGTTGACTTAAAACTCGCCGCCGTGAAAAAACACACGAGCGACCGCGAGCGACCGCGGAAACTGCCGAGGGAGCGGCGATCGGCTCGCGATCGCCACTCTCTCGGCAGTTTCCGCGGTCGCTCGTGTGTTTTTTCACGGCGGCGAGTTTTAAGTCAACCAACCGTCGCTAATACGTCACAACTTCACTTTTTCACTAATTGTCCTACAGCAGCACAATAAGTATCTGCCATGAAAAAATTAGTGCAGATGGATGGGATAGGTAATATAAGGTTCCCTAATGGAAAAAAAAAGCAATCCCTTCAGTTCACCTTTAAGTTCATAAACGTTTTCATCATTATCGCTTAATTATATTGTTCAGTGCCTAAATCATAAATTATTGTCATATTTTGTCTCCTCATGCAGTTCTTAAGTACCGCATTTAATATACATAACCTTTTTCACGACATACTGGACTAGTAATTGTATATGACGAGCAAAGGATAATATTCATTAATAAATGATAATAATAATTAAAATTAACACACCGGAAAAAGTAAAGGTCCGATTTAATTTTAATTGTTATTTTTATCATAATTAACTGGACTGTGGCTTACTGTTAGTTTCGTTGGAGTTTGGGTGAGTTAGAATCTTTTATGGAGCGTAGATAAAAATATGGAAAGTGGACCCCTTTTCCTCCCCTGGCACCCTTTATTTTGATTTTTTTTCCCCGCTGCACGATGGCTCTACTGGGCTCTATATCACTATACTGGGGTTGTGTGTGCTGAGGTTGAGGAATATTATAATGTGTGGGACTGGGAGCACGAATACAATAATATATGTGGGACGCGGTGTTTACCTTGAGATCTCGATGCACCACGTGTCGGTTGTGACAATACTCTACCGCAGAGAGGATCTGCCAGAACTTCCTCCTCGCTTCTCTCTCCGGCATGCGGCCGTGCCTTGCGATGTATTCTGTAACAATATAATATAATGTCGTTTTAGATTAAATTGTATATATCCAATATAGATAGACTTTATTGGAGAACCAAAATCTGCATGAAAAGCCATTTTGGTGGGATTTCAAATAAATTGATTTTTATAAGAGATTGACAATTTCCAACAGATTGATTGATTGATACACGACAATATAATAATATTATACAATGTATATTATTATGTCATATCGAACATGACAGGTGGAACACGTGCGTATTTTCAATACCATATGTAAAATTATCAAATTTAATGATATTTTATGTTAAAAATAAGGTAGCCAAGAAATTTTATTTCGACAATAAATTAATACAAACATACTGTGTCAATATAAATTTGAATATTTCAATATTTGATTTTGCATATATCCTAGTAGAATTTTTGTAAATTGCTAAAATCACACGTATAGTTTTTTTTTTTTTTTTCTCCTTATTTTGGTCGTGTGACGTTTCTCGTCAGAAAGATTAGCTATTAATGAAGATGCTCGCGACGAGTGGATTGCACAAAAGAAGTTAAGGGAAAAAAACAACTACTACATCAGTCTATACAAAGTATACAATTTAATGTATACATTAATGTTACTAATGTTAGGCATGGTTGCAGTGGAAACCAATAACACAGCACGACATAAATATGTATTTAATATAGGAATTATTTTCGTTTTTTTTTTTTTTTTTAGCAAAAAAATGCAAATAATGTCACACTTCTCAAATATTATGGCAAAGAAAAGAAACTTTTTTTCATTTTGTATTTACACTCATTTACACATTTACTATTTACATAAAATATTCATACAATAAAATAAAATAGTTACTCATTCATTACTGCAATGTACCTCTCATAAGTGCATGATAATCTCTTTCAACTCACGCATTGAATGAGCACAAGTTTCAAGTATGGAAAGAAAATTTGCCAGTCATAGTTTTCACATTAGGAGAGCAGCGAAAGTTGTATAGTCAATTAACAAAAGAAAACCACTGCAGCTATAGGACCTGTGGCATATTTATTTGTGTGTTTGATTTTCTTTAATTTAAAGCTATAATATGATAACAAACATCCTGATTCGTGCTGCATGCGATCTCTTTTAATGTATTATAGAGATTGCTGTGATTTTTTGTTTAAAAATTATAACAATATAATCGCATTAATATTTTACTATAACTATATTTTATTTATATATTTATGATTAGAGTTATTGGTATTATTAAATCAGGAGCTACATAGCATATAAGTCCGCATAAGAAATTTAATTTTTATGACAATGACTTACTTATTTAATGAATTTAATCTTTCTGGATACAGGATAAATTATTATATTTTTTGGTAAAAAAAATATATACCTTTTATGTATTTTGTAATCATTTATGATTTTTTTTATCTATGTTCCAAATTCCTAGTGTATAAATTTGTAATTGGTACTTTTAATTTGTTTTTCTGCACAATTTCAATGAATTTGATATTGAGTAAAATAAATTAAATTAACCTGAATGACCGGGGCTGAAACAAATTAATTGTATTACTGCTAATTCCCCATTACTGTTAAATAATTGTTAAGTTTCAATGGGATCTATATTTTGTTAAATTAGAATAATTTATTTTTAATTCATTAAAACATTAAAAATGTTTTTCCTGTCTTTTTCTGATCTTTTTATTGAGACCGTCAGCTTGAAAATCAGATATTGACATTTTTGGTGAAGGCCATCCGCGATAAGTTATTATCTTAAAGAGTAATTATACTAATTATCCGATTTTGAAGATTATATTCTTACACACGTAATAAAGTAATTAATAATTTATACTATACATGAATCAATATCTGTATCATTAAAACAATACAGTAATAATACTATTGATTATTATTAGCCTGGTATAGTGTCAGTATATGCATGGGTTATGTTTGCTTCTATATTTGGGTTGTTATTGTTTTTGCACGGTTGCTGCACTTATCAGCTTAACGTTGTTATTAGAGTTGTTATGGGGGTAATTAGCAGCCATCTTTCTAAAGTCTTGTACGTGCGTCAATGTCTCTAGCAGTAGTCACGTACTGTTTCATCAGTGATCCCGTGATGATGTGTGCATCCAGAGTACAACAACATGCAGTGCATTAAATAATTATGATGACACCGTTTATGTGGAAATATATATATGAAATATGAAAAATATAAATCGATAATGAGGTTGAGAGTGGCGGAGTGCATTTATCGGTTCTTATTATATCACCGAAGTCAAGCGCTTTTATTACTTGGATAGGTGACCGTTTCAAGTAAAAATTACGTTTATCTTCCCCTGCATGGAATATGGAATAAATTCATCTCGCTTATTTTCACTTAAGTGTAGTAGTGATGCAATTGTGTATAATTCCCCATGCTTTTGGGCATCACTTTAATTGGTCTAGCTATTGATAAAAGAATTAAGCCACCCATCATCGTCCTCCCCCCCCCCTTCCTTATTCCTATAAGTATTTCCCCGCCTCGAGCTCCAATCTCATATATTTTACTATAGAGGTATTGTGTATCTCTGTAAAAAATAAATAAGGGGAGGGGGAGAAAAAATGCAATTCATTTTATTATATGATGCAATAATGTTATGTATTTAACTGTAAATTTAATAAGTTTGCAAAACTGTTGTATTCTTTGCAATTGGACACCTATAACCAGTACTAGTCTGCATGTCTTGAATAAATATATTAAATGTATAATGATTAATTTAATTTATTTTGAGATTAAATGTAAAGAAAAAAAAATAAATACGAAGGAGTGTAAGAAAAATGGAACGTTTGCTTCTTTTTTTAATATAATTTGAAATTTATATTTCATCGAAATTTATTCTAAAAATAATTGTTATTTAATTAGAATATTTTATAGAGAACGTATAGCAGAGATTATTAAATTGAACATTTCTGAAAATAAAAATAGAATCATGTCTTTTATTTGTTTGATAAAAAAATATTTTGATGATTTGATCGGTATGACGTCAGCATTGTACATGTCTGTCATATAAATTCAATATTTGAAAGGTCATTTATTACTGCTATTGGTTCATGCAATAAAACGATATGAATAAATTTGATAAATGTACAAAACTAATCTGGTTACCAATAACACAGTTGGGAAATATATCAAGTTGATAAACACGGTAAGTTATACCAATTAAATTTATGATCATGCATTATTGGATGTTAAATAACTTATAAAAAGACATTTATATAAAATATATATTCTAACGAATATAAATTATAATATACATATAATAATAATTATATTGTATCAATTGCTCAAAATTCAAGCAATCTTAACTTTTGCTTTGCAATTTCTAATTACATAGTATAGCTCTAATTTAATACTCTATCGGGGGCTCTATCGCATTCAAGAGTTCAAAAAAGTCAGACAAGGAGGAGAGTACCTTTTAGCCTTTTAGAAAACAAAACAAAAAAAAAATTGTGAAAATTCCCCTCCCCTCCTTCCCTCAGCTTCCTAAAAATAACAATGTTGGATAAGGCAACAAGGCCAGCAGAGATGACAGCTGAATCCGCACTTGTCTCGATATATATAAAAAGTATATATATATAAAAGTAAAAGCCCAAGCTGTCAAAAGAAATAACTCTACCTTTTATGATTCAATCACAACACCAAAATATTTAATATTCTTTTGAAAGGTGAATGACATTTTTATAAGATTGATTGTCAATTGATTGACTTTATTATTACTATTCACGTCACAATTATATTGTAAAAATAATGAGCCATTTTACATATCTAGAAGGCGTAACTAGAGTGACAGCCACGGCCCATATCCCATATATATACTGACTAGATAGGGTGCATGCGTGCTGTCAAGTGTATATATTATTATGTTATATAGGTCCCAGCACGGTGGTGGTCTCTAGGTGCGATTAGAGGGGGTGATGGTCCTACCCACTCGCCCACCCGCCCGTCTGCTCGCCACCCGGCGGCCCACCCACCGTTCTCCACAATCGATCTGAACACCAATGACGTCACAGCTTTGCTCACGTGCGTCAGAGTTACGAGTAATACTCGTCCTGCTCACTCGCTCACTTCTCTCTCTCTCTCTCTTTCTCTTTCTCTCTCTCTCTCTCTCTCTCTCTCTCTTTTCTCTCTCTCACCACACAAATTACATACCGCAAGGTTTATGACCGTACGCTTGTATTGCGATACTCATTAACACAGTAAATATTGTAAACATTATAAAAAAAAAATATTTGAAATTTCTTTTCAGTTTACATTAAACATGATATATATTTGGAAAGTATTGGTTTGCAATATATTTTATTTAATACCAAATTATATATATATATACATGTATACTTTTGATTCCGATTTACAGCAAGTTTTCTTGACTTTTAATATTTAATATTTTATTTTATTTATTTATTTATTTATTTATTTCACCCATTGAGCTCTATACAAGGCTAGAGGGCTAATCAGCTGTTTTAGGCGCGCACGGCGTCTGGGAGGAAAGTGGGTGGTGGTCGGTGCTATCGAATGCCTGGTTGACCAACCTAAGAAAGTTTCCTTATAAAATAAATATTAAAAGTTACACTGCAGTTGGCAATTCTGAGGAGAATACGTTGGAATGTGTGACGAAAGCGCAATCTCCCACCCACTTCCTCCCGCCGGACCGTGCGCACATTTTAACATTGAGAAGTATAGGGCATTATCCCTCTAGCCTTGTATAGAGCTCAATGATTTCACCCATACAGATTACATAGATAATTATATATAGATATTGATATATTATATATATATATATATATATATATATATATATATATATATATATATATATATATATATATTAGATAATTATATAGATTATTATTATCTATAGGCATTGCATAAAATATTTAAAAATTTTGTATATTAGATAGATTCTATGCATTACTTAAATTTCACAAAATGGATATTAATTGGTTTCGTTTTAAAGTTTTGAGTATTAGTGCAACCTAGTACTTCCTAGCTTCCAATGTTTCGCGTTAATATACAGTATAATTAAGCAGCTCTCTTTTATAAAATGTATAGGGGATGCGATAACGTATAAATTATTAAACTGAAAAGTATCAAAGTCTTAGCAACATTCTCTTGAGGAATTATATTACCAGTGCATTATAGCTTACAACTTATATTGATGCTACTCTACCGACATGCTGACGGTATATAATGCAATAAATATTATGAAATTTGCATGATGCAGGACGATCAATATACAAAAGCATTCGTTTATAATTTTTGAAATTATACGATCAAAAAGCAACGTGTGGACAACTGTACATTTAATCCGAAATATATATATAAAAAAATCAATATTTCATAAAATCACCACCATACATCAATCTTACAAAATTCATTGCAATTTTAATATGCTTCTATTTAACTAAATAAAAAAAAACGTTATACGGTTAACTGAAATTATTAAAAAAAAAAAAATGAAAATTGAAAAACACTTACCAAATATTTCTCCTTGACTTGCATATTCAGATACAATGTAGATCATATTTTTGGTCTCCATCACCTGAAACATTTAAATACCATCATTATTCCTGCACGTGAACACGTGTTCATTGTTGTACACGCGACCCGTGACGTCACACGTGTTCTATTAAAAATACTGCTGCTGTGACATTTGTGTGATAAGCTGCAGACATCGCTGGGCCGGCGTGCTGACGTAATTTAGCTGGCGGGTAAACTCTCTAGCATGTTTTTATGTCATCGCGAGCTCATGATATGTGCTGCTGATCACGCTCGCTCTTCTGCCTCAGTAACATTAGGATGCAAGCACGCGCTACCACATGAAAGCTGCTTTTTTTATATTAAATTTAATATATCATATGCCTTAGAGACATGTATGCATTATTATTTTTTCTTATTATGTAATCCAAGAAGAAAACAGAAGATTCTGATTTTGTTTTGATGACAAGCAAAAAAAGGAGTATGGAATATGAATAATGCAAATAATACACATGATCATTTTGAAAATAATATGCACGACATACATTTTTTAGTTCAAAGATAATACTATGCATTTAATTTATTAATTTTTTAACCAAAAATCATTTTGTTTGCGGTATATGGTATATGTGGCTTCAATATATGTCCTATGTCGTATTATATATATGTCATATACAAAAATATAATTGTATAATATATCCCCTATAATTAATTGAAAGTAAAACAAAAAAATTTTTTCATGTTACAATTCCAGCTGCATGGCAGTGTGAAAACTATAACTTTTATTATTATTATTATTATTATTATTTTGAAACAGAAGATTCATCTTGGTCAATAAAAAAAAATAGCTCAAATAATCTAGCAGGTTACAAATATTAACGTTTTCAGCAAAATGTAAGTAATCTTTTGCAGCGAGTACTGTCGATGTATATAATCGATATACATCACTCTAGTATTGCATGTACACCGAAAACTTACAACACTTCCATTATAATGATTATAATTATAACATGGAAAATTCTCCTTTAGAGAATAACAACCTCATTATACAATTCATTGTACAGTACTTAATTTTTGACAGCATGAAAGCCACTGATTAAAGCCAACCTAATTTTGTGAGTATTTTTTTCATTTATACGTTAATAAGGTCACAGAAAATTGTCAACAAAGACATAAGGGGGAAAAAATTTCAAATTAGCTCTTGAGTTACAATTTAATAGGAAAGGCAGTCATTAATATTATAATTATATATTATAGGGTACGTATAATGATATTATATTAATTACACTATACAATATATTTACGAATACACTCCTCAGCTGTTACTTACTTGAATTCAAGTAATTTGAAATTCTTCCAATCCTTATCAGTATATTTCTTACGTATTGTCATGTTATGACGTATAATTAATATTATAATGATAGTGAATTACACATTTCTAAACGGTGAGAATGACGTCATATAAAACATCGTATCGTAAAATATACAAAAATTATTTTAGAGCCTATTATTTACCTACCTGATCATTCCTGATGAAGTTCTTGAAAAAAGCAACTAAATCATGCCGTAATACTTAATCTAAAAGTTATTTTTAGTACTTCTTATATGATAAAATTACATTGCATTATCACTTATTTTAATGTGGACTTCCCCATCTTAATTTCTCTAACACTCGACTGCCGAGTCACCATTAATATTAAATGAGTTAGTGACGGCGGAACGTGCCCATTGTGCTCGCTAATTTTTTTTTTTTTTTTTTTTTTTTTTTCGTAATGAGAGCTGAGAAGGACCGTTTCAGTTACACTACACGTCATACAATGATTCAATTGGACACAGTTGTAAGTCCTTCCCTATTCTTTGACGACACTTCACACAAGATATATTAACTTTCTTATACCCACTGACGTTTGTAAAAATGACTTTATAAAAAAATATTTGAAGATAAAAATTTTGATATTCTATTTTATAAGAATTTAAATTTTCATTTAACTTTTCGTAATATTTGATTTAATGATTAGAAAATATTATAAATAAATGTTAATAGTTGTTATTAATAATTAATATTAATATAATTAAATTTTATGTTACAGCCCGAGAATTAACAATGATTTTTTAAGAAGTACAAAAAGCTGCCACTAAAAAAGTTTAATTCTAATGAAGTAATATAAAGTGAATAAAAAATAATTGAATATTATATATTTTAATGTAATTAATACACACATACATTTGTTACTAAATTTAAGAATTTCGATGTAATTGATCGAGATTGTCTCATGCGCGCATGTCTCTCTGTGACAAACTAGCTGTCTTTGTTCAATTACAATAAAAAACTCACCAATTTAAGGTAAATAATTTTCTAGGTCAATGATAGACGACCACAGATATAAATTCAATGGTAAAATTTCATTAATAATTAAAACTATTTTGATTGTTATATCTACGTCATTGTTATATAACACGCGATTGTGTCAAGGCTGGGATCATCGTATTTGTCACACCTCGTGATCAGCTGATAATCTCGTTACGTCGTCTACTGATGACGATTTGAGCGAGAATTTTACATTATATACGAGACTACGCCTGACCAGCACACTTATATAATTAATGCTTTGAAGTGTTTTATTCTATCACCAAAGTCTGGTAATAGGTTTCTATTATATATTGTTAACTGACGTACACAACGAACGTCACATTTCCGATGTGTCAAAACAAAATCGAATTTCCACTTTTATTTCCCAAGATTTTGATAGCCTCTGATTTTTTTATCTTGACACATAGTCATGAAATTTTTGTTTTGTTTCATATACTCGTACGTTACCAGGTCGATATTTTTCAACTGGGACATTTGGGGAGAGGATATTATATTATATACGAAGGGTATTAATGCTATTGATTATACCTAATACATCAATTAAATGGAATGCGAGACCTTTTAAATTCCTTCCCTTTCCCCAGTGAATTCGCACTTTCTTTACAAAATAAAATTTCTTTGACTCCAGCGCATGCAAGTACGTGATTGATTATTAAATTATTTACGTTAAACGTTAAACGTTATATATACTTAAATATATTATAGTACAACTTTTTATATATTATAATAATTATTAATTATATTCACAATTTCAAACACGCAACAACGCTTAAATATATATATGATAATCAAATAAAGCTCTATAAAATATGCTCAGAAAAATTCAAACCATGCAGGCCCCCTTCCCTGTAAATTTGAATTTATAAGTAAAATAGTAGTATATTCTCCGACCCTAACTTTAATTACGACCCTTCTTCGATTGTGTCTTGTGGGCCCAATTTGGTGGCTTTTCTAACTGAATACTAATTACAAATCATTAATTACCTGGAAGAGCTTGATGATGTGAGGATGATCCAGCTGTTTCATGATGGCCACCTCGCGGTAAACCTTCTGCAGGTTACTTGCGTCCAGCTGTGATTTATCGATGATTTTGATGGCCACCTGTGAACATATTTATGAATGTTTTTACTTTGATCTGTATTTTATATATAGAGGGTAAGTAGTGTGTATATGCACTCGTGGGACAACGAGTAGAGCAATCAAGCAACCATTAACGTTGAGTTGCTCTTGATCCCCTCTTTTTTTTTATCTGCTGACTCGTTTAACGTTTGACAAGCATGTCCTCCTACTCCTCCTCTTGTTTAACTTTATTGCACAAGAGATGAAATTGTATTTTCCGCCCTGTATAACACTTCACGTAAAAGAATAATCACATATCACAATTAATGTTGTGACTATTATATAATACTGTTTGTTTTGGATTGTATTATACCATGTAATGTAAATTTACTAAATTTATATCACTTGAAAATGAAGTGTATATACATAGAACTATATTAATATGTGTTTATATTTTGTTTTAATTTGAGTTATTTAAAACAAAAACAAAAACAACGATGAATATAATATATGATGAATTATATTATTAAATTTGAAAAGAATGAGAGAGAGAGAGAGAGAGAGAGAGAGAGAGAGAGAGAGAGAGAGAGAGAGAGAGAGAGAGAGAGAGAGAGAGAGAGAGAGAGAGAGAGAGAGAGAGAGAGAGAGAGAGAGACTTTAAAGTAGGCAACCGTTTATACAAAGGCAATTTCTGTGATATGCTAAAAAATAAAGATAAATTGAAATAAAAATGGGAAAAAAAGACGAACTAAACTAAACTTTATCGTAAATTGGAGTCGACTTTCATGGCACTGTCACATGATATTATAGAATCATGAGATTCATGCATGAGAGAGAGAGAGAGAGAGAGAGAGAGAGAGAGAGAGAGAGAGAGAGAGAGAGAGAGAGAGAGAGAGAGAGAGAGAGAGAGAGATATTACTATACTGAGAGAGAGAGAGATTACTATACTGAGAGAGAGAGAGAGAGAGAGAGAGAGAGAGAGAGAGAGAAACCCATAAAATAACTATCTAGATACATTCGAGACGATCGGCTTTGCTGTGCCTACCCATTTTATTACATAAACATACAAAGTAAGAGAAAAAAAATAGTCAAATTTTATTTTATGTATACATATATAATAACTTGTGTATTATGTTTAAATTACATTATAATTATCATGGCATATTCATTTAATATAGTTATAATATATGCATTAATAAACAGTATAGTAATTTGAAATCAGTATTCTGATGTATTACATTCTATTTTCTACTTCTTGGGGCTAAAATTATTACGACGTATTAAGATTTTTAGTTTTAAGCTCCCTGCTGTCTCGTTTGCCCCTCAGTCAAGTTGTGTTTTTCTTAGGTAAAGAGCTCAAATTAGCTTGTGACGTAAAACTAAATGTTATATACGAGGACGCTCATTCCTTGCAATACCCTCATTATACTTGGGTTTGCCTTTATTATGGTTTATTTTGGGAGCATTTAATGTCTACTACAGCACATGCCGGAAGTTATTACACCAATAATATTAGTCACCAACGTACGTGAGTTAAATATATAAGAGAATATTATTCCTTGAAAAGTTATATATAAGAGACACGAGCAAGGGGGAACAAAAATACGTGTAAAATTAAAAAAAGGAACATTGATATATGTGTTGTTTTTGTATAACATACGTCTTATATTTGAAGCGTTAAATCTATATAAAAATGCATTTATTTTTAAAAAATATTTATATTTTTAGAAACCATGCAAATGTTATTTCTATTTTAAGTTAAAATCATTAATATTAGTTTTTCTATTTTAAGTACAAATTAATCAGCATGTTTAAAAGTGCTGAACGTTATTATTTTTGTTTTTTACATGCCAAGCCTTAATTTTTATTGATGTCTAAAGCTAAAGATGGTAAAATTACAAAAAAAAAAATACATCATCTGTAATTTATAATGTTGTCAACTTCTTATACAATGACCTTCTTGGAATATTTTACATTAATTAAGATAATGCCTTGCAGTAATCACTTTGGCCGGTGACTTTGGCTTATACAAATGCCATGGTGATGATACTGATGATAGTAATAAGCCTCGACAACGTTAGTGCAAGCATATTGGGTGAACTCACGTCATAGTTGTAGTTCGTACGTCTTATACCGAAATAGAGCTACCCCGCATGGCTTCAACGCACGCGAACACCACGCGTTACTTAATTATTACTCTCTCTCTCTCTCTCTCTCTCTCTCTCTCTCTCTCTCTCTCTCTCTCTCTCTCTCTCTCTCTCTCTCTCTTTCCTCTTGCTTATCCACCACCACCCACCATTCACACGCCTCAACTTTGGCTCTTACGCGCAGGTCTACGAACTATCCAAGCAAGCTTTCATATTATCTTATTATACGCATTTTATTTTGACCCTTATCCATATATAATTTTCATATTTTTTACTCCTTATGTTTTACGGCATTATATAATTAAGAGAAAATTATATGAATAAAATGCATTAATTTATGTCACAGCGTCACACAACATTATTATAAATTCAATGATTCACGACAGTAAAAAAAATAATACGAAAAAAAAGGCGCATCGACCTTGTTAAAAGAGAGTGACGTATATTAAAATACAGTTAAACAAAAAATGTATAAATTATAAATAATACACACTCAATACACAGAATTATTAAGATGAATAGACTATAATTAAAAAGAAATTTGATTGTTCTACTTGCATAAGAATGCTCCTTTTATTTAAATAAAAAAATTGTAAGAAAATTCTCCTTTATTTTTTAACTGTCATCGTCTGGTTACTATATATTTATTATCTTCACTATAGTTTTAAGTCTTTTAACTTAATAAAAATTTAATATGTATAATTTATTTAATTTGATGTTTATTTATTTTGCTCTTGTTAAAATTAAATCTTAATTATCTAGAAACTTATTTGGTAAAGTTCAATTGAGCATGATTAACACACGCACTATTTTTACGGTCGGTCACACTTTGAGAGAGTTGAGTGATAAATAGATCGAGAAGTATACGAATCTTATTTATAAATTGTCGAGCTGCGCGTGTCCACTGCCAAATACCAACTGTTCTAAATATAAATCACTTTATATTGTACCACGCTTTCCACGCGTGCTCATAAGCTACTTTCTGGACTCATTTTTTTCTTCTCTCATTTTTTTTTAAATGCCTTCATTTTTAATTTATTACAGTTTAAATACTTATTTTCTCAAATTATTATGAATTAATTATGCATATATTTCATTTTCTTTGTTGTGACATTTCAACTTTCAACACTCGGTAATATTGAATGCAAAAAAAAAAAAAAAAAAAAAAAATGGTACGAGTTTGATTTATCAATGTGATAAGGTTTAAAATTAAAACAATTTCATACTTGTTTTTTAGCAATTCAAAGTCGTCATCATGAAACTCATGAAGAATGCAATGGAGTAGTGCTTATATGAATTATCATATTATTATGTACTAAATTTGAATGTGACTGTACTCCCAAGCAAAATTTTAAAAATCAATGAGCATTAGAATCACTACACCTATTTTTTGCTTTAATTAAATTTATTTATGCTATATTCTAAAAATAGTGTATTTCATAAAAACGTAAAATAATTTATGACTGTGCTGTTATTATATACTGAACTATATTATAGAACAAAAAAATCATTTACGTCATTGCGCGCATGGAAAATCACGTTCGTTTTAACTCAAAACTTCCTTTCTACAAGTCAAATGACGTGCCACACTACAGAGTAACTATTTTTTAATAAAATTTAAATATCTCATATATTTATTATTCAGATTTTTAAGAAGAGTAATTTTGAAAGAGCGGCCTTCATTTCATAAAATGTAATTTAATTTCTAGTATTATTTTTAAATGGGCCATAGAATGAAAGACACATGCCCCCCATGTACCCCAAAACATATTAATATGTAGTATATGAAATTACTTGTTCACACCAGAAAAGGTTTGCATAGTATTATGTATGTATTTTTGACCGTATAATCATTCTAATTAATTATCTAATTAAAATATCTGAATTTTTTTCTACAGCTTTTCGCACTTCAAATGTAGTATAAGAAATAACTTGTTTAAACCAGAAAAGTTTTACACAAAATTACGTACGTACGTATTTTTGCCCGTATCATTCCATACACATCTAATTAAAATATCAGTGAACTTTTTTCTATAGCTTTTCGCACTTCAAATGTAGTATAAGAAATAACTTGTTTAAACCAGAAAAGTTTTACATAAAATTACGTACGTACGTATTTTTGCCCGTATCATTCCAAACACATCTAATTAAAATATCAGTGAACTTTTTTCTATAGTATAGCTTTTCGCACTTCAAATATTACAGTAACATTTTTAAATGCTCACATTTTCATTTTTTACCTCAACTAGCTCACTTGAAACACATGTAATTAAAAATATTAACATAAAAATTCCATTAACACTTTAATTACATAATTTAATATTATTTTTTAATTACATTTATAAATTTCATTTCAATGAAGTTATTATATAATAATAACAGAAAGCTACACACGAATGTAAATTACTGAACTATAAATTATTATGTTTGATATATGAATTAAGAAAGTAAATAATGATATCACTTCAATTGTAAAATAACAATTAATGTATATACCCTTGCTCGTTTCTTTTCTCACCTTATCGTCCTTGTATTATATTATGTATTTTTTAAGGTTAGTTTTGAC
This sequence comes from Siphlonurus alternatus, assembly GCA_949825025.1. Lineage (NCBI taxonomy): Eukaryota > Metazoa > Arthropoda > Insecta > Ephemeroptera > Siphlonuridae > Siphlonurus > Siphlonurus alternatus. The sequence goes on from OX463778.1 coordinate 22,349,297, forward strand.
GTAAGTAAGTTTCTTCTTGTAAGTAAACATTACGATCGAGGCTCGCGCACGCTTCTATATAATGTAGCTCGTGCGTGCGTATATCAGAAGCCTGAGAAATTTGCTGTTCACGCCTGTAAAGCATGCTTGCTTACATTTACTACTGTAAAATTCCCGACTACATTCACATTAAATTAATATTTCTACCGGAAGTAAATAATTTCTGTACTCAAATTTTGAAATAATGAAGTGAATAAAATTTTGTAATAACATTGCAGTATTAAAGTAGAGTGAGCGATTTCATTTTTTTGAATATTTTATTTTCTAAAAATAGTTTAACACGTCCTCTATTGAGAAATGAAAACCAAAAAATTCCATCTCAAATAGATTCACCACAAAAATTTCCCAAAGTTGGTGTTTCGGAGGCATCCTTATGGAACAGAAAACAGCTTTTTTATACTCCAACTTCGTCTGAACTATGGTACCACAATTAAAAAATACGTACGTAATCTATGATGAATTCTTTAATGGATTTTCAAAAAAAAAAAAAAAATAATAATAATAAAATCCGGAAAAAAATATTGAGAATCCCTATGGGAATTAACCCGCAAAAATTTCAATATTTTTTTTCGGAAAAACGGCTCCGTAATTTTTTTTTTTTATTTGAAAATCCATTAAAGAATTCATCATAGATTACATACGTATTTTTTAATTGGTACCATAGTTCAGACGAAGTTGGAGTAAAAAGCTGTTTTCTGTTCCATATAAGGATGCATGTTACAGGCCTCCGAAACCGAAACACCAACTTTGGGAAATTTTTGTGGTGAAGCTATTTGAGATGGAATTTTTTGGTTTTCATTTCTCAATAGAGGGCAAGTTAAACTATTTTTAGAAAAAAAAAATATTCCAAAAAATTATATCGCTCACTCTACTTTTAAACGTGTGTATATAAAAGTTAACAATATAAACAAAAAGTTAAGAAAAATTCGATTTCCGTTAGTTTAATTGATTGTAGTGTTTTCACAGTCGTAAGTTTACTGTAAGAAACTCACATTTTCTGTTATTCTGATGGTTTGGTCGGTCACCACCACGACGATAACTACGGGAGCGAATTGACGTCAGTGGTCGCATCGTAACACGACGTTGCTAATACAGCAGAGGTGAAGCCAACAGCTTGCCTGACGCACTCTATATAGGTAAAGTCTTCTTTCCTTCTTATATATACCACAGCAATATTTGCTCTAAGCTAAATCATTCAGCACGAATGTTTTCAACTTCACATAGCAACAAATGAAATTATAATTTATGAACGCTCTCTCAGAGAGACAAATATAATTAAATAAAAATGAAATTTTTGTTTAAGAGATGAGAAATTTGGGATCTCTCCAATTCTCTTGAAGGGAGGAGATTGAAATGTTCTAACTCCTCACTTTTTTTTTATTTTACCCATAATAGTAATAAGTTTAAAAAATGCTCATGCAATATATAATCTCTTGAGAAGTCGTCGAGAAGTTCAGATTTATTTTCCTAATTTATATTTATTTTGATACAATATATATTGTAATAACATTAATTTATTGATTTTTGGTAGCAAATTCATATGTATTTATAAAGATATGCATGCATGGTTATAAATATATCGGTATTTACCAATACAGTAATGGGCGTCTCCGTCCGTCACTAATAATGTAATAATTATCTTGTTTTTATTTTGTTTAGCTATAGGCATATATTATTTGAAAATCATGATGAAATATTGAACTTAAAAATTAAAAAGTTGAAGGAGAAAAATAAAAATGTTTAACTTTTTCACTGTTTTTTTTTTTTTTTTTTTTATTATTTATTTATTTTTTTTTTTTTAAGAAAATCTCTAACATTGAATATTTGTTTAGCGTATATGCATGAAGTGTTGATATTATATATATTGCCTTATTTTGAAATGTTATAAAAACACAGCAATGCACACCATATGATAGTAGAAACTTGGAGGGTCTTGTCTCGTAGTAGGAAGAGTGATCAATAACTAAGGAGATCCTCCTAGGATTTAACTTGAACTATTTAAAAAAATATATATTTCATTAAAATTATAAATCTATTTTAGCAGACACACGTGTTCACTCAATAGTGTGCAAAATATTTAAGAAGTTGCTACAGACAGACGGTGTTAAGTTGTGACGTCAGCACCGCAGACTTCCGAAGAACTAGAAGTCAAGTGCATGTCACTATAGAAGGAAATGAGTGGCGGCATGGAATCGTGGAAACAGAGAGATGGCGTGCCACCTCGACTCTCATGCAACACGAGGATGATCGCCAATATTTGCAGATATTATAGTAGACACAATTAAACCAAGTCACGGTTTACTTCAACTTTTTAATAAGATTCTTCTATTTAAAGGTATACATTGAATTTTAATTATATGCATGCAGTATATATTATATTAGTATAAAGCATACACTTTTTTATACATGTATTTATTATAATCTATATATTTGTTTAATAGCTTATTTCTATCAAATAACTTATTTGACTTGTATTTAGTTAATATTTATTATTGCATGGAGAATCGTTCGATTCAACGAATTAATGCTAACCCCTCCCCCCATTTTTTATTTTATTTATTTATTTTTTTATATACTACATGAATTGTTCATTGCATCAAAGTATATTTAGTTATTTACGAACAGAGCTTATATTTGGTAGATAATCTTTTGAATACTTGCAATAAAAAGCACTTGATTATATAACCAATTTAAATTATTATTACTATATGGGAACTTGATTGAGCTTATCAGTTTTTGAGGAACGATTATGACACTTCTGACTTCACACATTTACAAAAAAATATATATTTACTGAAATAAAATAAATTATGAACTATCTCGCAATATGATATGAATAAGTAATTAATTATTGTATTGAGAATGTATTATATTTTGAATTCTGAAATAATATATACGATTGAATGTCATATCAAGATAAATCGTTACATTTTCAAGAATTTGCGGCTTCATAAAATATTAACAAAAATAAATATAATAAGTTATCATAAATATTATTACAAAATATTTCTTGCGCTGTGTTGAATTAATTTTTAATGTTTACATCCTCGTTTGATGTTATACCATCACCTACTTTATTGTGATTTTATATTGAATAAAATGTTGGTTTAATTCTTAATTGTCACTTTTCCGTAAAGAAAAGTTTTAGTTATAGAATTTTAACAAGGAAGTATACATTACTTGCCTGTGGTAACTTCCTGGATTCAATCATATTAAATTTTCAATGGAACTGTGAAATTTTACCTTTTTTTTATGAAATATATATCCCTGTTGGCTAGGTTTTTCCGTGCATGCGAGATTGTGTAGTAAATCTCTTGTACAGGAAGCTTATATACACAACATATTAAATATTATAGATATTAACTGGAAATTTTAAACAAAATTTTGAAAGTTATAAATTACATTGTGTAGTTTTTTTTTCCCCCGACTGTTTGATTTAAGAACCTGTGTATTAAACTTCAATATTCTAATTATAAAAAAGGGACCTTAATTTACTAATATATAACATGAGTATAATATCATCATAGTTTATTGATACCTCTAAGTTTAACGCCCTTAAAATCGAGGTGAAACACTACTGTGTGGTCATGTAATTAAATTATAAATAAGCACGCAAACACAAGCAACGACTTTTTAAATGTCTTAATAAATTTGAGGGTTTCAAATTATCACAAAAAATCTTTGGCAAAAAAATATTATTGATACCTGGAGTTCAACAACAGAACTATCCAAATCTGCAATAAAAAAAATAGGGTTGTGTAAGTCCATTATATGAATTCCTTCATTAATTATATTTAATTCCGATTCATGTTATAAAATCTTGCAATTTAAGAATCAATTTCGGAAAAGACTTAATATATTAAATTTATACGATGAAATATTAGTTTATTTTAGTGCCTTATATGAAACAAATAAAACAGTTAACATAAACAAAAAGAAAGAAATACCTTTGCAGTTTCATAAATTTTTCATTAAAAAAACAATAATTCAATATTTCTAACATACATATCTTAATCGGTATAATATACGTTGTTGTTATTGATTAAAAAATATAATATTTTTTAACTTAAATGTCATCCGTTATTTAACAACTTTTATTAAAAATAAAAATAAACTATAATAAATTTCCAACGTTTCATCATTTTAATAACGTAAGTAAATCTTATATTCCCCAGATGTTGAAACAATAAATTACCACCAAAGTAAATTACAAGAAAAGAGCATCATTGAACGCTGCTACCATCCCGTTCTTGACCTCGCCTCATGCAGCCCTGAATGCGTGGCGGGACGCCGCGAGGTCATTGCGAGATAAAGTTAGCATGCGTTGGACACGCGGTGGCGACAGCAGAGACCCGAGGAGGAAAGGACAGTCGGAGGCGGCGATGTCAAGCCAAGTTGAAGGTAAACGACATTAAGTACGCGGAATACATCCAGACCAACAAGCTAACAGGATAAAAAAAAAAAAAAACACTTAACTTGACTATATATAAATATAAATAAAAAAAATATTTCTATTTTTAAAATTGTTTCAATGTCAAACTTAAAAAATTATAATATTGCATATAAAAAAATGTTGCTCTTAGATAGATTCTTTGATATAAATATAATCTACCCTTATTTTCAAGGCTGCAAAGATGGAAAATAGAGTATAAAATATATTATTATATTAATACATGACGGCATCAGTGCGTATGATAGAAGCTGTGTTATAAGTATGCATAATAAAATTTTAATATAGCAGTCCAAATAGTAATGATAATTTTTAATAAAACAATTAAGGTAGTTAATAAAAGGAAGAGATTATTTATTTTATACCTATTATACAATAACCCCTTTATTGTTATTTTAGTGCATATTATTGTTGTTGTTTTTTAATAGATAGCTTTGCAACAAAACAGTACAACTTTTTTGTATCTAACATTGCATATATTATATGCTAAATTGTATAATATTCATAAGTTTTTATAAACAGAATCCAATGCTAGAAATTATTAAAAATAAATAGTCAACTGATATAATAATACATAGTATATAGTGCATTATTTATTCGCAGTTTCTTTATCTGTGATTTATGCTATGGTGACATTACAAATTGTCAACAAGGAGGCTATATATTTTAAAAGAAGCACGTCAAAAGTACATTGGGACAAACAAAAAATATAATTCGCAAAGAACGTGGACACCCCTGATTTGTACGAGTCATATATCAGCTAGAAAAAATTGTTGTTTTCATGCCGAGATGTGCATAAAAAAATGCATTGTTAGTTTGTTATGGAGATTTTATTCGATTATAAAAAGTTTCATAAATAAGAAATTAGTGACATAACACGTCAAATAAGCTGGCTCAGTTTTATTTATAAAACAACGCGGATACAATTTCATTGCATGACAGCCATAATTGTGTGATAAATAATAATTTATAATCAGCAACTTACATCCTTGTTGGTTGTAATATAATAGTGGAACTTTTGAATTGTGAAAGTTCAATCAAATAATTAAAACATACACGATAGTGGTTTTAAATTTTTAATTTTTCTTAAATATAATATTAGAGAATAATGTATTTACTTTATAAATTTTATTGTATGTAAATTATAATATATTATAAAAAAAATGTCACCTAAGAGTTTGAGTTTTATGTTTTTTAACTGCATACAATTTTGATGAGAATGAAAAATCGGATAATATTAAAAGTTCCTTTTATATTTTTGACATTGTTTCTAACTCTCCACTCTTTAAGCGACATTTTTAAAATTATAATAAAACTATAATATATAATTAATTATTAAATTACATTGTATTAAAAAAAAACAAGGTTTGATAGTATAAAAAAAAGTTGGTGTCAAAAGTGACAGAGAAATTAACATCTAACCGGTATCACATGTGACTTTATAGTATCAGCAGGCGCACACTTCAGCGTAAACAAATCGTTACAGAACTGCATTGCGCAGTGTAAAATAATATAACAATAAATATAATTTTGTTATGACTTACCTCAGTCTTGGTTATACGATGTCTTGCTAATTTAACAACTGCAAAATTTCCTTTACCTATTGTCCTTTCAATATCGTAAAATCCAACCCTAATAGGATGATTTTTATGAGTGTCTGCAGCCATGACCATTCTATGTTTTGATACAATTTTATTTCACTTTTTTTTTAAATTATTATATCTCGTTGTATTTTTTACACTTATTTTTAACACACATTTATACAAAAAATTATTAAATTTTTATAAATTTGTAGGCCGGGTTGGATATATAGGTAAGTTGATTGTTAGTTCTTGTTGGTGTTTCTAGGCCCGTTTCCACGGCCTCACTCATGTCTCACCGCTGCCGTCCAAACCGCTACCCGCCCTCCGCGATCCTCTCTCCCTCCTCACCCCGCCCTCTTCTTGCTCCGAGTGACGCACGGAGTTTGTGACGTCAGTGGTTCCCATAGCCAACAACCGCAGTAGTGTCCTCTATCGTAAAATTAAGGTACCAATACTACAATGCTAAATCTAATAATTAACTTTAACTTTGCTTTATTAAAAAAAAATATATCTTAATTTAAGAATTTTAAAATGTCTCGTGAAAAAGCAAAAACAAAATCATAAAAATTCTATGATTTTTTAATTCAGTCTTAAAATATATAATGTTGAATTATATATTTTTATATTATATATTTATGCATGCATGATCTAAAAATTACTGCTGCACGCACGCGATATATTATAATGTTATGACTATATCCCATGCATGGATTAAGGATTTACTACGGTAAAAATTATATCTTATCTTTATTATCTGATCGTGATATCTATACGATGCATTTTTTATTTCATTTGTATATAGTTTTACAGCTTCTATACATTCGTAACATTTTTTTTTTTTTAAATTCTTTTACTCTCTTGCGTTGTTATATTATAGTGACGTACTTTTTAATGGGACAGGATTGTATCACAATAGATTTTGTGGTCTGAAAGGAGTCAAAGGAGCATGAAACAATTTAAAGAGTAGACAAAACTAACTGAGTAAATCATTTACTGTCGATCAATTTATTTTTAAATCACCAATAATAAAGAAACAATTATAACAATAAAATGAACATACACAAATTCTGCATTGATAAAACTTTTTTTTTTCACTATATTAAATAAATTAGCAAATAAAAGCAGCCCCCCCCCCCCGAAATTTTGGATTTAACATGGGCAATATAGGCATTTCCCCCACTCCAATTTTTTTTAACATTGGCCGTATGGAGGCAGCCCCCCCCCCCCCCCCCCCGGATTTTTTTTTCTGGATCCGCGCCTGAATAAAAGTACCATAAAATTTTATATACATGATAAAATTTACTAATAAAAAAATCTCGTTGATGTATATACTGAAACGTCAATTATTCGGTTGATATATTTTACATATAATATATATATATGTATGATATATATATATATATATATATATATATATATATATATATATATATATATATATATATATATATATATATATATATATATATATATATATTATGAGATATGGTCCAGCGTGTTTCAATCAAGTGATGTTTTGTACGTCAAAGAGAAGAATAATAACTCCCCGACGTTGAGACGCATCTAGTTCGTGTTTTGTTGGAGTGGGGTGGCGGTGCTCGGGGGGCACGGGCCCGTGGGTTGAGGTGCAGCCGCAGCAGCAGCCGAGCTCTGATGACGTCATTGGCCGGGCCAAATCGATTCGGGCGGCGTGCAGCAAGCAGTAGCACCCCCCCCCCCCCCCCCGTCAGTACCGCCACTTCTGCTAGCAAAGCCGGCATCGAGCGAAAGAGTACCGCCCACGTACGTGTGGAGCGCACAATCAGCCCCGTATTGGCGAGACTTTTAATCATAAAGCATAAAGATTATAAAGACACATTTTTCCAATAAGTTGGCTCTTGGGTTAATATTAATTGTATATGCTACAAAAACGAATAAGTTTTAGTTTTAATTTAATTGGTATATAAACAATAAACATTAATTACAAAATATAATTTAGTATCGGTTGGATTTTTTCATGAAAATAACATCTCCTATATAATAATTTAATTAATTTTTATTTTTATATATTTCATTAAATTCTAAACAAGGTCAGCACTAATAACAATCACATTAATTAGTCATGTAAGCTGTAAGAGATATTACCAATTTAAAGTCCGCCTAAGGCGTCCAGCGCGCTCCGGTGTTGAAGGTATGCAACTCTATATACATGTAGGTAAATAAAATTGCATACATTTCAGGCTTTGTTAAAGAACAACATAAATTATATAATATCCAAACATCTTTTTAGTGGGAAAAGGGCACAAATCTTCTACTTCTCTACTATATACTATAGTGTTAATTGGTAAAACGGTAAATAGAAAAGGACACAACTCTATTTTTTTTTTATTTTTTTTTTTTTTTTGCTTGTGTGCATCTCCGTATTCTTGTCCCGTCAAGACAGAGTCTTATCGACAGGTGCTGTAGTTTGCACTGCGTCCATGGCCGACTTATTTTATCCATCCCGGCATTAGCCATTGTAGTCGAGGGGGAACCATGGAAAACCCCAAGTCAGGATGGTCGGTGTCAGAACACGTTCTAAACACCTCCCGAATGCATGTGGCAGTGGCTCGTCTCTAACCAGACAGCGAAGGTTCAGACCTCTCGATCTTTTCACCTATAGCTCCCAGTAGGATTCGAACACACGACCTTCTGATTACCAGTCAGACGCGCTACCACTGCGCCACCATGCTCGGTCAATGGTATATATTTTAATTAATATTTTTTATATATTTTAATATAATTTTTCATATAAGCTAGCTTGTTTAAAAGTTTGTTGTCTTCTGGGTCACAACAATTTAAGAAACTGACTGTCAATTAACTTCTTTGCGCTTAATTAATTTCACCTTTCCTTTTGCCTGCAGTTCTTAAGAAGTTAGACAGATTGATGTGCTGTCAAAAGTTTACAGATATAATGTTGCAAATTAAGACAAATGATATACATTGGTTTGTAATACCTGATAAACTTAATTGTTTTGACCGCAATAAAACTGTATTTTTTCTTATTTGTCATCAATCATGTAATTTAAAATGAAATTCAAGGAATTTAATAAGACGCTGAGAGCCTAATTTTGAACTTTTCCTGCTAATTAAATTAGGTTTTAATCATGCGGAAACTAGTAAATTAAGGTAATTGTGCCATGTGTTTAATTAATATATAAATATACAGAAAAGGATGAGTAATAATATTTGATATCATTATAATAATAAATGCAGTATATTAAGCAGGTACAAATAATCTCTGTAAGCTGCCCCAATTATTTATTTTCTCTATTATTATGCCATTAAAAAATACCTTTCTACAAATTCTACTGCATGCATGTAGCCAAAATAAATGTAGTAAATATATATATATATATATATATATATATATATATATATATATATATATATATTATAAGATCCCATGAGTTCTCCAGGTAACTAGCTGAAGCTGATAAGGCCATATATATATATATATATATATATATATATATATATATATATATATATATATATATATATATATATATATATATATATATATATATATATATACATATATATATATATTTGTAAGCAATTAAAAATATTGATTGTAATAAAAAATTTGCGAAAGAACTAAAAAAGTTTCTATTAGCGCACCAGTTTTATTCAGTAAAAGAATATATCAATTAATCTTAAGAATATAACATATATAGCGGATAAATGCCACTATGATGTATTATCTTGATTTATATATGTGTATGAATGTTAGTTTAATGTTTGTTTTAATTGTTTTTAATATTTCTAAGTGCATATAATATTGTATCATGTTTAATTTTTAAGTTATATTTATAAGTTTTTTGTCTCTATGTTGTATTATGTACAGCCACAAGAGAAATAAATAAATATATATATATATATATGGCTTTACCAGCTTCAGCTACTTACCTGGAGAACTCATGGGATCTTATATAATACATTATGTTATACGGATTTTACACAGCGTAATTATTATGTAGAGCCATGCATGCATAACTTGTATTATTTTTGCTAGACGACTATCAATAAATAATAATTGTATTTACTCACTGATCATTAAAAATGTAATACCTTTAAAACACGTTATAATATTCACTATCTAATTATTTAATTATTGAATTTATTATTTCAAATTTAATTATTATATGTATAGATTTTATATATAATATTATATTGTAATAATTGCACAAATTATATAGTCCGTATTATATATGTATATAATTATATGTGTATGTTTCATATTCTTGAAAATAAATGTCATCTATTCTTATTTCTCTAAAACTGAAATTCGAATATATTTGTTTTACAGCTAGATTTGAGGTGAACTGGAAAAAAAAAAAAAAATGAAGTTTTAAAAATATTTGGACTGTCATCAAAAATAGACCAGAAGGCAAGTTTTACAAATTAGTATAATGCGAACATCATTTTTAAAAAGTTTAGTTTGTTAACGGCGCTGGAAGAGACTCGATGACAAATGAGCAGAGTTGCAGTTGGCAGTCGCGCCCCGGCGCTATAAACCTTGCCAAGAGTCACACAGAGATGCGCGCCGAGGACTTTTAAGGACTTTTAAATTAATATTCTTTATAGGTCCCTTTAAATAATTAAGATTCAATCGCTCTTTCGTGTATTAGCTATAAAATTAGGTGTTTATTATTATTTACTATATGGTACTCTACATTTTAATACATAAAAAAAATAATAATAATTTCTTCACTATAATATTGTATCGATCATTAAAAATTCTAATCTCAAGTTTCAATAAATCCGTTTTATGAAAATTATGTGCATCGAACCATATTTTATATAATATATACCATGATATAATCATATAATTTTATTATTTGCTATAATTATTAACAGTCAATTACATATTAAAAATTTACTTTATGTAATATATACATATTTTTTTAAGCATTGCATGGCTGCATATACATAACAAAAAGTTAATTAAAAATAAGTAATGAAGTTAATTAACTATCTTTTGTTAATACAACTTATATAATAAATACATTATTTTATAAATATTTGAATTACACTTCAATTCACATTTCAACATTTTTTACACAATAATAATTCTAAAAAATAAATCTAGCTATATTATATAAGGTATCAAATTGGTATCGAGAGCCGTGTAGGTTCATAGTGCCCTTGTATTTTTAATTCTTCCAATTTTCAAGAGTTTGTTATTAACTTTTTAAATCCCTATAGAAGGTTTTAGAAATAATATATACATTATTGTCATGAAGATCTGAAAAACGAATGTACAGCGAGGGCTTTTGTTTGACCAATTGTGAATATTTTATCACGGAGTCGAGTATCGCTGTTTCCTTTGTTGCAGCATCCAACAGGCCGGAGCAGCAGAGGAAGGATGTACTCTCAGCATGTAGAAACGATTGCAGCAGCCAAGCATGCCAACAGGGCTAATTGTGTATTTGCAGCTGACGTCAGAGCGCGCACTTATCTGGTGTTCGGTGTGACGCGCGGAAAGCCACAATAATTCATCGCCGCCGCGCTGCCTCCACAGTTTCTTTTCATGACCATTATAGTCACAAAGCGGCTTTCAATTTTGTATTAATTTAAAAAAAATTAGTATGCGAAAACGGGAAAACAGTTTTTTGATTAATGTTTTAGTTAAAATGTAATTTTTTTCGTCAGATTATACACGTGGAATCCATATATAACACAAAAGTTTATTTATTATTATAAAATACGCCAATATCATATACATTATAATTAACCATGCATCCTTTTTAATCCCTACTTTATCCCTACCCATTACGCGCCGCGAGCTGTAAGCTCTAGCTAGTTAGGGGTGTATCCCTTGTAACATAGCGTTCTAAAATTTCCTTTAGAGGTCGCTTTGCTTGTAATAATATAACAAAATATTAAAATATACCAAGCTCGTCATTCGTCATTATCCTCTATAGGATATTATAATTACAAAGGGTAGCGATGAATGCGAATGCGATGATATTTATATGTTGGCATCCGGACGCGAATTCGCTTCGGACGCGAAATTTTTGTTCCCATCAACGCGTTGGGATCATTCGAAAATTCCAAGAAGCGGAATTCGCGTTCGGAGCATCGCAATTTTGATCCCAACGCGTTGGGCACTTCAGCAAATTTCACAACGCGTTGGGATCAAAATTATTTGATCCCAACGCGTTCGGAACAAACGAGAATGATCCCAACGCGTTGTGAACAATGTGAAAAACGTCCAACGCGTTCGGAACAAAATTAAGACGTTTTTTAATGATTTCCATGACGCGAAGTTGATGGCGAGAAAGTAAAACTCATTGAAATTTAAAATACGGGTCTTTCACCATACGTCACAAAAACATGACGTCACGTGAATGTAGGCAAAAAGCACCTATTTAACATGGTAGTAGCATACCAAAAACTATTTATTTTCTGCGATATGACGATTGTGATACCTTTGACAATTATTTTATTTGATAGATTGAAATGTCAAGTAAATGGAAAAAAATGCAATATTTGCCAATGATATCTGTGAAAAATACAATAAATCATTAAATAAAATGTAAATCGACTCCAAATTTCACGTCAATAATGACCATTTTACGACACTTATGCACTGATATTGACCCTAACATTCTGAAAAAAAATCAGCCAATCACCGACCATTGCTTTCCCCGCGGACTTTTGAATACGAGGGGGAAACGGCACAACAAAGAATAATGATAAAGAAACTAGGTAAAATAAAAAAAATATATTTGTTCAAGTTACGTATATTCATTTCTTACGTATAAATTATTGTTAAAAAAAATTAAAAATATGTTAAATTAGGAGCAATAAATCAAGTGATTCCAGTTCCCCCTAAGTACCTACTGATGAATGTAAACAACAACAAAGCCAAGCAAACACCGTATAGGATGAGTATCGCGGTTCGCGGTGTACATTAATAAATTAACAACGTAATACTTTCGTAATATGCTAATTAATTAATTGAAACTTAAGGAAGAACAAAAAAATAGGGTCGTATTATGAAAAAGAAAACAGCACTTACCTTAATGTTTTTAGGCATTATAAACCAACACGACAGCACCGCACACGAATAAGAAGTGAAATGACTTAAATTTACATGCTTGACCTTTGAAATAACCTGTATCCAAATATAATCAACAATTGAGTACCAAAGGTCACTAGGATATCACTTATCTTATTTTTTTTTTTAAATTGACAATTACATAAAAATATAAATTTATTACTAATTTCACGTAAAATTCATAATGAATCACGTCATTTCATTTTGCAAATTGAAGACAATTTAATCTAATTTAATGTGTAATGTAACTCAATCAAAGTCTTCTGCTCGTTGTTAGTAAACAAAGAATTTTATTGTTGTGTAATATCTGTCGCGTGAAAAGAAAAACGGTTGTTGATTTACATGTTAAAACTTATGGAAATTGACCGTTAATTATGAAGTTGAAACGGTTAACTATTATAGCGCCAATTAACAATACCATTATGCCTAAAAACATTAACAAGTGTTTCTTCGTTGCAGTGTAAAAATAATAATTATAGAGAGAAGTGTTTTTTATACTGCTGTAAAAGAATTGTTATAAGACAATATTGAATTTTATGCAAAATAATATTTTATTTTTATATGCTTTATATTTTGTATGCTTTTTTGAAAGGTAAGTGCTGTTTTCTTTTTCATAATACGAACCCTATTTTTTTGTTCTTCCTTAAGTTTCAATTAATTAATTAGCATATTACGAAAGTATTACGTTGTTAATTTATTAATGTACACCGCGAACCGCGATACTCATCCTATTTTAAATTTCAATGAGTTTTACTTTCTCGCCATCAACTTCGCGTCATGGAAATCATTAAAAAACATCTTAATTTTGTTCCGAACGCGTTGGACGTTTTTCACATTGTTCACAACGCGTTGGGATCATTCTCGTTTGTTCCGAACGCGTTGGGATCAAATAATTTTGATCCCAACGCGTTGTGAAATTTGCTGAAGTGCCCAACGCGTTGGGATCAAAATTGCGATGCTCCGAACGCGAATTTCGCTTCTTGGAATTTTCGAATGATCCCAACGCGTTGGGAACAAAAATTTCGCGTCCGAAGCGAATTCGCGTCCGGATGCCAACATATATTATATGCTGTATAATTAATATACAAGTTGATGGACGCGTCGTGGGTTTCTTCGTCGCGGGTCGCGTGGGTCCTTATTATAATTATTAAAATGAACGGCATGTCTTTTTTCCAAAAATTTTTAGTTAGTATTTTTTAAAAACAGTTCTAGTGCTAGCTCCTTTCCTTCATGAAGAACCGAGATCCAAAAAAATTCCATTTAAATTCCCATGATAATATATATATTATAGGTTCCCCAGAAAAAAATCCCGAAGTCAGAGAGAACGCGTCGTTTAATATGGAACCTATCCCGAAAAAAAAAATCGATTTTCTTGAAGAAAAGTTCGTAGAATCGTACGAAAAAAATATAGCAATCTATTTTCCGTGAGGAAAAGCGAGAAAATTTACAATGCAATGTTAAATCCCATAAGAGTTTACTTTATTTTCTCACACCAGGAAATTGGATTCGTATATATATGAATATATTAATATAATAATTAATTAATAATAATAAAATTATTTTAAACTTTTTTTTTAAAGCTCGCGGGTCATGCATAGAATGTCGCTATATATTTTTTTCATGTGTCCATTCCACGAACTTTCTTGGAGTAAATCAAGAATCAAGGGTTTTTGTTAAGTGAGGCTCCATCATATATGCTAGAGACGACATATTTTTACGTCCGCTCCAACTTTGGATTTTATTTTTTCTGAAGAAACAATGAAGACGGAATTTTTGGGATTTTGGTTCCGTATGGAGTTACACTATATATATATATATAGAACTATTTTTAGAAAACATTTACTCAAAAATGTTTGGGAAAAGTACGTGCCATTATATAGCTCTACATCTATATGTTACCACCAAAAACCGAATTCGGGCAAAAGCCGAAAAAAATGAGCAAAACTAGTTTTGAGCTTAACTTGATGCTCAAAACTAGTTTTGCTCATTTTTTTCGGTTATGCTCAAAACTAGTTTTGCTCATTTTTTTCGGCTTTTGCCCGAATTCGGTTTTTGGTGGTATAAACATCTATATGCTTTTTAATTTATTTTTTCCGCTCTCAAACATTCATGTTCAGCCAGTAAATTTTATAACAAAAATTATAGACTTTAATTAATTAAACTAGGGCAAACACGCAAACAGCTCTTAATGCTATATAATTAAATATGTACGGCAAAATTAATATTTTCACAAATATATAGCATCGATAACGCGTGTACTTATCAAGTTTCATATATACTAGGCAATTACTATAATATATATATAGCTATATTGCGTGTATAATAATAATATATATTTTATACTAAATATATACGTCGAATCGATAACAGTTAGTAGCTCATCTTCATAATTAAAGCACTTATTTATAAAGGTACAATTATTATACAACAATGTTTTATATAATATATCTGTGCATGACGTTTGCAATATTTTGCTATCTGTTATAGTTTCTTATCATCTCTTACGCGCTTTTCAAGGACGTACATAATTTGTTATTATAAGTGTCAATAGAAGATGTATGTCATATTTTTATATTATTGATGAGGCAATGGCTTTTAAGATTTATATGACGAGGCTGAACGGTACGTACTCCTGTCCAAGGTGTAATTCATGGGTTATTTTTAGAATTCTCTGTGAGTCTTTTTAATCTAGTGCTTCTGGCAACACGACCACTTTTTTTACGAACAAGATTAGCGTTTTCCGAGCGTTGATCGGCACCTGGGCGTGCGTCACTGGTGACGTTGCCTCCGTCTCGCCGCGGCAGACCGAGGGGCAAGAGGGCGGGCAAGACCGCGCCGGCCCATCGTGACCTCTGGTAGCTCGTCGTTCAACCAGCCGGCCGGTTAGCGGCCGGGACGTAAAGCGCGAGGACACGCAGCCACCTCGAGTTCGTTTTTTTGCAGATAATTTATCCGACATCATGATTTTATTATACTTTCTCAAACTATGCTAATTCTGATTTTCTTGGAATCTGTAAAATTTTGTCGTATTACGTTCGTAAATAGGATCGGAATACTGGATATTCTTAATTGATATGATCCAATTTATTATATTGAGAAGATTAATTGATGTATACATATTTTTTTAATATATAAAATGTAAATTAAATCAATTTTACAAGTATAAACGATATTATAAAATATATTCCATTTATATCTGGTCAGTTTTGATAAAAAAAAATGATAATAATAAAGCAATTCTCTAAAAAAAAAAAAAAAAAAAATGGTTTGCCCAAGCAAAATTTTCGTGGAGTAACAAAATGTAAGGTGGATATTTTGGTTCTTTTTAAACAAAATATCTATAACGTTTTAGGTGTTAAATTTTTTTTATTTCAAATGAAAGTCCTCTTTTGTTTAAAATTTTAGAATCTATATAGTTAAAAATTCCTCCAATGTAGAGATCTGAATAAAAGTACTGGTATTGATTTGCATAACATTTGACACTAATAATTATATTTTCCATTAATTTCTAACACTTGAAATCATTTTTGATTCTATAAATGAACAAGTGAAATAATAAAAGTATATTATGTATTTTATAACTTAACTTATTAATTTAATATTATATTTTTAAAAGTATTTTATCTATAGGAATAGAATAAAAATAAAGTTAAAATGTTGATATACGTATTTAGAATATTGATAATTTATTAATAATAAAAAAACTGAATGCAACAATGACAGTACTGGTTCACATTATTTGTAGAACTCGTGTTCCGACTCGTCCTTCTTGATGTTGTTCTTGTAGCCCTTCTCAAAGTCTTTGGGCAGGACAATGTAGCGGTTCTCTCGCACAGCATGCATGCCGGCCTGAACACAAGACACACAAATTATATACCACATACTTCACCGTCTCTCAAATAATTAAATTATGAGTTGTATAAATGTTTATTTTGAAACTAGCATTTATAATAAGACAGTGAGAGAGAGTGGGGCGACAACCAACTGGGAAACACATATTTTCCCTATAACACGACTAATTGGAAGGAGAAAGGGGAGGGAGGTCTAACCAGGAAAATATGTGGGGTGGGGAATTCGCTCCTCCATTCCTCCTAATAATGAAACCAGCTCCAATATTTCTCCCCGGGCTACGTTACTAGCTGAGATATTCCCTTGCACTACTTTCTGTTGTTATCTTGCTCACCTCCTGACAGATGGCGTTGATGTCTGCTCCGGAGATGTGGTCTGGGCGAGCCACGTAGTCTTCCAGGTCTACCTCGTCGCTCAGGTTCATCTTGGACGTGATGGTCGAGAAGATTAGACGCTTCTGACGACGGTCAGGCAGAGGGAACTCAATCTTACGATCCAGACGGCCGGGACGCAGCAGAGCAGGGTCCAGTGTGTCGGCACGGTTCGTGGCCATGATCACCTGCCAACACACAAACATGTCTTCGTTAACGTGATTGGCATATCAAAATAATTTAATAGAAATAGACTACTGGTATATTACTGATTGATTGATTTTTATCAAGACAAACTATATCAACGGTGATACAAGGCAAGATTTGTTGTAAAATTCATAATGAGGAATTAGAATAAAAAAATTTTATTAGCTTAATCGAAAGAAGGGGTAAAAATATGATGTTGTGAATTTTTTCCGATTTTTTTGTGACCTATAACTAATTTTAATTAAATAATTAAGTTGCATTATTTTGAGAGTGCCGCCTCTCGTGACGCCTCTGACGTCACACCATTCTTGTACTTTTGCACTATAGATGAGATTAGGTGAGAACATGCAGGTATGAAAATCAAAATGGCTGGCGCCACGTTTGAAATTCCCCGCTTCAAATTTTTGAAGTTTTAATGTGGGTTACGTTTGATCAATTTTAGCTTTATTTTGTTCACATACCACTGAAAAATATGGTTGAAATATGATTTAAAACTTCTATCGTGCTCTAATATTGTTTAATACGTAAAAAGTAGAAAATTATGAGAGACTAACATCTTACATCAAATTAGTTTGCTTTCTTCCTTTAAATAAAATAATTTGCTGAAATTTGGTGTGCTAGTGGGTTAGCTCAGTGGTAAACGCATCAGACTTCAAATCTCGTGGTTGTGGGTTCGATTCTTTCTTCCGGCGAGTTTTTATAAATACATTTTTTTTCTTTAATTTTAATATATTTATGAATTCTAAATTTATAAAATGTGGTTAAAATATGGTTTACAGCTATTATCAATCGTAATTGATAACTTTTTAATAGTAAAGAGAGGGAACAATATTAATAAAAAATTACTTCACTTTTTCGCGTTCCAATAAAACATTTTTCTTACCGAGGCTCAAAGCTTAATTAGTGTGGCACTGTAGCACAGTGGCGGAGAAATTTTCTTTAATTAAATTAAACTAAATTAAAGGAAAGAAAAGTGTCGAGTTTAAAAAATCCTTCGACGTGGAGAATCAAACTCTCCACCACAAGAGTACGCGAGCTCTGCGTCTTCGCCACTGTGCCACACCAAGCTTTGAGCCTCGGTAAGAAAAATGTTTTATTGGAACGCGAAAAAGTGAAGTAATTTTTTATTAATATTGTTCCCTCTCTTTACTATTAAAAAGTTATCAATTACGATTGATAGTAGCTGTAAACCATATTTTAACCACATTTTATAAATTTAGAATTCATAAATATATTAAAATTAAAGAAAAAAAGTGTATTTATAAAAACTCGCCGGAAGAAAGAATCGAACCCGCAACCACGAGATTTGAAGTCTGATGCGTTTACCACTGGACTAACCCACTAGCAGACCAATTATTAGTAAATTATTTTATTTAAAGGAAGAAAGCAAACTAATTGATGTAAGAAGTTAGTCTCTCATAATTTTCTACTTTTTACACATTAAACAATATTAGAGCACGATAGAAGTTTTAAATCATATTTCAACCATATTTTTCAGTGGTATGCGAACAAAATAAAGCTAAAATTGATCAAACGTAACCCACATTAAAACTTCAAAAATTTGAAGCGGGGAATTTCAAACGTGGCGCCAGCCATTTTGATTTTCATACCTGCATGTTCTCACCTAATCTCATCTATAGTGCAAAAGTACAAGAATGGTGTGACGTCAGAGGCGTCACGAGAGGCGGCACTCTCAAAATAATGCAACTTAATTAATTAATTAAAATTAGTTATAGGTCACAAAAAAATCGGAAAAAATTCACAACGTCATATTTTTACCCCTTCTTTCGATTAAGCCAATAAAATTTTTCGACTCTAATTCCTCATTGGTGATTATTTTCTTATAGAATTAAATTGACTATTCACATACAGTAGTTCAAAGTTGAATCACGCCAATATTAAGTTGTCACTTCTCAGCTGGCTCTTAGGTGACGTACCTTGACGTTGGTGGTCTGGTCAAAGCCGTCCATCTGGTTGAGCAGCTCCAGCAGAATACGCTGAACCTCCCTGTCTGCACCTGTCTGAGCGTCAAACCGCTTGGTGGCGATGGCATCTATCTCGTCAATGAAGATGATGGCGGGGGCGTTTTCCTTGGCAAGGCGGAATACGTCACGCACCATGCGAGGACCTTCACCAAGGTACTTCTGCACGAACTCAGAGCCTACTACGCGGATGAAGGCAGCTGTAACAATGAGCATAGGTTGAATCTTCAAGTAAAATAGTAGAAGCAAATTACATGCTAAGAACAAGGATAAAATTTAATAGAAATCATTAAGCATGTTTACTACTTGAGGCCTGGCCAATCAAACAGGTTTTAAAATCATAAAATATTCATCTTTACAGTATGCCATACAATATTACAAATGATTGTAACAGGGTAAAGAAAAAAGCAACACTATGAATTGCAGCAATACAATTGTTTTCCAATCTTAATGCATGTAGACACACTCAGTTGGCAGAGCACTGACCTGTGGTATGGTGAGCCACGGCCTTGGCCAACATGGTCTTGCCACAGCCGGGGGGTCCGTACATCAGCACTCCTCGTGGGGGGTCAATGCCGATCTGCTTGTACAGTTCGAAGTGAGTCAGGGGAAGCTCCACCGCCTCACGGATCTCCTGCTTCTGCATGTCCATGCCACCGATGTCAGAGTACATCATGTCTGGCTTCTCGTCTGCAAGCAAAACGTGGATAGTCAGGACACAAAAAATAAAATATAATATTTTAGCAAGAGAATTGCTGTGGTGTTTATTTATATTGTGAACAGTAAGTTTCTTTTTTTATATAATTAATATATACTGTATTTAACAGGATCATGTACATACAGTAATAAATTACGCTTTAAATTTATGAAATATGTTGCATTAAACTACAATATAATAAAGTAAAAAAATTGAACCAAGAAATTCAATTATCAATTACAGCAGCACTCGTTCAAAATAAAAGTTGAAAATAAAACGTACTCTCAAACTACATTTTGAGAGCCGTTGTCAAATGAAGTTGGCTAGTTGCCTGAGAAGATATTACAACCCTCTATCCACGTTTGGAAGAGACACAAATAATATCCTAAATGGGTTATCAAAGAATTCAAAATTCAAAGTTGTTAGGCAATTTCTACCCTACATATAGATTCAGTAGTAGAAAGGGGTTTAACATCATACTGGTTGTGACACATACCGGCTTGCAGCATGGAGATGGAGGAGTCTGCCTCAGGGGGCAGGACGTCCACCAGAGCGTTGCTGTGCTTGTGAAGAGCGACACTGGCAGACGGCTTCAGCAGCTCTCGGTCAATTGTAGACAAGATACGCACATAGTAGTTTGAACCTGCAAAGGAAAACATTAGACACTTAAAACTGTTAGATACAGTATCATGTACTGTAATTATTATATACTGTAGAAAAATATAATACCTACTATATAATATATGTATTCAAATAAAAAATAAATAAATTAATGAATGAATTTAATTAAAAAAAAAAAGTAAAGTGAAGGAATTCATTTTTATCAGTCAGTAGAATGATCGAAATTGCGAGCTCCCGTAAAACCTCTTTTTTGTTGCGTATTAAGTTACTATCAAACACCATAAATCAGAATCTGAAGTTAGTTTATGAAGTCCTTCAATAAAATTCCGAGCATTTGGAGCTAAAAGTTTTTTGACTCGGCTATTCAACTCCATGTTATCGTACGAATTTCACAAAAAACATGGCAATTTTTTTTATTCGATCATTGATTTCTCCCGCATTTCCCCGTAAAATGTATTTAAAAAATAATCAGAGGTGTAACATAATATGATAAATCAGGAAGTGTCATAACCTGTATCATCTCTTCATAAAAATCTGTAGAAAATCTATTAGAATGTCGCAATAACGGATGAAAATTTTATTTTAAATTAGCGCCATAATAGTACATGATGCCGTCACACTGCAGAGCTGCAGTCGTGTTTAAATTTTTGACGTCTTCAAATTTATTAACATTTATCTCTCATCCCAGTAACTTGCTTCTGTGACCCAACGGTCTAGACCTCCTCTCCAATCGTCATCGTTCAGAGCGGCGTAGGTTCGATTCCACCCATGGAATCTTTTTAATAAAATGCGTACGTTTTTTTTTTATAATTTGTTTGTATGGATAATTTAACTGCTCTAACCTTATTACGCTTTATTATAACGGAGGTTTGAAAGGTTTTTGACCTTTCACATCGCGTTTTTCTTTTACAAATTGACGTTAGATTAGAGTTTATCGGAGTTTATAGAATTCAGAATTTCGCGCCCAACAACGCGCTAGCGCCTTGCAACATATGCAACCAGCACCAAAAATCGAAACGATCATTCTACTTTAAATACATTATTGAAAAAGACAGGACAAGGCAACTTAGACTTAAAGACTAAACTCAGATTAACCTCAGTTGATTGAGATCTCTTAATCGGTTCCCTTAAATTCAACAAGACTTGCAGGGGACTTTGAACTTGTTATCAATATGTGGCATATACAAATTATGAAGTGGATCAGTCTGATCATTTTTGAGAAAATTGAGGGAGACGTTTAACATAGTGGCTAATGGGTGGAGATCAGAAATGGAGAAATGGGAAAAATGCCCCCTTGAGATTGCTATAAGCGAATAATGTTTTAGAACATTCTGAAAATTTTAAAATCTACATATTTCATCTGATTCCATCTGAAAGAAATATCGTCTGACTCCAAAGTAATGGGGTTCATTGTTTAAGTTATCTCTGATAGCCACCAGGAATCTAATTGTAAGTTACACTTGGGAGTCTTCACAATTTACCAAATTATTAGTTGTGTATTTACCAGTTGTGCTGCCAACAATGCCAGTATTTTGATCGACAGCCTCCAGAAACTGTCCAATGACCAATGGAACACTCTGGATTCGCTTCACCTCCTCCTGGGCATGCAGGTATTCATTCTTGAGATTACGTTGCTCATCCTTTATGTATTCTTCTTGAACAGCAAGAAATTCCAGCTGGCGCTGCAGTTTCTGCAATACAACATTCAATGCTACTTTTGATGGAAAGGTTAAACAAGCTATTACCTATTTAATTTTAGCATTGTCAATTCATAGTAACGGTCTAGTATGTATGCATACTTGAGCACCAAATTCAGCAGTAAAGTGCAATCTGCAGTGAAGACAGTGAATGAGTATGCATATCGTCATATAAAAGAGATTTGGTTAGTTACTGTAATAGGTGACTTGTCCTTACACTGATCCTCGCCATCTGTGCGAGTGGCGCTGCAACTTCGTGTACGGTCAAAGCATGTAGAAACGAAATAATACATTGAGAAGATGGGGGAAAAATTTTGTGAACCGCGAGTTAGGTACGAAAGAAAATAAAAAGTTAACATTTTTCACTGCCAAAACGTGGTATAACTATTCTAGTTTGCTTCAGTGCAATTGTTTTCACCCTAGCACTGCTCAATTCCAAATACTAGCGAGATAAAGACAACTACCTCGGGCCACCGCGGCTCGTGTGTGACGCCATGCTGCCAAGCGATTGGTTGACCACAGAGCAGCCATTGATGGATTAAAACGGCATGACGTCATGCTGTCAAGTGATTGGTCGACTTTGAACTGCAAGTTGCAAAAAGTTGCAGCACCACTCACAGATGGCGAGGATCAGTGTAAGGACAAGTCACCTATTATGTATGCATACTGTACATGCATACTGTAGTTGAGATTTCTAAGAGCCATTAAATCAACAGTAGTTAATATTATAAAGCCGCGTATGCATACACATAATCGAAAACTGCTACGGCATGCCGTAGGTCTCCTTGGTTATCTTATGAAGAAGCTACGCGTGCTATGGCATGTATGCAGTAACAATTTCAGAGTATGTGAAAGCTCCTTTAGTTAACATGATTAAATTATGATGAACTGGCATAAATCTTGTATGTATACAGTAAAACCTTACCTTATACTTTGTGTAAAGGTCTTCATTATCCAATTCCTCATAAGAGTTCAGAGGAGGCAAAGCTTGAGGTTTGAAATCCTGGCTGTTTTCCTCCTGAAAATAAAAGAATGCATAAATGAGTGGCCAAGTAATCTTTTCTAGAAAAAGACATGTTCAAATAATGGTTTATTTACGTCTCTGTTATCAAATTTATGTTTTTACTCTCAATATAAAAGGGTGCAAAAATTATTGGCCTGCAATCACATTGTATCATATGACATCGACATAAACAATAATAAATTTCACTTCAATAGCAAACCACAGAACAAAAATTGATGACAATATTGACAGGAAAAATTACATTGAAGTATTAATTAAATTTAAAATGTCTAAAATATTCCTGAAAAGGCAGTAGTATTTAAAATATTACTCACTCTCTCAGAAACTACAACACACATGTCCTCCATTTTTGCCGAATTTGACAAGTCAGTGTGTAAAATAACGATTTGTGATTGGTGGACACAAAAATATGGCGGAGCGCGCAATGAACGCGCGTACATTGGAGAAATTCAAAACATCTGAAATACCCTCAGATCATACCATTCTACAATTCCTAATTCTAGAACGCTATATGCTCAGATCCTCAAAATCAAGGCTGCAATATGTGCCGTCAGGCGCGGATCCAGGGGGGGCTGTGGCCCCCCCCCCCAAAAATTTTGGATTTAACATGGGCAATATAGGCATTTCCTCCCCTCCAATTTTTTTAACCCCTCCCGAATTTTTTTTCTAGATCCGCGCCTGTGTGCCGTGCAAGTTATTTAACGACTGGTGAGCTTAATTTTTATTATATATTGTATGCCATTACTCTCTTATTTGAATACGAAAGAAAAACCATATCGTCGATATCGTCAGGCTATAGTCAAGCATGCAGGCCGGCCTCTAGCTGGCCTGCACATCTTCAATTTTATAAGAAATTCATTATAAAACACGGGAATTTTTAATTTTATTGTTTCTGAAAAATGACCATTTTGCCTAAATGAGAAAAAAATATATTATGTACCAAAATGAGACAGTTAATTAATTAAACGAAAAAATAATTTTAAAATTTAGAAATTTTAGAATTTGTCACAATTTTAAATACATAAAATTAAGATAAAAAAAAAAAGTGTTTTCTTCGTTTAAAACATGCTATAAATATTGTATTTAAGTTAATTTAATTGTCATGAAGGTGGAAAATACTAAATGTCAAAATGTTGACATTTAAAATAGAATAAAACACAAATTTCATCAGTAAATATTGCAGTATAAGACAACAACATTATCTATAATTTTATAATTTATTTTTTTAGTTTTTTGTACAAGAGAAAACATTTACAACAAATTTAGCAATATATTTGACAGCAATTCATACAGGCGAGTGTTTTGTAACAATGATCTGTCCAATCATGATTAAGCTTATAAACAGTAATTTAAAGAGCTAAAATTTAATCACTGCATGCTTATAATTGTCTGAAACTGTCCAATAAATAACTAGCACACGGAAATCACAATTCATATATAAACCTGTGCAAAAATAATATAATATATCCTATACATATCTCAGGTATAATTAATACTAATCTATTGTTAAAATTCATCAAATATTCATGATTATAATTAGCCTTCAAATTACAAATTACCTAAAATATAGGAGCAAAATTAAGTACAATTTGTAGCTTGACAGGTTTTTATAATCATATAAAATTAAAAATGAAAATTTATTTAATTTTCTCTTTATAGTGTGTGAACCAATTTTGCTTCTTTACTTAAGATGACATTTCTCTCGTTATAATGTTTGTCTTACGT
Source organism: Siphlonurus alternatus (assembly GCA_949825025.1). Lineage (NCBI taxonomy): Eukaryota > Metazoa > Arthropoda > Insecta > Ephemeroptera > Siphlonuridae > Siphlonurus > Siphlonurus alternatus. The sequence goes on from OX463778.1 coordinate 22,374,629, forward strand.
CAATCACATTATTAACAGACGGTTATGTTAATTATATTATAACTGTTATTAAGGTTCAATTTAAGTGCCATTAAAAAAAAAATGTCCTATCTACACTGTAATAAAAATTGATGAAAATCTTAGAACAGCATACCAACAGACTGTACATTATGTTAAAATGTTAACACATTTTTACGCGTATACTGATATCATTTCAAGCTTTGATGAATTTAACAAAAAACTAGTTAATTGGATGTTCTTTACAGCAACTTATTTAGTTTTCTTCGGCATGAAACTAAAGAGTTGACAAAAAGTCAAAACAAAATATGTAAAATTCACTGACTGAACTACGTCCATGATATATCAACTATGCTATATGATTTTCCATCACATATATAATTATAATATTTTATTACAATACTTCCAAGTTCTTCTAAATTAATTGTGTCAGCTACAATTTCAATAAAATTCAGATTAAAATTTTAACATTTTATACTTTTGCAAAAATAAAGGCAGTATTTAACTTAAATATAACAGCAATAAAAAATATACAAATATTTGTCCCACCAACATTTTACAAAAAATGTTTTAACTTTGCAAAAATATAACATGTTTTTCATAAAAAATTTACTGCAATGAATATGATTAAAACTCCATACTAAAAATCCATAGAAAAAAATTAGATGCAGCAGATTTATATAATGCAAAATATTTCATGGAGAGAAGAAAAAAAAGGTCATCTCAGGTATTTTGAGCCTGATGAGCGAGAGTTCTGCTATGTTCATGATTCACACTAGAGCAGCTGTTCTTGGACGTTGGTTGCTGCCAGTTCCATCAGTCTCCAGGCAGCGCGGGGGTCCAACTCGCTCTGGTCACGGCACAGTACCCACACGTAGTTTACCCGCATCACCTTCTCAGGGTCCCCCTCTACCACCTTGCCCGCAGCGTCCTTCACACACATGATCTGCTGGGCCGTGAACGTGATAATCAACACTGGGCCTTGATCCATCATCTTGCCCAGAGCGAGATCAACTCCGTCAATATCCAAGATCTGCGGGCACATGAGATAAACATAAGTTTGATTGTTAGAACAAGTAAGTGAGAGTATACACATACTTTCACACTTCAGTAAAAATAACTGATTCATCAACCTTAAAAAAATATGAATATTTTAATAAACAAACAAAAATAGAAAAAAAAATGTGGGAATTTTAAAGGAATTAACTTAATTTTCTTTCTTTTTTAATGTTCACTTCTATGTCTCTCCTAATTAGTAACATCACTATTAAAACGAAGTCTACTATAATGTCTTACCTTTGAGCAGAACTGAAGTCTCAGTGCCTGAGCCTGCTTGATTGGTGTAGCAAGGACATTATAGGGTGCCTCGTGACACCAGTCTTTAAGAATTTCGAGGTCTCCCTGCACCATAGCTTCGAGAACGTTGGGGATGATGTCAGTCTCACACTGCCTAAGGAACTCTCCCTTGTCAAAGTTTGGGTCCGACTTGCAGATCTCTGTCAGGGTCTCTGACAGTTCTGTCTTCTGGAAGAGTCCACCCATGATGTCGCTGACCTTATCAGTAAGCAGTCGGGACGCTCGGATCACTGGATTGTCACTCTCGTCAAACTTCATCTTCCAGTCAACGACTTTGTTGACATATGGATTGTTGTCCTTGAAGTTCTGCCAGCTCTGGTAGAACCTGAAAAAATATAATTTGTGACATGAAATTTACCACTTTATTTGAATAGAAAGAACAGTTAAGTTACTTCATATAAATTTTTCCGTGTAAATTGAGTTACAAATCAATGTATAGTAGAGAACAGAAGGAAGATGAAGAACATGCAACAATAAGAGGTAATACTTACTTGGAGTCCTTATGCAGCTCCATGCCCGTGGCATCAAGGTTTGGTTCAACAACTCGACCCTCCATATCCTCGGGAATTTCCTTTCGTCTCCGCAGCTTGATTGGTGTACGGTACACGTTGGCATGCATGCTGCTCTCGTCCAATTCTCGTCTCACTGCTGAGGCTGTCTGACTGAGAGTCTGGAAGCTCTTGGACTGACCAATTTTGTGACTCTGCTCAGAAATACTCTCAGCTGCTCCTCTAGCAGACTTGCCAAGTCCCTCGGATATTTGTCCTGCACAAAGTGTAGTGTTAGCAAATCATAGATTGGGACAGTTGTGTGCAACTCACCAGCTTTCTTAGCAAAATCAGATTTTCCAGCTTCTTCAAGTACTTCACTCATTTTATCTTTAATATTACCAAACTTTTCCCTAATTACTTCCGAGCTTTTACTTGCTTCAGATTCTACCGTTTGGTACTTTTGCCTGTAAAGAGAATATTGGTTTTAATCCTTTTAATTTAAAGTCCTACATCTTTTTTTAATTACTGTAATCAACAATTACCTTGCTTTTTGCAATGCATCAGAATGCTCTAATTTGTCTGCTTCCTCTCTGAACTTTTTTAAATTTTCCTTCATTTCTTTGTTTTTTGCCATTTCTTGTTTTATGTTGTCTACTAATTGAGAGAAGAAGCTTGGTCTCCGGGCAGGATTTGCATACAAGCTTGGCTGTAAACATATATAAACACATACGTACATTAGTACGATTTGATTGATTGGTTGGTATTTACGTACATTAGCGTTGTCATTATGTGGTTCTATAGCTAATATAGTCTAAATACTCGAAATACACAAATTGTATTACAATAAGTTCCTAGTGTTACTGTTTGCCTACAATAAAAACTGGACTTGAAGATGATGCTTAAATCTCAATCTTTTTAATTACAGTATGTTGTTAAACACGTACATAGTACATAGAGATACTTTGATTGCTATAATACATGTAAGTTACTTATAAATCCCATGGCTTTATGGCTATCAAGGTGATAATGCAATATATAATCCACCCTGATGTTTTATATAATTATACAGACTGTACCAATCTAGTTTTCTTTAATCCGTTTCTAGTTTTTTTATCTGACTTCCTTGAAAATGTTTTTTTTTTTTAATTAATGTAATTTATTTGTAGTTATTACCTTCCACAAATGTTTAATCCTATATATTATTATCCTCAATAATTTTAATCTTATATTGCATAATGTCTAATTTAATATTGCTCCAATGTTAATGTTATCAACAGCAATCGAAATTTCAGTTTTTTTCTCTGCTCGAGCTCAAAGCTCATAGAGGCCAAATTGTACAATGTGTGACTTTGCTAAACTGTATTATGTATAATAATGGTGAAAAAAATACATAAACTGTATAATATATACCTTTAAAATATAATTAATTATTATATTTCCATTTATTTTACTGAAAGAAAAGGACAGCAAAGACCCATAAAAACACAAATTATTGAAAGATGATAAATGCTACTTATTCAGTAAAATAATATAACAGTTGACAGGAAATACTAATATACAGTAGTTTTATAAAAAACAAAGCACAGCAGATGAGTTCTGTTGTACTGTAATATATCGTCGCCTCAGAATATAAGCATTTTCATACAACTATAGATATATGATATGCATACATCTACAACAAAAATTCATGGCTTTTAAGACACTTAATTTTATTCTAGAACAATGATATCCTTTAATTTTATGAATTATGTATTATCAATGTAAAAAAATCCTTATACTGTACACATGTACGTGTATGTAAAAATATTTGTGAAACTGAAATATGGTCACAATAGATAACTTTCCCTTACACTGATCCTCGCCATCTGTGAGTGGCGCTGGAACTCTGTGCACGCCAAAGTATGTAGAAACGAAACAATATGTTGCGAAGATGGGGGAAAATTTTTGTGAACCTCGAGTTAGGTACGAAAGAAGATAAAAAGTTAACATTTTTCACTGCTAAAACGTGGTATATATCTTCTAGTTTGCTTCAGTACAATTGTTTTCACCCTTGCACCGCTAAATTCCAAATACTAGCGAGATAAAGAGTGCTACCTCAGATATTTTGTGACGCCATGTGCTGCCAAGCGATACGCAAGTGATTGGTCGACCCACAGCAGCCATGAACCCATGATTTTAAATGACGTCATTCTGCCAAGTGATTGCGTGATTGATCGACTTAAAAGAGGCGCGAACTGAAAGTTGCAAAAAGTTGCAGCGCCACTCACAGATGGCGGGGATCAGTGTAAGAGAAAGTGGCTTATTTATTACTGGATAAAGATGATACAGCCATCAATGGCCATATTTGTATCATATGTGCACATATAATATCAAGTCTCATGCATATAATATACCGTTTGGTGTAAACATCGTGTAAGATGAGCAGAGGATGGGCATCTGCAACATGCAGGCTGACTTGAGCTCTGCACTGCATACCACCATGGCTGAACGAGAAGTCTTCGTCTTAGCTGCAAGAAAACAATAAATTACATAGTATATTTATACTTTCTGAAAGGCCTGTATCATATATTATTTTACGTGAAAATTAACCCTGAATTCTGGTGATATGCATACTTTGCACTCCTTTTCCATACATATGCATTAAGGTGCTTTCACATATTCGAAAATCGCTACGGAAACACGCCGTAGCTACTCCGTAGCAAAGGTGTTGATTTTGCTGCGGCACACCGTAGTTGTACCGTAGCACCTCGCGATCTTCTACGGACCTCCGTAGCAAAATCTAGATGAGTTTGATTTTGCTGCGGCATTCACATGATTTTCCGCCGCAGCTGCCGAAGATGAACAAGAATATGTGAAAGGCTTACGGCATTGCTACGGAACTCCGTAGCGATTTTCGAATATGCTATGTGAAAGCACCTTCAGACATACAGTAGTACATACATACAAATTGTACATACTGTACACGTCACAGGGGGGGGGGTAAGGGTAAGGCTAAAAACTGGATCCAGTAATGGTTAACTGAGGTTTAAACAGGTAGCAATTAATTTTTTAGCACATATATACACCATTAGAATCGTGGACATGGATGTTTAGAATGCTTTTGGCACATTTACTTGCATGGTGATAAACAAATAAATTAATTGTGAGCCAAAGAAAACTCAGTTTACCATTTCTCCAGCCCTTACCATTATTATACCCCCCCCCCCCCCCCCCCCCCCCCCCCCACCCGTGACTGTAGTGGGTGTAGTCACATAATTAAGGTCGATCGAGTACAGAGAATGTTTGAATTTTTGCATACACTGATCTATGATAAAACCATAAGACATTGATCAGCGCTTATGAAGAACAGACATCAGCAGACATTATTATGCTTGCTTGCCGGTATTTTTCTGACCCAGGTCAAGGTCCCTCCCACAGAACAAAATAACTTAATTTCAACTCTATTATAAAGTTTACACAGTTATGATCAAGATTTTGTTATGCACATAACCTCTGCAATATTTTTTATGACTTACCATTGTTAAATGTAGATTACTTGTCGAATTAGACACCATGTAAGTAAATTACGTGAGATTTTGATTGTCCCTCATGTATTTTATAAATTTTGCTTCGAATTTTGACGCTCGCTTTTTAACATATGTTTGAAACAGAAGAAGCGCGAAATATGACACATATTGAAAACAACACAAATGATTTTTTGGTGTAAAAAATAATTTATTCCAGTTTTCTTTTATATTTCAAGTTTTCAAACATCTATAATAACCAAATATGAATCAAGCAGAAGTTTCTAAGTTAGTTTCTCAACTTAGAATAAATGTGAGTAGTCATACTCGAAAATTAAAGAATCCTGAAGGACCGAAAGGTCGGCTCGAGAAACTGAGGAAGACAGTGACCGCACTTGTCAAGCACGAGAGACTGGAATTAAACTACAACCGAGCTGATGAGGCTAGAGGATATGCTGAGAGGGTAATTAACAACCATCACCAGAAGCATAAATATAATACTGTACTCTTACTATGAACATTTTTCTTTGCAGCTTATTTCAGATGCCATCCGGTATGGTGATTGCCACAATGCTACTATGAAGATGGCAGATTTCTGGCTACTAGAAAAGCAACTTGTTCATAAGTTGTTTAAAGTTTTGGTTCCTCGTTATCAAAATTTCAACATCTCTTACACAAGAATGATCCCTGCGCCCAGGCCATATCCTGGAATGTATTACAAGAAATCTGTGTTGGAATTGAGAGGTCAGTATATTTTCTTATTGCAAGAAGTTGAGAAGTACAAGTATTTGGGTGTGGTGTTGCACAGAAAATTGATGTGGAATGAACATATTAAGTATGTTACTTCTAAGAGTAGAAAGTTCTTGGAGTTTGTTATGAGAAATCTGAAGGGAGCTAGTATGTTCGTGAGAGATAGCGCTTATAGAGCCATGGTGAGACCGATGCTTGAGTATGGATGCAGTGTTTGGGATCCATACAGGAATGTTGGGGTGAAGGAGTTGGAGAAGGTGCAGAGAAGAGCAGCGAGAAGAGTTATGGGGCGTATGGGAAGATGGAAGTTGGTGGGAGATGGAAAGGAGGTCAGAAAAGAGTTTGAGAGTGTAACTGTGATGATTGATAAGTTAGGGTGGGAGTTGCTGGAGGAGAGAAGGAGAAATTGTAGACTTGGTGTTATGTATAAAATAACAAGAAATAGTGAGGGTTGGAGGGAGTTGAGCTCTCGTATTAAGAGAGGTGTTTACATTGGAAGGAGTGATCACAGTTGGAAGTTGGATTTTGTCGGCAGTAGAAGTGATGTGGGAAAATATTCCTTCATTAACAGGACTGTAAGAGAGTGGAATTTGCTGAAGGCAGAAGTTGTTGAAGCGGAGAGTTATGAGTTGTTTAAGAGGGTTTTGAGACAAGCAAACCCTTCGCGAGCCACCGTGGCGTAGCCACATTTGCCGCGTTAATTTTATTATTATTATTATTAAGAATTAATTATTCAAGATCGGGAGAGTTGAAAGGTGTACAGAATCACACCCCTTCTAAAAATTTGGATTTTGAAAAGGGCTTTCTTCCACTCATATCACCGTCAAAACCCCAGCGTCCAGGGTCGGACTGGGAAGAAAGAGGCCAGTCAGCCATAGGCATTTTAAGCAGAAGGGGCCACCTAGAAGGGAGCCTGAGACCACTTATTATTGGCTCTATGGGTTGAAAAGTGGAGAGGCCAGTCAGCGATTGCTGACCAAGCTGCCATTTGGCCAGTCTGAGCCTGCCCCAGCCCCTTTTAAGTATTTTTTTCTGGTTCTATCAGGGGGTGTGACTACGTACTAGGGTTTGAGGCAAATAAAGGTCGCTTCTACGTGCCTGCCAGCTGATTTTTCTTTGGGATAACATGAACGTTTTTTATGTATTTTAACATGCAGCTCAAGCTATTGATTGAATTCCCTAGCTGTACGTAAATTTTATCGCAGTTACTTGTAAAGTTATTTATACTTTCCAGGAAACCCATACCCCCCACTTATTCCCGACCTCAGTCAGAACCGCAACTTGCTGCACAATGTCCTGCTGGAAGAAGCTCGCAAGGAGCAGCGGCAAAATCAGTACTTAGAAACGGCACAGTCCCTTGGCTCTGGGGCCCAACCGGACCAGGCTGCTTCACCTTGGGTGGCCCACAAATCCCCCGCCTCTGCAGAAACCCCTGCTCAGCCTCAAGACAGCAAACCAACAGATAGTGAAAAGGCCTCATGATTTGTAAATGTCGTTTAAATTTTGTAGCAAAATATATTAATCATATAAATAACAAAAATTTGTTGTTTGTTTTGTAAAAGAAATATAGCCACTTAAATCTTTAACTATCACAAATAGGTGTCTCAACATACTGTATTACTTTAATTGCAGCTAGGCAATATATCACTATGGTTCAACTAATTTTTTACATTATTTGTATATTTTTATTTTATTATTATTGCCTCACCATCCAATTATTATTATTTTTAGGGATTCTTTTTCTTATATGAAAGATTAAAACATTTTAGTAATAACAAGTTATTCATGAATGTGGCTCATTTGCTTAAAAGCTAAAATGTAGTAACGTAAAATAAAACCATATTTAAAAAAAAAAAATGAGTAGTATTATATTTGAATTGATGCAATTAATGTATTAAAATTTAATGCAATGAACCAAATCAATAATTAAAAAAAAAAAAATGATGCACTATATTAATCGTTAAAAAAGAATTAATTTTCACTTTAAGGAGTTCTTTTTATAAAATACTTATTAAAAAAAATATTAATTTATATTTTTTTACAGTGTAGAAAGTTTAAATACCAGGGGCGTAGACAGGGGGGGGGGTTATAGCCCCCCCCCCCCCTTGAGAGCTGAACCTTAGTAAATTTTAAGGGAAAAATAACAAAAAAATGGTACTTGACGGATGCGATTTAGATAAAATTTTATGAAAAATTTTCTTAAAAAAAAAAAACTTTAAAAATTTATATCCCCGAAACACATCGTTAATACACTTTTAATTTATTTAAAATCCGTCTACAGTATTATGATTATTTATATTTAAGTATGGTATAATTCTATTATTATAATTATATTATGTAGAATTCATTATTAATTTAACAGCATACTTAAGGGTAAGGTAACGCCACCAATGTTAAAAAAAATCCCTCACAAAAATTCTGAAAAAAATTTAAAATGTTCTCCTCTATACCCCCTATCAGTACCTAAAATATCAGGTATACAAATACGATCTAGTTTTTGAGTTATAAATTTTTAAAGTTGACTACTTTAACATGGAGAAATGAAACTTCCATGTTAAATTGGTCAACTTTAAAAATTCATAACTCAAAAACTAGATCGTATTTGTATACCTGATATTTTAGCTACTGATAGGGGGTGTAGAGGAGAACATTTTAAATTTTTTTCAGAATTTTTGTGAGAGGGATTTTTTTTTAACATTGGTGGCGTTACCTTACCCTTAAAGTAATAAATTGACTTTCCTGTTTTGAAAAATTAAATATAAATATTTTTTCTTGCTCGTACATCAGTATATCGTCTTAAAATGTAGTTCATTTTTTATAAGAAAAAATAGTGACAAAAATATTGTAATTACACAATTTACGATTTACAAATATAAGAAATTTGCTGCAACTTTTCATCGAAAAAAATTATAGTCCACGTCCCTTTTTCAAAAAAAAAAAAAAAAAAAAAAAAAATCACGCATCATGAAACTAATAAAAATAATAAAAAAAGTGGTATATAAAGCCGATATTACACGATGCAATTTGCATACAATTTTTCCTTGCAAGAAAATTTCATCTCAATACAAACAAATGGAGTTCAAGTTTTCTTGAAAGGAAAAATTGTATGCAATAGTTGAAATAATTGTATCGTGTAGTACTAGCTTTAGATTAATTACTTGATTTACTAAAATTATTTATACTCAAAGCTTTATTTATTACGTTGGTGCACGTATAATAAATATTGAATAGAAATAAAAAAAATGGGGTGAAAAAAATATAAAATTTAAAAAAAATTGTATTCTATATTAGTATTTTTTCATAATTTTACCCTAAAAAAAGGGGCGTGTCCTTAAAAAAATCGCGCCTGCGGCGGGCTATTGGGGGACTACGCTCTCAAAACCTTCCAGTGGGCTGTTCTCCCTGTTCTAAATCTTTATCTTGAAGAAAAAAACCCTTGGACAAATCCTAGCTGGCTACGCCACTGTTAAATACATATTTGTCTAAACAATGTATGATGTTTGGAATAATGAACAATATTTATTTATAATTTATTTATATAGCTTAATTTCAAATTACGTTTGTAATTTTCTCTTTGAATGTAGATTATACGTTTTAGATTGTTAGATTATATTATACATTTGATTCAATTAAGTTATCGTCACTTTTCGATTGAATAAATTTATATAACATTCAGTGTCTTCGGTCCCCTAACGTAATCGCAAGTTTAGCGGTCTATGTGATTAGTACTAGCTGAATCTTGTAATTGGCGATCACCTTCAAGGGACGAGTGTTAAGTTAATTGGGCGCACGTCTGTGCCGAGCTCTGGGATTGGTTGAGCGAAATAGTCCCGCGCGAGACGCAGATGGGACCTCGTAGCTCCCATGGGACCTCACAGTCTCTCTCGCGAAATCGATTGTATACGAGCAGAGGAGAGTTCCTGTTGTAGACTTCAACGCGATTTTACTGAAAATTCGAAACGTTTTCTGTATAGTGAGTCAGACGAATGTCCTAGCTCTTCATTTCACGCTCTTTGCGCACCGCTGGACAAAGAATCATTTGCCGACGAAACGACACAAAATTGAATTGGCTATAAGTCCCAATGCACTACAAAAAGAAGGATGTATTCTTTGTAAACGCTATCAACCATGTCAAGTGATTTTTTGATCGTGTGATCATTCTTTTTATTCTTGATTTCTAAACTAATTTTAAGCATTTCTTCATACGCTTTTTATAATTGCACTTTCGAACCTATATACTGTAAATAAAATTTAAAATTTAGTTAATGAGACAATAAAATTATTGTAATTAAAAAAATAACTGTGCACAGTATATTATTTTTTTAAACAAAATTCTAATAAATACACTAATTTTACAATATTGAGTTGATTAATTCGATCATTATATTTCACCTACGATTTATTCCAAATAAAATTTGACTTGATCTATCCTGCAAGGGCATTAATTACTTTGAAATTGTGCGCGTTTCCTTTTTTCTTGTCTACTCTCTCTCTCTCTCTCTCTCTCTCTCTCTCTCTCTCTCTCTCTCTCTCTCTCTCTCTCTCTCTCTCTCTCTCTCTCTCTCTCTCTCTCTCTCTCTCTCTCTCTCTCTCTCTCTCTCTCTCTCTCACTCACTCACTAATTGACACTTACGTCAGGTACTTGTAACGACTGCTGCGCGCCCCCTGTTGAGCGATTCACGCGACTTATTTACCGAGCAGATGCGCTGGCTCGGATTAACCGGATTACTTCAACCCCGCTCCATCTGTCGCCCCGGGCCCCGAGGTTTTTCTCTACTATACTATGTATAGCAAGCAAAGACAATCCACAGTCATATTTCATACGTTTATTCCTCGTTACTATGATAAACATCATTCGTGAGTAATACACAACACTGTACAAGCATAACACATAAAAGGGGGGAATACTAAATACATTTTATAGAATAAAAAACATTTTGGCACATATGTTTCATGTTTACAATACAATAATCTTTTTTCTTTTTTTTCGAAGTGATTTTTTTATCGTTATTTTGATATCTATAATATATATAGGCTATATAATTTCAATACTGATTGAAATCACGATTTATAAATTAGAATTGAAAGTGCAATGCATTTGAATATTATTAATAACAATTTTTTTTATAAAAAATAACAACATAATTATTTAAAGATTAATAATTAAACATTTAAAATTCTATTTACAATCGAGCTAATTCTGTTTAACTCTTTTGAAAATTAAATGCTTTAAAAAAATATAAGTAATAAGCAATTTATTATATACTACTACAAAGAAAAGAAATTTATTTTTTTAAAAAAATATTAAGTTTTAAAAGGTGATGTAGTTATAAAAAGTCAATACATTTTTCATCTGGGGCTGTATCGATATCCATAAAACTGGAAATAAACAATGGGTAAACTTGACATCGAATTTTATTTTTTTAATCGATATCGTATATAATATATATAATTTTCCATTATTATATATAGGGAATAGAAATTGCAGTTTTCGATTCCTTTTTTAAGTATCATCTGCTCGCTGTTAATTTTTCATCATCAGTATATAGCACTTTCTAACTGTCAATCCATTACAAATTCATTATAAAAAGATGCCCTTGATTATTCCTATTTCCAATCGAAGTTGCAGCATTATATTTTTTTATGCGTCCAGCACGTGGTTGAGGTAGGCAATATAGCAGATTGCTAGCCTCAGGATCTCGATCTTGGAGAGCTTCTTGTCTGGTGGTAAGGTGGGCAGAAGTTTTCGCAGCTCCGAGAAGGCTACATTGAACGCTTCGACACGGATCCGTTCCCGCGTGGCGTGCGCCGTGCGGTACTTTTGTGTAGCCCGCCGTCTGCGTCGCCGCTCCTCTCGTGTCAACGACGATGACTCTCGGTCTCTGCGTGCAGAACATTCCGTCACTAACGAGGAATAAGCAAACGTGACACAGGGTTAAATTATATTTTGTGTATTAGCCATAAGACTAGGTATAGCAGAAGTTATTTACTCTACGGAGATACCCAACTGCGCCCCATCAATAGCCTCTCTCTTACTCGTCTCTCCCCAGAACCCCTATAAAGCAATTCTGTGAGATTTTTAAAAATAAAAATGTATTTCTTCGAATGGGGACGTTTTTTATCCCAAATTAATACAACATTGCATTGTAAAGCATTTATTCAAGCATCACTAGCTTATAATATCTGGAAATTGAAAGGTTTAAATTAACCATGATCATAATTAATTCATATAATACAGATTTAAAACAGTTAAATTTTAAGTGAAAAATTAATGGCACTAAAATAATTTAAAAATTCGTTGTAAAAAACAATTTAATTACTTAAGAGCTAAATTATTTGTAATAAATTCTATTCTAATTAAAAAAAAAAAATAAAAAAAAAAACTAGAATTAAGCAGTATTTCCATCTTATAAATCGAATAAAACCTACCGCTTGAGTTAAATATAAGACAACACAATTACTGCAGGCAATTTTTTAAATATTTATTCTTATATTAAATTTATACGAAACCCAATCAAGCATTAATTAGTCTAGAAAGAATAATAAAAAAATACGCTGCGAGCTAAAAATTAAAACCAAATGTTGCAACCAGCCATACAAGCTTGTCGAAGAAGTTGCCTACATTTCAGGCGCCAGCACTTGGCCGCGAATGATTGATGAAATTGTTATGACAAGTGACAGTCGCGCGGTTTACGGCCCTCGCGGTCCAACAGGTAGCACATCCAAACCTCATCATGGTAGAAGACTCACCTCTTTCTGCCGAGGGAGCACTCCATGAGGCTGGGGTCGTTCTCTCTGCCGCCGGCGAACAGCTGTCCGTGGCCCGCCATCTCTGCAAGTACCATGATGGAAGATAACGGATCATGAGCATTGGAAATAGCAGCAATTATTGAGGACTAGTTTACTTTTAGAGGAAAGTCTTGTAGTGAAATGGACATCAACGTTAAATAGGTATGAAATGAAAAAATAGTGAAAAAATACTTGTGGAGACAGAGAAAAATATCAAAATTTGTTATTATTTTTAACTTAATTAATTAATTCTATTTTACTGGGTAATTTGGTTTGATAAATATTTTTGGTCTTAAAATAAATAGATAAATACATATCAGCAATTAATAAAATAAATTAACCCACTCATCTTATCGTATAATACTTTTTAATTATTTATATAAATTATTCATCATCCTGCTATAATTATATACGTGTTCCATTGCAGATTGCAGTCTTGTTAATATTACTTGCGGATATTACGCAACTAAATAAACGTATAGAATAATAAGACATCTCTAAATTAAGTGTTTTCCTAGCCACATAATAAAAATATATTTTAGACTAAAAGGTGGGAGAAGTTAATTAACTAAAATAATACAATATTGCAAACAAATAATGCGAGAGATAATAAAATATATAATTGAAAAAATGCAATCTCCGATTATATTCTTGATTGCTATTTATGAATAAATCATCAAAATGAGATAAGTATTTAATAGTATCGTCATTATATACTTTTATAATACATCTATTTTATGTTACAATATTATCATAAATAAAATAATTGTCATTCGAATAATTGCTAATTTCATAATAGATATCATCGCTGAAATCAAATTACACAAAGGTAGATTTATCATTCATATATGTTAAGTTCCTTGTTGTCCTGTGTTTTATAATACATAAATAATTCATCCCACTTTGTTTTATGATACGCATTGTATGGTGACGATTGTTTCACACGTGCACTACAAATAATAATTACCTCGCCTCAATTTGCCGGCAGTTAGACCACGACAACAGTCCCTGCACGTGGCGCTCCCCTGCCTGCCTTCCCCTATGAGGGGGAACCCCGAGGGATCGAGGCGATGGGTTGCCGGGGAGGAAGGGGCTAAACTCCCGAGGGACCGGTCCCGGTAGTTTCGGGATAAGTGTCGCACACCCTAATCCGGGTTAGGACCATCCATCAATATATGTAACGGGATTTTGGTATAAGGGTTCTTGCATGTGGTGGTAGTGACGGTGGCAGGTTGCTTGTATTTACATAACGTTTTCGTCCTCTGGGAAATATGACGTCACATATCATATGTATCATGTATGATACATTCCAATACATTCACAAAATATAAATTGTGATGGCTATAATCATAAAAACTGGTGATATTAACTCTACATTGTATGGTTATGATGTATAGCTGTCAGTTTTTAAAATAAATAAAGTAAACAGGAACTCGTTCGATGTCAATTTTTTCACGATATTTTCATATTTCATCTATTCATAATATATTCTATCGCCTAAATGCCGTTGACTGACTTTTGCCATTTTAATTTTATTGAAATTGTTATCTAGAATATTTTTAACTTCTTTTTATACTTTTATAGCTTTGTAATAAAAACGAACATGCACCTGGGGATCACCCAATTTTCATTTAAGTTTGGTTCTTATAACATATTTATTGATTAAAATTATAAAACACGACTTTTACTGTTAATTTTTCTTATTGAAGTTATGAAGTAGATAATTTTTTAAGTAAAATTACTTGGAAACTAAGAAAAAAATTAATTCATGGTTGTCTAGGTGAGGCTTATATAGGTGCAAGTTTTTTTTTCCTTTTATAGTAATAATATTCTTTAATATTCAGAAAATGTATATAATTAAATGAATTATTAATATAATATATTTATATATTTTATGATCAGTTAATTAAGCACTATGAAATTTAAAATTTAACTTAAACTCAAACGATTTGTCAAGTTTTGAAATATTCATGTTCTTTTCAAAAAATTTTTTTTTTCAAGTTGCCTCTCTTATTTAAAATTCTGCACGTTATCTAATAATGCAATGCGTTTTGGATAAAAAATATAGGACTTCTAACCATACCAATTAACTGTGATAAGAGAGTTCAAACTAAAATACTGTATAGGCAAATTTTTCTTGGGATTATTCGAAATTTATTCCCATTTATCAGTAGAGCGGCAATTAAGTTAATTGAAGAAAAAATTATATTAATATAATTAGTTCTGTTATTGATAAAACATTTTAAAAGGAGAAGAGCTAAGAAGAAGTGTGCATGGAGATTCGAGTAGAAAGGATTAAAAAAATTAGAAAATGATGTAAAGCGTAACTCTAATATAATTAAATTATTGCTACAAAATACAAGTTTGAGATACCACTATTTAAAAAAAAATTCATGTTGTCATTTAAATCATTAATTAATAAGACACAAATTTGAAAAAAAAAATGAGCACCCAAAAATTATAATATCCATACATGGTATCGAGCTCAATACTTAATTGTTATTCTAAATAATATATAAATATATATATATATAAATCCACTATTCTAAATAATATAAATCCACCGTCTGATAAATTTTAAACAGTACATACATGACAAGCATGAAATAAAAGCATCCAAGACTGCCTTCTCAAGGCTGTGCCGCAGCTGGGATGATCAAAGATGCACCCCGAACGTCGCGGTGGTTATACGACGCCACTTCGCCTCATCTGCTGCCATCTGTATTCAGTGCAACGGTCGTTGGATTTGATTCGTGATGCAAAATTCAAACCCTTGCAGGATCAAACGTAAAAAATTAAACTTTATGTCTTCAATGTACAGCTCACGAATTGTTGTTTTCACGATGCATTGTTCCCCACCCAGAGAGCTTCAAATTTGTTGTAGTAGGACCATCTAAACTCCAATAGAGATAATATGTTGTCACAAGTTTTTACTTGCATATACCTTTCAATGAGAAGTAAGGTGTCTTGCGATATCTTTATTATTATGTTATTATACGCTATTGCTATTTCAAATTGTCAATAAATTGTTGTTTTATTTTGTGTAAATATTTTGTGGTGCAGTGCATTGACCGGTTTTCGTTAGATCACCGAAGTCAGGCTACGTCGAGCGTGGTTAGTACTTGGATGGGTGACCGTTTCAAGTAAAAAATACGCTGCTCCCTCCCTGGGGTAAATTCGTCTCGCTTTCCACCCAGTGCATTGATGCACTTGTGTGTGGTTCCCCAGGCTTTGGACATCGCTTTGGTCCATTGAGAAAAAGTAGAGGTATCCGTCCTGACTGAGGTTTTCCACGGTTTTCTCAGTCTCACCTCAGCGAATGCTGAGACGCGTAACAGACCGTGTCATCCGTTCCCTACCTTATCCCTACCCATTACCCCGCCGCGAGCTGTAAGCTCTTAGGGGTGTATCCTTGTAAAAAAAAAAAATAAATAAATAAAAAAAAAAATGTTAAATTAATTATTATTAGTCTTTTATTAAACACAGAAAGTGTACATATTAACAGCACTAGAAACATACATTATAGAAAAACATTACAATAGAACACATAAAACATACATACAAAACATATATAATAGTTACAGAATAATAGAACAATAGAAAATGATAATAAAACAATATTAATTATACAGTCCGGGGCATCACAATTATAATTTTCAAGTGATAACATCAATTTTATTTCAATATAAATGAAAACTTTTATTTATTATCAAGAAGTTTTTTTAAATTGTTCTTTCTTTTATTAAAATTTTGCATGCAGCAGGAAGCAGGTTTCTTGTACGCTTTGCTTCATTAAAATAGGTTAACATCAATAGCTTACACCAGGGTTTTATGGATTTTGTTAAGGAACGTGTAGCTTTCTTTTCTTTCTCTTTCGCACCTTCCCCACATTACAATATAAAATTATAATCTATATGATATTTGCATAATATTCGTTCGGTTATAAATATTTTTTCTAACCAAAATATTTTTTTAAATAATCTATGAACATATTGCCTATATAGTGTGTAAAGCGGTTTTTTTTAAAGCTACATGTATATCGTTAATTCTGCCATGCACGCAAAACATGAACGCATTAGAAATGGACCTCAGGATACAGGTGTAGCTATGCAGCCGTAGAATTTCTGGCAGAAGTAAAAGAAGTTACTGAAAAGAAATAACTTTATTACAAACTTAAAATGTCATTCTTAAGAAGGCAAACCCCTCAATCTAGCTCATTTTTTTAGCTTTAATTTTAAAATTAAGGCTCTGTGTTATATAGTTTTAAACTTTATATTATTTTTGAACTGATTTTTAAATTAATGCTAAGTTTAAATTAAGTCTTCTATAAGTCTTATTAAAATCAAGATCAACGCCCTGTTTCAATATCATGAGTAATAGGTTCAAAGTTCAGTAGATTGCCGTTAATTTAT
This sequence comes from Siphlonurus alternatus, assembly GCA_949825025.1. NCBI lineage: Eukaryota > Metazoa > Arthropoda > Insecta > Ephemeroptera > Siphlonuridae > Siphlonurus > Siphlonurus alternatus. The sequence continues at coordinate 22,391,927 of OX463778.1, forward strand.
AGTAATTTTGTTTCCCTGAATTGGGATGGATGACTGTTTCAACTGTTTCAAGTAATAGTTCCGTTGCTCCCTCCTTGGGGTTAATAATTCATCTCGCTTTCCACCCAGTGCAGTGATGCACTTGTGTGTGATTCCCCAGTCTTTGAACATCGCTTTGGTCCACTGAGAAAAAGTAAAGGTGTCCGTCCTAACTGAAGTTTTCCACGATTCCCTCAATCTCACCTCAGCGATTGCTAGGAAGCGTATTATAACATATATTCAGGCCGTGGCACCATCCTTTCTCTCTTATTCTTACCCATTACCCCGCCTCGAGCTACAAGCTCATAGGAGTGTAACTTTGTAAACAAAAATCAGTTCAATAGGTCTTTACTGTGGATAAAATTACAGTACACTGATGAGTACACTCCGTTCAACTAAAAATGTAACAACGCTGAACATATTACAGTCAACAGTTCGAATGCAATTAAGTTGTTCCTTCTTTTCCTCGTCACTGTCATTGCATCAGGCGCCGATCCAGGGGGGGGGGGGGGCTGAGGGGGCTGCAGCCCCCCCCCCCCCCCCCCCCCGCTGAAATTTTGGATTTAACATGGGCAATATAGGCATTTCCCGCACTCCAATTTTTTTTTTAACATTGGCCTTATTGAGGCAGGCCCCCCCCTCCCTCCGATTTTTTTTTCTGAATCCGCGCCTGCATTGCATTGGTAATTTCTTTGAGCTTCGATACCTGACCTCTCTTTGGACCTGTTGCAAGCGACCTTCGAACTGTTGCCTATAAAAATAGATTCAGTGGTGTTTTTATGCAGCTCCTTTTTCGACGAGTCTTGCGTTCCGCAATACATTCGCGCTCAAATGGTTGCCTAAAACAATCTCTGCAGGCGCCGCGTAATGGCGGACTTCCTAAATACTGTGATCAAGTGGATAAAAATTAAACTCATTGATTTTAATGGTGAACACTAATTAAAGATAAATTAACTTGATATTATATATAGATCGAAGTTTTACAAATTTAATCTAAATAACAGAATTTTCTAAGGAAAAGAAATTCAGTAATTCATGCACTAAATAGACTATTGAAAAATAGAAACATAAGTTCATCGTCGTACAAAAGGCATTATATTTTGTATAAATTACATATATAATTTTATTATAAATATTTTAGCAGTAGAATAAAAGTTTCAAATATTTAAAATGAAAATGACACGCGACGAACTTAAAAGAATTTTTATCTAATATTTGATCATTTATTTCCTGTAATTATGTATTAACTGCTGCTCACTACAAAATTTTCAATTTCATAAAAAAAAAAACTTATGTATCCACGCATAATTATATTTTCTAATATTTAAGACTTTATATTTTATAGGTATTTTTTCTGCATAGAAAATTGTCTTGTAAATTTATTAAGAAAAACAACGATCAAAATCTCTTAGAAAATCCTCATTAATCAAGTTTGCTAATTAAAAAGAGGGTTCTTCAGATATTTTATGTCTTCAGATATTTGCTACAATATATCAATTACATCTCAATATCCATACAACTGAGATTCTGCTGTGTTTAATTGGAGAATCAATTCAATTCATTTAGTGATTTTATTTGCGTATAATAATGTTTAGTTTATTTATAAGATAATTTAACAGAAAAAGGAATAGGTTGAATAAAAAGGTATAAAAAGGTTGCAACACAGACTTTGAACATGGTTCTTTCATACAGATATTTATCATTTCCGTTAACGCTTCAAGCTAGGCACCATTTATTTTGTTCTGAACCTTCTAAAGTTATAGCAGATAAAAAGTCTGTTCTTAAACTCTGAACTGTGCTACTTTCTGCACACGATTTACTTATGCACTTGGACCATCAGGTGCAGGAAGTGTGCTCAAGGTAGGGATTATGAAACAAAGACCTTTAACACAAATTTTCACTAGAGATGGCAATAGTTCAATATAATTTCACTAATTTTTATGAATACAAAATTTTGCATTTCAATAAAAACAACAAAATTTAAAAAAAAAATCAACTCACCGATCAGGTTGCAGCAAAGAGATGCACAACGAACTGCATACAACTTGAAGATAAGACAGACAGGGATGTTCCACGATTTTCGAGCTTGCAGCATCCCTTGTGGTCCATGTAGCCACGCCTACCATCACCAATGGGCATCTACTCTTCTCTCAGCTCAGCGAATCGATTACATCAGTTATGAAGCTCCTCCTGTCCCATCTAGCTCTGCAAATATGGCCACCCCAGGCTATACTATACTGTATGGCTATCGTGTGAAAATATAGTCGTAAAAATATCAACATCGATTGTGCATCTAAAAATCTGAGTCAATATTTACAACTTGCCTTCTGGTCATTTGGATGGTGGAGGTCTTAAACCCTCGTATACCTCATGGCTAATTTGCCTTAGTATAGTGAATGTTATAGCCCCTATTTCATAGGTCGTACTTGGTACCACCAAGCGCCTACCGCGGTGGTGAGACTTTTCCACAATACCAGTCGCCTGCTGGCCAGATAACAATCAATACAAGTCGGCAACAATCACCAAAATGAGTCTGTTGATCAGTCTTTCGACCTTTTTAATATATTTTTTGTGCTCTTTTATATTCTTTACTTGTTGTCTGCAAAGTTTTAGTTCTTTCTTTTTTTTCAACAAAAAATAAATTGAGTGTCTCATTTATTGATTTTATTTATTATAATTAAATTAAATTTTTATTTATGTTTGAACAATAACCTTATATATTGTCAAAATGTTTTAAAAACGAAATTATAGTAATAAATCAATTGAATTACTTTTATAAATGCTACATATCTTTCTCTTATCTTTTTAAACAAAATTTTTTTATCATCTAGGAAAAAAAAAAAAAAAATTTACAAGTGAAAGAACGAACGAATACAAAAAGGATGGTAATAATTTGAAACCTGTTTTTTCTCTACTTGATAAAAAAGCTCAGCAATTTTAAAGAAATAAAGCAATGGTCCAGCTCAAAATATTGACAAATTTAAGTAAAAATATTATTATCTTATAAATAAATTAAAGTGAATGTAATCAAATGCTGTTAGTTTGAATTTTTCTCAATTTGTGTCAAACTAATACTAGATATATTCATATTTTATGGAAGTTTTTTTTTAAAAAAGATCGAACACTATAAAAGTCATAAATTTCCTGCCATGCTCAACTTTCCTATAATAATACTATCTGAAAAGTTCAAGTACCTTCAAGCTCAAATTTGCATATCATAATAATATACTGTATTATTTTCATGCATATCTTCAATTTGGCGTGCTGGATGAGAAATTTATATGGTATTGTTCTTGCGCATGGTTAGAGAGAGAAGAGAGAGAGACCATCGTATATAAAGAGCACCCGATATTGTAATTTGGTTAGAGTAAGAAGTTTGTGTTAGGACGTGGCTTTTTAGCTCTATAGAATCCGATATAATTTTTCTAATTTACTCTCAATTAGAAATAGATTACTATGATTATACTATCATGGCTATACTCTCCTCTCTTGCACGAGCTGAGCTCTCTTCGGAGGAATCCTTCGTTTTATAGGAATTAACTGCTTGGATTAAATGTTGATATTCGTTTAATCTTTGACATTTTAATTTCTTTTACTTAAAAAAGTATTTAATTTGTAATCAATTATTTATTTGGCTTAACTTTGTATTCATTTGACTCACTCTTGAAATACCATAGCTTCAAGAAGAAATGCACCGTTTAAAAAATTGGTATCCTACAAATTTGTCTAATTGAATATTACATTTCTGCACACGCAATGAATCCTTTTTAAACTGCAATTCAATTTCATTTCATACAGCATATATGTACTAATCAGATTACTATATAGTTAAAGGTCATATTATAACAAATTAAGGTAAGATATTCTGAGATTATTAATTATTATGTAAAATATTTTATACAAATTAATTTAAATACTGCAGTGACAAGCAAGAAACGTTACATATTTATGTATAAAAGTTTTAACTTCTGCACGAGAGGGTGGCGCCTATATACGGTTTGTTCATTAGTGTGCGTGTGTGAGGAACGTTTATGCAGCAGTTGAAGTCAGTTTGCCCTCTCTGATGGGGGGAGACGACCTTATGGCCAGTGTGCCTTTACGCATCTCCTTGGAAACGACTCACAACCATTGTGTTGTTTATTTTATCGCGCGTAGAGTCGCTGCCTACAATATCTTAACAAACTTTATTTTTCATTGTTGACTTTGATTTTTTTTTTATAAACAATATCAATAATTGTTTATAATTATGAATTCATTTTTCTTTAAATTTTCAGTGAAGTATGGCGTATAGTTTTAGTGCTAATCAGGTAAGCAAATTTATATTTATTAATCGTATGACTAAGTCACGAAATATGCTCGTATATCGATCAGTGAAACGACGAAGTAAAAATCCTCGTGACTCTTAGTATATTCAGCTATAGCTATATAATATAAAGTTAGAGCTTTTTAAGCGTTGTAACTGCTGCGTGTCAGTTCAGTTGTGAGTCTTTCTAGAACGAGGAAAGATGAAGGAAGTTTTTGTTTAAAAAAAAGTGGATATAATTTTGGGTAACGTATTATTTATTTACTTAGAAAAACATTCTATATATTTTGCTGTCTGTTTGAGTTTTCATATTTGTTTTACCGTATAAGAATTTAAAATGAAATTTTATTTCAGAAGAAGGAAAGAAAAAAGTTTAGTGATGACTGATAATGTTGGCTATCATAAAAGGTGAAACCATTTATTATATATGGTGAAACACAGAGTGATCATAGTGTATAGCACGTACAGTACTAGATGTCAGTCCCATTCAATTTTCTTAAAACTGTAGTATAAAATACTGAAAAAAAAAACATGTCACGTACTTTTTTTTTTTTTATAAATTATCACAAATCATTTAAATAATTTACCACAGTTAAAATTTTCATGACATATATTATGTTGTATAATGTTATAAAAAGTAACAAAAATACAGTTCGACTCTTAATGCATCGACGATAATATTGTTTTAAATTAAAAAAAAAATATATTATTATATACTTCGAACACATTTTAAATCTCTATATTTTTATTCCCTCTTTTGATGGCATGAAGCTGACAGCATCAATCGGAAAATTCATTCGTTTTTTAACTGCATGTTATTTAAAAGGGGAGAACATTTCAGAGGTGGAGTGTGGCAACGGAGAGAGAAAACGATTATCATGTAACACGCACATTTTTCTACGCGTGTGCTGCACAATCCACTGTTTTGATATGCATCAGGATGACGTCACAGCAATTTTATGACAGTTTGAGTATAGCTAATCACGGATTCAACTCTTCATTCCCTATAGTTTCTTTTGCCAGCATTTTCTGGCGTGCATGATTAAATGTCCGCACAACAGATGCAATGATATATGAACACGCGACTGGGCAAATCTCAAGCAAAATTAGCTTCAATTTGGCTGTTATTATTTGTCAGTGTTTGCCGAGTGATAAGTTAGCTCAGTTTTCAACAGTTGATTAAAAAAAAAAGTTTAAAAGTTTTTCATTTTACTGTACACATTCTTCACAAGGGAAAAGGATTGTTGATTTTTTAGAAACAATTGTTACTGAAACACAATTTATACAATTTTATTTTATAAAGAAAAAATTATATAGACAATTAAGAATTTACTTATTAAAATATAAAGCTTTATAAATAAATTAGACTATTTCTGAAACTAGATATATTTATAGACAAAATATATTATCATTCCTTACGACATGCCGTAGAAGAAAATAAAACCACCTATCTATGTATCACTGTGACTTTTTTTTTATACAAAATATATTTAAGAAGAAATTGTTTGCATGTAGCTACGACTAACAAAAGATGTATCCATATTTTATATTTTATTGATGTATTGCATGTTTTAAGTTTCCCACATAAATCGTTAGTTTTATACCGTTGTGAATGGAATATTCTGGCAGTGACCAATTCTGCGAGCTTGGACGCTTTCTTCGTGTGACAGATTGCTTCTCACGAGTTGACGTTTCGCGGCACGCGTCCCTCCCTTCCCACAATGATCATCGCCCCCCTCCCCTAAATCCTCTATAATCATACAGCGTTTCATCCCTCGTTAAGCCCGACACCTGCATGCATCATTTTGCTTTAACAAGCACCCACTCCCCCACGACAATGTAACATATATGGGTTACATAATATTGATTAATTATAATTATATTCTCTACAGGGACTTATAAATTTTCTATTATTATATTATATTTTTAATTATGGTAACTATTTTACATACTGTGTAATTGGTTTCAATTCAAATTGTGTTTAAATAAACATAAGATTTGTACTGTAATATTTGTATTGTAAAAAGGGTGGATAGACGGATAGACGAGACATAAATAAAAAGGAAATGGGGAGGACACTTGGTTAATAGTGTTTATATACTATAATATACTTTATTTGTAAAAGTCGCAAGAGTTAAAAATCATGCAATGATTAATCGTTCATATAATAATATAATATGTTTTTTTATTGATTTCGCACGCTATATATATTCAATACAGCAATAACGTTACATTAAATTGAAACCAGGTTGATGTATCACATGCGATTATGATTATGATTTAAGTAATAAAATATTATTATCTTTGTTTTATAACGTTCAGAACAAAAGTTTTAATTCAATAATAAAAGAAAGATTATATAAATTTGAATTTTATAATTTAAAGTAAAAATATTTTTGATTTAAAAATTAATATAGGGGCGTTACTTTAATATAATTAGAGATAAATAAATATTTCTTTAATTTTACATTTTCCCAGGAAGTTATTTAAATTATTTTTTCGTCTGACCAGAAAGATCATCTCGCCGTGACGTTAGGCAACTTGCTCAGCATGAAAACGAAACGGGTTGTATATGTCACAGGGGTGTCTGTCAATTCTGTCAATATCCAACGCCGTCTGTAGCTATTATAATGGCTTATTTTGTTAAACAAGTTGCCTATATAACTTCAAGACGAGATGCCTTTTTTTTTTTTTTAAATATTTGGAATAGTGTAAAAGTTTTCTTCTTCAGCCTTGTTAATCAAAATGTCTCGTAAGGATAACACGGGAAACGGTGATTAACAAGGCTGCAGAAGGGAACTTTTCAGAAGCGAGGAGTGTACATAATTGATTCACTCCTCCTTTTTTACATTCAAAAGCATATAAAAATGAACACTGTAATATTCACTCATACAACTAATTTCAGCCTTTAAGATTAATTGAATTTACATATATTCAACAAATTTGAATGATAATTTCTGATTATATGAAGGTCCGGCCCTTAGTTTATATTATTATTATTAAGTAAATAATATTTGAAAATTAAAACTGAAGAAAACAAAAACAATTAGTATGATGATAAGAAAGATCAGCCAAAACGGATCACCAGAGCTTATGGATTGGAGTTTATTTTATTTCTGTTATTGTATAATAGAAAAAAATTGAATAAAAATAAAGTTTGAGCGATATTTTGTATTTAGAGGCGATGTAGATATTCTAACGTTTGTTTTAATGTTAAATTGAATTAAATTATAACAAAATTCTCATAAAATCACTCAAATCCTGTTCCTGTTATTTTTTTCTCCTTCAAACGTTCTATGGTACAATAAACCATTGTTTGTATTTTGTGACGTATTTTCCTCGCCATGATTTTGTTATGATTTCACAGTTCGAGGGTGCGTTCTCGTCCAAGCGGCTGGGCAACTGGGAGCTGCCACTGCGACACCCCGACCGGCCTCGTGCTCGCTCCGGCGCCACGCGAGTTGTCGCCGATGACCGCGGTCACCTGCTGCCCGGCGTGCGACACCCACGTGACACACCCTGGGAGAAAGGACCGTTCTCCGCCTGGGACCAGCCAAAACGGATCACCAGAGCTTATGGTAATTGTGGAGCTTTATTATAAAATCTAATTTTAATCACTATTTATATTTTGAACATTAGTAATAATGTTTTGAGATAATTTGCTGTTTGTTTTCAGTTATTTTTAAGGAAATAATTATATGAGGAAAATTAATATTTTTTTAAGTATTATTTTAGTATGCATGTATATAAATGTTGAATGAGAAGACTTCTTTACTATGTTCATTGGGATGATAAATATTTTGAACTTCAAGGTTCTTCTTTTATTTGTTGAGTATTGATATCGACGTGCTCACTCCCACGCCTTGTCGTGTTGCAGCCGAGCAGATGGACGCTGAGGCGAACAAGCGCTACACTGCGTGGCTGAAGCGCTCGGCGCACGTGCCGCTGCCCCAGCAAGAAGCACCGCCTTCTCCCGAGCCCACTGGCAAGCAGAGAGCTCCGAGAACCCGAAAGCAGCGCACTAAACCGCCCGTAGAGTCTCAGCGTCCCACGCGACACAGTTCAGCACTCTCGACTCCGCGCTCGTCCCTGCCGAAGCCACCAGAGTCGCTGAGCGATATCAAGGTCGCGTCTCCTCCCGTCAGTGCTCCGCCCAGCCTGGCACCAAGCAGTCGTCACAGCTCGCGGCCACACACCGCCGTGCCAGACTCGGACTGCGGCCGCTTGCCAGCCCCTCCAGCACCCTCCATCAACAGCGACCTCACTCAGGTGCGCCCCAGCTCGTGGGATAATTTCCCGTAGCACCCTTCCGGCTTCGCACAATTTTTTTTATTATTTAAGCACATTCCCATAATTTCCTCTTCCTTTCGGCACTCCAAGCACTACATTCCCATCACAGCACTAGACATAATCAGCATCGCATGAAACGCACAGTAGGAAACTCGCCGCACGCAAGCTCAAGAAGCTGACCTGATATCCCATGCAGTCCGGCCCTCCCCTGGGCACGGGCTACTCGGCTTTCCAGGTGGCTCGTGGGCTTGCAGACGAGAGTCGTTCGCACCAGCCGCTACCTGATACGGTGAACGACCCGCTTTTCTGCGCCATGCAGGCTCGTCGTGCTCCCAACCCAGGACTGGCTCTGCCTCCTCCACGTCGTCCCAGTACAGGCGGTGGTGCGCCAGAAGAGACGAGACAGCCGGACGGCGAGCAGCCACGACCTCCTCGGCCACGACCTAGCACTAGCCATCCTCTGCGCAGGATCACAGAGATGGACCTTGCCATCCGGTGGGACCTGCGTCTGCCTGACGAGAAGCACGCGGCCAACCTGGGTGCTAAAGTTGCTCCGGCAGTGTTCAACGTAGTCGCTCCACCGGGTGACTGTGGCTTACCTGGGGGCTGCAATACCCCTCCTCTTCCTCCTGGTCTCCCCAAGGCAGCCTGGGTCGAAGATCCCTCCCCTCGAAAGCCTGGCAAGGAAAACAGCAGCCCAAATATCCCCATCCTTCCCCCACCAGAGCCTCGGCGTTATCCCAACCTAACTCCCCCGCCAGAACAAAACCCTGTAAGAAGATCTCGAAGTACTCCAAATCTAGCAAGACGGCCGTGCGTTGCATGTGATTCTGGTAAATCTTCTAGTAAGCCATCTACTTCACAAACTATCTCTTCTTCTGGTTATAAACAGGCATTCAAGGCTGGAAGTCCGAGCAACTACCGCCCTCACACGGCCATGCCAATGCCCAAGCAGGTGCTGGTTCCCAAGCCGCGCAAGCCGTTCAGCAAACGCAGCTACTCCATCGCCACGTTGGCGCCGCCCTTCTCTCTGTGGCCCGATGGTAGTCGTAGCCAAGACTATCCTGATCACTGGCGTCTTGCCTCCGTCTACCAGCATGCCTACAAGCCACCACAGATGCGTCGCAAACCCTTACTTGCGAGCGTGTTTCAATGAAAAGACGATCAATCGACGTACGTACCCATATGTCCCGTGTGTTATGTGTCTAGTGCTGTGACAGTTTTGTGTGTTAATGAATTTTTTTTCTGTCATGTAATTCATAAAATATTAATAAAAATTATACTTAATTTCATGGGAATTAAGCTTTTAAATTTTAGTTTCATTTTTTTTTTTTTTTTTTTTTTTTTTAGTATTTCAGAAAATCAATTTATAGCAGAAAAAATTATTCTATAATAACTCTAAATAAAATTAATAAGACACCAAAATATCCAGAATTGCTTCGGAATCGATACGGAAAAGCTCTCGACCGGTCAGAAAATTCAAAATTTCATATTTTTAACTAGAACGACAAATTGATCGAAAAATTTTCCGATTCCAAAAAATCTGGTCGGTGCTTGAGGGTGCCTTAAAGGTTGATCATGTTGCTCTAATGTTATATGATTATAAATACATGCAAGCAACTTATAAAGGGCATGAAACTGAAAATTAGTTTTGGTCGCTGCAAGCCCACAGTATTACGCTCTTATTTGTGTGTTAGTTTATTCAATGTATGTTGTTACCCTATAGCTGTAAATATTTGATGATCCTCAAGATTTGAAGACTCTAATGCCCCTGCTGCTCATACAACCCACTCCACGTGAATGCCGAACAAGTTGCCTAACTTCAAGGCGAGATTAATCAAGGTTTCAGAAAATATAAAAATTATATTGAATTTTCGATCACTATAGTATATACTATTAATTGTAAGATTTTATCTTGACTTTATTTTTCTATCTTTTTCTCTCATGAATAATTTTCTTCCCTTTTATATATTATGTGAAATTTAGTGCTTTCATATATTATAATGCATAATTATTCTCTTGATATTTGATAATTAATATAAACTAAAAGTCTTGCAATAAACAAATAATCATGCAATGGTAAATATATAAGTAATAAATTAAATTGAATAATTGAGTCATGTCATTATAATGAAACAATTTAAGGAAGAAAACAAAAAAAGTTAGTTATTGTAAGCTAATAATAAAAAAAAAACATAAAAAAAAACATTGAAATACTAATACGAAATTTTTTTTATGCATTTTGCAATAAATTATGTTAGATATATTTTTAATAATAATTCAAATTTAATACACATTTTTTGCAATATTTTTAGATTTTATTTCAATTTACTTAAATAGTTTCAGTTACAATAAAAAAAAAATCACGGTAAGAAGCAAAATCACGGTAAGAAGCGTCCAAACTCCATGAAGAGCGAGCTTTTCTTGATGTTGTCCAAAGTTCGAGAGACGTAGTGGAGCCAATGCTTCTCGGAGATGGCGGACGGGGTCAAGGTCTGCCGAGGTACGCTCAGTATTTGGTGTCGTAGAGCCCGCACCAAGTTGCCAAAGCCAGGGTGCCCGCGGAACTTGTCGGACGGATCTGGAAAAATTGCCGCAAATGGAATATTAATAATTTATCTTTCTTGTTTGCAAAAGATTTTCAATAACAAGAAAATGAGAGAGTGGAAAAATAATGATAACAATATTTTGTACTAACATATTTATCTACCTGCTAATATTATTATAAAAAACAATACACAATTTTAATACAATTACTTTTAATAATTTTTAATGTCATAATATTTGTAATTGATTTCATTATACTGTATTATTTTACTAGTACCTAGTGACAAATAGGCAATAACATCTTAAATGAAAATACAACAAAATTTTGCAGTAACATTAAATTATAAGTTAAATTAATTTTAGTGAAGTTATAAAAGCACACATCAAAATTGTGTCATCTTACTATCATCATCATCCAGTGGCAGCATGAACATGTTGAGACAGCCGTTGCAGGACTTGGGGTTGAGGTGTGGCAGCAACTGTCCCGTGGCTATGGAGAGGCCGCTCTCAAAGTGCAGCTGGGAGCCCTCGCAGATCTGTCTGATTGCGTCCTGTAGCGCACAAGTTAGTGGTAAGTTCACCGCTTTTAGTCGAAATATATCGCGTACATACCTGCAAGCTGACAACCTCCTGAGGAGTGAAGTCAGACGGTGCTGCTTTGTTCTTCATGAATAAAACATTGGGAAAATATTCAACAATTTGATCATCAGAGGAGGCAGTTGGTGTGGAAGGCTTCAGGATTTCAGCGTCAAGTAAAAACCTGTCAAGGTAGATTAACGTAACTCATTAAGAAAGTTTGCTACTTACACATTAGAACTTTTATCAACTTATAAATTATATTTTTTTACTTCCTCAATTCCCTTCAATTAAAAACAAAAAAAATATATTGAGCTGAATTATCAATGAAACAGAAATTAAAGTAGAGTGAGCGATTTCATTTTTTTGAATATTTTATTTTATTTTCTAAAAATAGTTTAACTCACCCTCTATTGAGAATTAAAAACCAAAAAATTCCATCTCAAATAGCTTCACCACAAAAAATTCCTAAAGTTGGTGTTTCGGAGGCCTTTTACATGCATCTTTATGGAACAGAAAACAGCTTTTTACTCCGAATTCGTCTGAACTATGGTACCAATACGTCCGTAATCTATGATAAATTCTTTAATGGATTTTTAAATAAAAAAAAAATTACGGAGCCGTAAAAAAAATATTGAAATTTTTGCGGATTAATTCCCATAAGGATTTTCAAGATTTTTTTCCGGAAAAACAGCTCCGTAATTTTTTTTTTATTTGAAAATCCATAAAAGAATTCATCATAAATTATGTACGTATTTTTTAATTGGTACCATAGTTCAGACGAAGTTGGAGTAAAAAGCTGTTTTCTGTTCCATAAGGATGCATGTTAAAGGCCTCCGAAACACCAACTTTGGGAATTTTTTGTGGTGAAGCTTTTGAAATGGAATTTTTTGGTTTTCATTTCTCAATAGAGGGCGAGTTAAACTATTTTTTAAAAATAAAATATTCAAAAAAATGAAATCGCTCACTCTACTTTAAATTAAAGTAATATACACGTATACAGTATCTTTTGAAACAGAACTGTATTATTTATAAATTTTCTTAGAATTTATCAACTACTACCAATAACATATATATGAATTATCAATGCATACAGTATAATAATTATATACTGTAGTGCAAAAATAGGATTATTTAAATTAATAAGGTAAATTTTTAATAAAGTTATTATACTGTTTAATGTATAAATTTACTAACTTAGGATTGATCAAACTTAAATAACCTCATCAGATGAGACAAGATAGGTATATCGGAGGATAAACTCTAATAAAATTTTGGTCCAGACAAATTTTATTGTGACCTTCGTGTTCGTTACATTTCACCCTGAGCTGCGATGATCTCCCCTACCTAAGGTGCTTACTGACCTGATAAGCTCGGAGTCTGTGATGCAGTCCTCTATGATGAGTACGACGTGGCACACAGAGAGCAGCAGTGCTGCCATCTGAAGGGAGGCCAGCTCTGAGGAACTCTCGCCAGGATTCACCTCCCCAGGAAACTTCTTCTCGAGCTGCCCGCCTCGCTCCAGGTTGGCAGAGTTCAGCACCGGCTGCGTGTCCAGCAGAATGAGCCGAGATGACGTCACGAACATGTCAATGCCGAGCGTGCTCCAACCAGTACCCTCACTGTTGTCCCTCACTTGAGATTTGAACAGTCCAGGCCTAAGGAAAAAATCATTTAAAAAAATTACAATTGCATATGTGTAAATTAAAGTTAAAGTACAAACACAAACATATCCAATAATAGTATGAATAATAAAAGAGGTCTAAATAAAGTTTTTTTTTTCTTCAATCCCCACCTCAAAATTTGAATTACAGTTCAGTATTATGAATAGAATGTCTGCCAAAGGAAATCATCAACAGAGAGTAGTTTTTAGCCACATTCTATTTAAGGCACACTTCTAAGTACACAAAAAGAGGAATAAAGTTGCATTACATCACTTATCAGAGAGGTTAGATATTGAATTCTGTAATTCAAATTTGGGAGGTCATGGGAAAAAAATATAGATCATACAATTCCCCCTCCCCCCTATTTTTTTAAATTTGAAAGCATAATATATCTGCTTAATTTTCACAACTTCTTCTTACACCTTTGGCAATATTTAGCTCCTAGACTAGTTTATACAGAACTCTATCCATAAAGAGGTATCACCTCAAATTTTGAAGAGATCTCACCTGCCCGCCAGTGCAGACATGATGTAGGACTTGCCGCAGCCTTGCTCGCCCAGAACACCCACCACAATAAAGTCGTTCTGGTCGACGAGGAATTCGAGAGCGCCATCGCACATTTGCATCATGTCGTCCATTAACTTCACACAGCTGTTCATCACGGGAGGCAACAACAGTGGACTCAAGGCAGGCACTACATGGGACAACAGAAAAAGGCAACTAAAATTTAGTTTAAAATAAAATTTCTGTGTAGATTACTGTGGGAGTTATCTATAAAGAGACTCTTAATTGTGGTAGCAGCATAAAAATATTAAACCATAAAGCTTATTTGTACAGCGTTATGGTTAAATATATTCATAGTTCACACCATCACTACAAATGAGTGAGGTTGAAACAAATTGAGAATTAAATGCAAAATTAAATAAAGACCTAGTTGAGATGCCTCCTTCATGTTGTACTGTATGTGTATTGTGTATATATTACATTAGTATTCACATACACCCCACCATGCAAGAGAAGTACCGTAAAATATCTTCATAACAACACAAAAACGTGCTTGGGTGTTCTGCCGCCAAATCGATAAGCACGCCACCGTAGTTCTCCCAATTGCTTGGCACGGCCAAGCAATGAGATTATGATCATAATACCCTAATGGTAAATCTTTCAAGCTCTTACTGCAGTGCTTGTGTCCAGACCATTAGGCTTACCTTCAGAAGATGTTGTTTTTGTAGCAATTTGATATGATGGCTGAGCAACATCATTCTCTTTCCTGAAGCACAGTAAGATATATATAAACATTAAACTATTCCTTACACATACAACACAGTATTAGAAAAAAATACCTCAACACAACAGGTGCTTTCTGGCTTGGAGAGACGGCTCGGCTCTCACTATCACGGGTTTTAAGAATAAAGGTGGTTTGGGGTGCTGCTTTCGATGAGCTGCCTCCCGGTCCATCAGATTGAGACCGACCATCTGATCGGTCGCAGTCCTTGTCTCTGTCAGGCTTGGCGAGGATAATAGGTTGCTTTCCTGAAGGCAAAGAGCCACTACTGTTGTCCTCTCTCTCCTGAAAATAAACATGGTTAGGTATGATGGTATTAATGAAACACTGTGATGTATGTATGTACGGGTGTACGTCCTACTGTCTGTTTTAGTATTACAGTTTTTTAAAGTAAAGAAAGTAAAGATTAGTTTATACTGCAGCAGTTGTGGTTACACCACTATGGCTCACAGTTTGGGGTCCTGCGTGCGGTCATTAGCTCCCTGAACTTCCCAATCCTATCCACGCCCACCTCCGCAGGCCTCAACAAATTCCACTCTCTCAAACATCATACGTACCTTATTATAATAAATTTTCTTCTTCTTTTTGTCCTTAAATTTATCATAATCATTATACGACATGCTGGTATAAATTGGTATAGTTCACTTAAAATACAATTACGCAAAAAACATATTTTACAACAGTCCCTCGTGTTATAGCTCTCTTCGAGTCTTCGAGTTCTTCAAAACTAATGTTAATATTATTTCAAGTAAAACTCAAGAGATGGCAGCGTCGTATAAAAAAATATTTTTGATGGCAAAATTGTACTGCAGTTATGCGACATCTTTAAACTAAAAATACAACTACGTAATAATTGGCGGGATATTTCCTGTCTTGAAATGGATCGATGAACTGCATCGACCACTTCGGACTACTTGCCTTTTTAAGGCAGGATAATAAATTTAATTTATTTGACTGTCTGACGTAGGCATATGCAGCTATGCATGGGGTTCATGAGACTTGCAATGCAGGATTGAGATTGCGAGTATCGTTGAAACAAAACGATGTGTTAGGGCCCATGCGCGTATAATAAAATATACTATATGGCTGTGAATAAATAATTATGACCTCTCTTATACATTATATACATATATCATATATAATGGACAACATACATGAAAAATTTTTACTGCAGAAATGAATAGAGGGTATCAAATTATGCTGCTCTGAATTTTTTCAGATTTTTTTGAGACCCGGAACTATTTTTAAATAATTATTGAAAGTCCTGTGATTTCAGTTGGCACCCCTGAATTCTTAATATAAAGGATAGAGACTGGACGCCTATTGACGCCTCCAGGGGGCGTGGCCGCACTTTCAATAATTATTTAAAAATAGTTTTGGGTTTCAAAAAAATCTGAAAAAATTTAAAGTAGCATAATTTGGTGCCCTCTATTCATTTCTGCAATAAATTTTTTTCATGTATGTTGTCCATAGGCAAAATAATTTGCATGATATATGATATATATATTATGCACGATTTTATTGCATCAAAAGTAGATCATGATAAAATGTGCGCAAAACATATAATTGTAAATTCTAATATTCCTATAAAGCTATCATTTATGTGTATATTAATTATTAACATTGCATTATTGCATATATTATATTATCATACTATTGACATTATTCAATGTATTAATTACAATGGAAAAAAATCAAGCAAATTGAAGCATAATATAATTATATGAAATAATAGTATTATGCTGAAAATTTTGTGTACCATATATATATGAAACATTAAAATTAAATTGTTTCCGAATTTTTCAATTATAAATTTGGAACCATCATAAATATAATTAATCTGCACTTTTAACACTTCTTAATTAGTAAAAATATATTGGACTTTAAGACGCTGAAAATTTAAGAGCCGGACGTATGACGAGGTAAAAATTAATTATATATTAATTAACTTATTATATATTTAATATATTACGTACCTTTCACTTTAGTTGGAGGTAATTTTGCATGCATGGGGTGCTGAATTTACATGCGCACTCTGATTCATAACTTAATTTTATTAGTAAATTCAGCATATTATACAATTTTATTTTGCGTTGCTTGGTAATTTTGACTTTCATTAAATAAATGCAGCAAAATCAAGTACAAAATTATTCAATAATTTGATTAATTTGCATGTTGCGCATTCATTACAGATTCAGAATAAAATTTTATTTTAGATAATATATTACTAGGTAATTTTGACTTTCATTAATAAATGCAGCAACAACAACAATTTATTCAATAAGAGAAAAAGTGAGCTCATTAAGAGCGACATTTGGAAAACAAAGTACTCATAAAATGTTTCACTATGAAATATGTTTATCATAATTTCACAATTTCTCTCTTACAAACAGGCAATGAAATGTAAATTCAAGCACGCAAGATGTATAAAAATTTGTATTTCAAATTAAATGCATTAATTATTAATATTTCGTCTTTTGCTATTATATATATGAGGACATGTTATATTTATTTATATAATAATGTACTTATCCTAATTTGCAGTGTCAATATACACCCAGCGGTCATAACTCATGTCATATTAGACTCATAAATATTATAAATACAAATAATAATTAATAATCATAATACTTCTTGCTAAATGACACGTGTCATGCATGCAAATGTCAACCACGATTCTTCTATTTTTATTTTTCTTATGTGTAAAAAAAGAGTATTATTTTCATGTCATAGCATTTTTACTTTTTTCGTGGACCGAATAAAGATAAAATAATCTATTTTCATTTCTATTATAGCGGTATACGAATTTCAGTCAACAATTAAAAACAATATATATATATATATATATATATATATATATATATATATATATATATATATATATATATATATATATATATATATATATATATATATATATATATATATATATATATATATATATATATATTTTAAATTACTTTTAAATAACCTAGATGTGAAAGTAAATACTAAGCAGTACGCTACGTTAAATTTAAAATTCATGACAGTATAATTATGTATCTGATGAGATTAAATAAAAAGCAAGCAGCGTACGAAAACAAATTGCCTGTAAAATAGGCAAACCTTTCAGCGTCACTGTAACCATGGTTGCATATAGTTCATTAATTTCTCTCGATTGATTTTCGCGATAAAAGCCCTTTTAAAATATTATTGAACATCATTTTTTTTTTTTTTTTTTTTCTGATGCGTGTGTTGAAATCTTTGCCCTATATGTGCATAGGCTTCTTAGACTTTATTTACACTCACCAATTTGGGTTATTATGTTGTTGCTATTATTTATTTATTTTTTACTATTTTTTTCCCCTATTCCCTACAATGTAATTTATCCCAAATAAACAATTGTTATTATTATCATCAGTTAAAATAATATGTTGTACAAATCCCTAGCTTTCCAACATTTTTTCTACTTTTTACGAAATTGATCTCATTTTATATAATAAATAATTATAAATACATATAAAAGGGCAATTTATATTATATATATAAAATGTTGGCCTTGAAATAAATTCGCATCAATTGGAAGTACTTGAACTTGTAGTGTTGAAATGACCTTGACAAGGGCACACCGGCCGCGCTATACACTACACGTATTCGCATGCGTTCTCTGCACCACCGGGAAAGTGAAAGGATATACGCGTATGTTGGGGAGTGGGGTAGAATTAAGCACCCCAGAGAGGGTGCGCCGCCGCAGAGCCCTACTCCACTGCCTGCTGGAGTCTGGAACTTTCGATCGGTTTGATGACGCAGCAAGAATTTTCAATAACAAATGCAGCAACGAACGTAAACACAAAAGCCTTTTATCGTCAAGTCACTGTAGATCGATTGATTGAGGAAAACTCACGCAGTGACCCAAAATATATCATGAATAAAACACGCGGGAGAATGTTGTAACAATATTTTTTTCAAGACTTTAATTCACAGGCGTGCTATTATAGTAATTTTTAAATTTTCTCGTGGTCATGCAGCCTTAATATTTTTTGCAATATTTATAATATTGGGTAGTTTAATTAAGGGCTTAATATAAACTATAATAATATCATAAGATTCATATTAACTTTGTTTCTTTTCTAAAGCTGATGAGAAATTCAATGTTAAAAATATAATTTTTTAATGACTAACTTATTTTTGTAATACCACGTGATCACGCGAATATACAAAATTACGAAAATGGATCAAGATCACAACAGTTAATGCAATATCGCAGAATTTGCTATAAACTTGTTGTATGTAACATAAAATACTCTGATCATTGTGCAGATGTCCCAGGGTCAACGTGAGGCGCTGTGTTGGAGTCGCTATTTGCAGATTCAGCTCAAGATCACACCGGCAACGTCCCTGCCCTCTGAAATACGAGGAGAAGCACATAGTCTGCTGACAGCAAAAGGTCGCTTCTTTAAAATAATAAGCGGGAAACGAACGTGTGATATAAACTGTCTTGTTAGTGAAGACAAAGGACAGGCCGGGATGTGTTTTCTCTATGATTATACTAACTACGGTATTTGAGATTAAGTACATGATCATATTTCTTACCATGGCATATAATGGGGGTCTAAAAACTAAAAATAGAGATTATATTTGGTTAGCTGAATTGATGAAACACAGGTGACTAAAACATTGCATATAATTAAACAATAGTAATTGCTTTCAAGTCATTATTGATTTAATGCAGTATAAAAAAATAGCAAATAACCTTTATTCTAAAGGGTATTTTTTTTTAAAATGTACTGTTCGTTCTAAATTCATCATATGAATGGTTTTAACTTATAGTAAAAAAATACATCACATTAATTTGCACCATAAATTGAAATTATTATATAACGTAATCTGTGTTATCTAATTTAAGTTTAGTATAACAATGAACGACATTATCACAAGTTAACTATCGTTCTCATGGACAAATCATTATCACTCATTAGCATTGAACTAACTTATTTACGTAATGGAGAGCTTATATAGAATAATAAGAAAGTAGGGCAACGACGGACGAGGTAATTGACACCCTGATTCACAAGGTCGTGGGGAGTCGCAGCATCCCTCCCACAGTCACGTGGTTTATTGATCTCGCGACCGATGCACTGAGTCACGTCATCCTCACGGTATTGCGCCGCAGAAGCAGCTGCCCCGCCCCCTTTGCAGACTATCAGTAGCACGCAGAGAAACCACGCTGTGTAACAAGCTTTTTTGTATTTTACATTTTATTTAACATTTAAAAGGTTTTGTTTACAGTAAAAGTTTATCTCTTCTTGCAAAATACTTTTAAAGTTATATTCTAAATTTCTTGTATTCCAAAAAGTTAACTATAAAAAGTAATTTGTTGCATGTATACAAATGTTAACATTGTTTCTAAAATTGAAAATAATATTATTGTATACAACGATTGTAAAAAAATTAATATTTTATGTCATAATAAAATTTTTATATGGAACATTATTCTCACTTATCTTACATGCAGTTTTAAAACCTATCTTGACGCAAAAAACAATGATTCAACTGCATTAAATTTATAAGTGCAAATTTTTTATTACACGATATGAGATTATATGACCAATGTGACCAATACAGAAGTCACAATATAATTATATGAGATTTATTGAGACAGACTGTATATATAGCACATCAATAGCTGATATTGTAATATTGACTGGGGAAATCAAATGTCACAATATAAAATATGTATATTACATATCAATGACTAATAACATGCTACAGATGTGTGTTGTCGAGAAGATATAAAATTTCAGACGTAATAATCAATTTTTAAAATATAACATATGTGTATTGCATACGATAGAAAAGTTATGAATTCCGTAATATACATCATGCCGTGCATATTGGTCAGGTTAAAAATAGAAAAAAAATGAGATCCTTAATAGAAAGAAAATGTGAAATACGATCAAATGAAAAGGAAATCATGCATGATGTGTAAGGAAAAGTTATATTTGTAGTGTTTAATTTAATTATTTCTTAAAGTTTTAAATTTTATACACTAATTTGATAAGTTGCAGGGATTTTTCTTCTTTTTTTCTCTAGTTGATTTGAATTTTAAATTTGAACTAGTTTAATAAGACAATTGAATCTAATTTAATCTATTGACGTATGAATATATAATTTTTATTTTTTTCAGAATTTTTATTTTGCAGAAGTCATTAATTTCCAGTAATGCTAGCTGCTTTTGGGATTCATGTAATTGACTCCTGCATGGTTAGTTGCTTGGAGTTGGTTTACCATGCAGTCAGTATTCAAGTATCCCCCCACCCCCTCCTTCTTTCGAGAGATCTAATTTAACTTGTACTGTAGTACTGATATTTAGGGAACACGAGACGCTGCCGACAAATGAGGCGCGAGCCGGCTTGCGTGTTCAGCACGTGGTAGTGCACGTGTGTGTCTGGCCCGCCGCCAGCCTGCTCTTTGCCGGGCACAGATATCCCTGCCAAGGAAGGCAGGGTAATTATAAGTTGTAAGATTATCCATGATGTATTAAAAAAGTTTGAAATTCGCGGATTTCTGGATATTATAATGAGCTGCTTAATTGAAAATGGTCTGGAGATGTAATTTATTTATAATATAAATTTTATATTAAATTTTATATACCATAATTATAATGAATTTTATTTCACTTTTTGGACTTTTACCTTTGCCGGTGTTCGATGTAATCCTTCTGTGTGTAGTATGTTGCGATGGTCACTTACAGTTAGTGTTCGTGTACGTCACTAACACCTGCATGTACTACACATATCACTACGTTTCGAGAGTCAACCGCTCTCTTCCTCAGGTGATCTGAGACTAAGTACGTGTACCTGAGAATACCTAGAGATACCTGATGTAAGACTTTGAGAAGGGAAGGGAGAGGGGGTATGAGATGCTATTTGTGGATGGTGTGCTAACACCATAATTATGTACCCTGTGTTCTGCTATGTATGGCGATGTTTGTGCCATGATCTAATGCATCCATTCACCTCAATTGTTTTTGTCAATTATATATAATATGAATATTTTATAATAAAAAATCGATAAATTGAGGCCACGAGACAAGTTTGTTTGCTAAGGTGTGTTTTGATTGAGGGAACCGTGGAGATCTCTCAGTGAGAAATTGAGAACAGACAGCATGCAATATAATATATACTTTTCATCAATGAACCAAATTTAATGATAACCAGAGGAGAGGAACAAGCTAGGCTTTGGATGGTAAATTTAGAATTGAATTTATAATATACCCCTGGAAGAGGTCGACGTGATATTTGCGACAATTCTTGAAAGGATATCCGCGAATAAATTTATACAAAAAATTAAAATTCGAAAATACTATATTATAGTAATGTATTAAGTTATTATTAATTAATAATTTAATATCATGTATATTTTTAAATATTTTAAATAATCGTTATTGACGTACTTCAGACAGTTCAAAGTAATGAATTGACGTAATAAAAGAAAATAAAAGGTCAATTTTAATGATTTACAAAAGGAAATCCAATTAGTAAAGTATTTATTCAACTATAAAAATAGACACAAATTATATACAAGACGCGTCGTTTTATGATTATTGATATTTATTTTGTGACGTGTTTTATGGTCAGGTAGTGAAGATGCCGGCCGAGAAGCTACGCAATATAGCGACAAAGAGGGTGTGGGTATAGTGTGGGTACATAAAGCTGGTAGCCTCTGTGTCAATAATTCATCGCAATAAAATATTTATGGAATTTCATGTGTCTGTGGCGCAGTAGGAACTTTCTTATCATGCATACAAAAGCTAAAAATAAGCGAGATATAATAGAAAAAGTTAGGTTAATTTTTAATGATTTAAATATAAAATTTAATACAAATTAATTTTGATGAATAAAAAAAAATATATAAAAAATACTTTAATTTTAAGTTGACTTGTGTTATTTTAGGTTAATTGATGTGTGCTAAATTGCTAATGATAATAAAAACATCAAATTTCACAACTTTTAATGCTTTATATGTATATTATAATCATATACATCAGTATACCACACATTGCTCCAATAATTAAAAACAATAATAATAAATAAGTTAAGAAGATGTTAAATTAAGTGCAGATGTCGATTTCACGTACTTTATATTTGTAAATATATATTTCGAAAGACACCGTGTGTAATATTTCCTGGATCAGCTTGGTCGATTCATCATATTGACCATGCAGTGTATAAGTTTAATTTTTGTTAGCAGGTTGGCAATTGATTCTTATTATATCTTCCAAAATCAAATTAGTAAATAGCTATTTTTTTAATAATGTATATAGATCTTACAAATCGATAAATATTGGTTGTAACTTATAATTAATATTTATAAATTTATTTATTGACAAAATTGACAAAAAAGAAAAAGCAAGAGATTATACTCGATTATAGA
The DNA here is from genome assembly GCA_949825025.1 of Siphlonurus alternatus. Classification (NCBI taxonomy): domain Eukaryota; kingdom Metazoa; phylum Arthropoda; class Insecta; order Ephemeroptera; family Siphlonuridae; genus Siphlonurus; species Siphlonurus alternatus. Next base: position 22,415,025 of record OX463778.1, read on the forward strand.
TTATATTATTAATATTATTGTTAAATTTAATTAATGAAAATTTTCCTTAAAATCTATAATAGGAAAGTAATTATTAATTGACCATGTTTAATATTAGATGATTATATTCAGGTGTACAATAGACAATAATGGTTGCATTTTTTTATTTCATAATTAGAAAGTATACCTAAAATTATGCTTTTCTGATTTTTTTCAGATTTTTTGGAGTGCGGGAACTAATTTTAAAAAAATATTTAACATCTCTGAATTAGGGTGGTACACCTGATGGGACAACCGTGACGTCATTTGTCATGCTGTGATTGGCTATTGATGACATCACGGTTGCTGTGATTGGCTATTGATGACGTCACGGTTGTCCCATCAGATGCACCACCCTAATTCAGATATTTTAAATATTTTTTAAAAATTAGTTCCCGCACTCCAAAAAATCTGAAAAAATTTCAGAAAAGCATAATTTTATGTATATTTTCTAATTATGAAATAAAAAAATGCAACCATTATTGTCTATTATTGTACTAAAAGTTCAGATGTCAGAGGACACAATTACATTTAATTGAGCTCTCAATGATATAACTTTTTATTGTCTAGCTGAAATATAATATATTTCGTGTTTTGTTATTACGACGATGTTAACCGTGTTCACGTGCAGAGCCAATTAACTCCCGCTTGAAGGGTCCTTCTTTCTTGCAGCTGGAGGCGTCTAACTCCATTAGAGTGGTGGTGCTAAACTCAGCGTGGCACCACAAGGTTGTTCTCTCCCCAACCCCCGATTAAGACACGTCTGCTGTTGCTGCGAAAATTCTACTTTATCTATTACAGTGATTATACGAAACCTATGTAAAAGAAAAGCTGCAAAAAAGAACTGACGAGAACCAATCAGATCGCTTCAACGTTTCAACTTTACATTATTATTATAAAATATTAATTTTAAATATTTTTATATAGTTGATTATTTTACTTAATTTGCTGCAATGACTTCTTACTAATTCGATGTTTTCTATAGCTATAAATATTTCGAATTGTTCAGAATATAGAGGTGAGTTAAACGGGTTGTGTAAAAAATTATATAATATGTATATAAATAACAGTTGGTTTATGAGAAAATTATGAATTACTCAATGGCTCACTTGTAAGTAAGCAGACTGTCCAGAGAGAGGACAATTATCACGTAAGTCTGAAAGAAGGAACTGTTGACTAGAATAGATTCATTGATGTATAATATTCAAATAAACAAACTATAAATCTCTAAGTCAACTTATCGATGTAACGTAATAACCTTTAAAAGAGATATCACAGGAAATGTAGAATAAAAGCCTGTGGGAATTAGCTTTGAGTTGGATATTATTTTCATTCGTTTGTGATTCTTGCAATTTCTATTTCCTGTTTTTATTAATAATTGTAAAGTCATTGATACACACTGTAATCACTGTATATCGTTATATGAAATTGAAAATGTCATATTAAGTGATATATATCCTTGAACTTGTATCACATTTCATGCTTTACTTTCTGGCTTCCTATTTCAGCGAATGAACTCGATACCACACTATATCCGATAAAAAATTATATTCAAAATCAAAACTTTCTCAGAATGTCCCCCTGATATTAAATAAAGAATAAATGTTAATATAATATAACTACGTGGAATTGAACTCCTCCAATATCCAAGGGCGAATGCAGCTCTCGTCCGCTCTGTGAGGATTATGGGGAAGGAGACGGGGGATAATTTTCCAAAATGATAATTTTTGGGGTACTATGGGAAGTAACGGTGATGGACAATACGGCAAGGCTTGCCTAAACCTCGCTGCAATAAAGATATTCTGTATTTTATTCTATAATACTCAATATATTTCAAAATTTTCTAGTATAAGAAGTAGGGTTAAGGAGTGACGTGTCGCACCCTCCACCAATGGGGATGAGTTGTTATGATGGATGTACCCCTTGTACTTTGACCTTCTCTTATGCCTAGCTCTATAATAGCAAGGGCCTTAATATAGGATTTTTATTAAACGGAAAACCCTAACTTGCCTTCTTTATTCTTTCAGACATCCTTGATTTGGTGATGCTTATTATATATGGTGAAGCATATTATATAATAATTCACATGTAGTTTGACATGGAAGTAACGAGATTTACATTGTGCTGTCGATATATTATCACACATTATTAATATACAATCTTATCAGCTGGTTATATAAGCCTTAGTCAGTGCACAACAGCACTGATTGTGTGTTTACCCCTTTCCTCATCCTTTTGGTGCCTGCGGAAGGCTGGGGAGATGAGACGAAGCAATCATCTCATCACGTATAATATAGACGACGACCTTTACCTGCCACCATTGTGTGTACATCACGTAATGACTCTGCCAGTGAAACCGTATAAACATTTTATAGCTCAAGGGATGAAGTTGAAAGCGCTATTAAAGATCACGTGCACCGAGAACCTTTATTCTTTATTATTTTCTTCAAATATCTCTTTTTTTTCTTATAAAAAAGATATAAGGTGAACAGTATTTGAAAATTAATTAAAACGCACATATTTTTTATTCATATAATTTTTATAATATTTATATTTCCAATAATGTTTATAGACAAGATAATTATATGTACTTCTTTTGTTTACATATTAATTATCGTCATGGTAAAGCGGATCAAATAAGCCTTATAAATACGTAACACATGCAATTTTTCCATCTAAAGCCTCATCCATAATATACAACTTCGCTACCGTGCATGCATGTCACATAAAAGGCTTTGCAATAAACATATGGCGTTAATAATTATACAATGTCTCGTAATTGAATCCACATCAACATATTTTTCAGTTATTCTGAATATAATATTCTTAATACTTGCAAGATAAAAGATGTACGGCAATTAAAGGACAGTTTGTTCTGCTTTAAAGTTAATAATTAGTTATGTTTGCAGAACAAATTATTACTCCTGTAAACAGAACACTCTGATTCCACTTATTTAATTCACCCCTCTTTATATAATTAATTTTATTTCATTAGTTATATTTATATATTTGTTCAATGAGTTCGTGATTTCTTAATTGTCTGTTTTGATGACTTTTCTTAATTGGTGGAGCTGCAAATGTTGTAGCAATCTCACAGATCAATTAGTTTATCAGACTCGTCATCAATCTGTATTCATGAGTCATGAACCATGGCTAAAAGAGAAAATTTAAGTTCGTGACCTTTTGGAACTTTTTAAAAGCAAAAATTCATGGCAATATTGTCAGCAAAATCATATGGTGCTTACTATGCTTTTAAAAAGTCTTGATTGTCACTAAATTTAAGAACTACATTAATTTCCCCTTGTGTTTGTTCCTCCTTTTTTTTTAACGTAAAGCCTAACACCAATCAATCAATCATTTTTAATTTATAACTTATTCACTTCACTTCACTTTTTTTTTTTACATGTTTCTATTAATTAATTGGTTGTAAAACAAAACTGCAATGGAAATGTCAATTACAATACAATCATTGTATTTAAATAATTAAGATTAAATTAGCATTATAAAATAGTAAATATATGTTATACATTTCAAAAATGGCTGGTAATTATCACTCTTACTATCGGTGGCTCTTCCAATGTCAATGTTCTGGTTTTGCTCACAAAGTATTATAACATTCAGTGTCATTACAAGGATTCACAAGGAAGACCATGACTCTATAAATGAGCGAGGTTCAGTGATTGGTTCCCAATAGTGACTAACTGTCTAGGATATGGGCAGGCGTGGAGGTTAGCGATAGAACCTCCCTTAAGCTGGCACCAAACTCACACAAGCAAGACTAGGTCAGGGCTCAATAACAGACGGGGAAGATAAATATATATTTTTTTAAAGATGGAACTTTAGTACGTTAAATATCAAGGTTACTGAAAATTCCCGTTTATTTATTTTTTTTACTTAATTATGTTACCCAGCTCGAGCCCCTTCTCTATGTATAGTATGCAACGTTGATGCAGCGACGAGGCGGACGGTTTTAGCTCGTGCGGCGCGCGACGGTGGTGTACGTGGCGGGCTGAGCAGCCGGGGTGTCAGCCAACTCTCTTCGGTTCACGGTCCCGCGCTTTGTTCGCCACTCCGCCCGGTCTTCCGGCGCCACCAGCAGCACATTTACTTACATTCAAATTAATTACAAGTCCCCTTCGGAAATGAGAGCTTACTGGCAGTCCTGTTCGTATGTGAGTTCTGAAATTTCGCACTCATCACATAATATCTCTTAGCAAAAAGTCAAAACTTTTACACGAACCAGAAGGTCACAAACTTTTTTTCACTTCTGTGTACTTCCGGAATGAATTTCAAATTAAATTAACTGTGCTCGCAGTACTCGCACGTACCCGCCCAGCAGAAGCTGTAACTATTAACGGCGTCTTGACTCAACATACAGATGTATGGCGCGTAATTTACGTCAAATATATTCATATATACGTGCGCACCGCAGCTTTTAATTGCTAAATACATATTTAGCTACGTGCTTCTCAACATCACGTACGTTGAATTTCTATATATATATATATATTTTTAAGAGAACATTTTTATTGCATATTTTACGCTTACACGTGTTTGTTTAATTATTATTAAATTTAAAATTTAAATTGAGCTGAAGCCTCATGCTGCAAAGATAAGTACTGTACCGTATAAGACCATTAATTGGTATAGAGGGCATAAAGGACCAAGAGATGGCGCTGACGTCTGAAAATTTTGCTCTTTGCATCGAGGATACGGCAATACCTATAGCATGGGGAGATCGAATCACAAAAATGATCAACTTTCTAGGAAAGAAATCACTTACGAATTTGAAATATTTTTTTTATATTTGTCCGAAAGTATTTGACAACTAATTATGGTGTTGTTATTTCTGTAAAGTTATGCTGTGGCTGCAATGCTGACAGAGCATTTACATGATTTTACAATATGTTAATCATATACAACAATCCTCGCCAGACGCACGTAGTTCCAGCAGTTACCACTAGGTTCGCAATAACTTTATGACGCCAATAGAAGCCCTTTCTGTCTGAACAATTAAAATATAAAGATATATAATTTGTAAGTGTTATTCATTGCAGTACGCGGAAAACGCAGTTGAAAGCATATTGAATACATCTATGACTGCATGCAACGAAGACTCATCTACATAAATAAAGATCTTGAATTATATGCACTCGCAGTCCTTGTCACGTAGTCATTATTAAACTGGTGTCATAATGTTGCCCCTGAAATCACCATGATGCACAGAAATCTGCAGAAACGCATCATGGTTTCAAATTATATGAAAAAGTTTGTATGGAGACGTTAAGAAAAATTATCGCTATATATGAAAGTATTTTATAGTATGTATTAATTTGAATCGAAATGTTTTATCCTGTTATTCTATAAGTAAAAACTTTTGAAAATAAATAATAAGAAAACCACAAAACACAAAAGTAATAAAATTAAACATAAATTATAAATATAAACAATAAATATTTTATTATGTAATGCCATTCATTCTTATCTCTCTTTTTATTTTCATTTTATTGCACACATTAATAAATTACGTAGTTGATTGCTTTTCCTTTGAAGATATCTTATCTTACGACGGCAATTCATCACGGCGCTGACGTGCTTCATTACATGCCGATACTATGAACGAGCCCCGCTGGAATTTGACACGTCATACACACGTGACGAGGTCGCCGCTCGTGATACCAATGGAGCACCACGTTGTGACATCGAGATAACGAGCAGGCCCTGACTTAGTGAGATATTCCGCGAATCTCTCGAGACATGCCAAATTCTAGGCCAAACAACTTGACAGCAACACAGAGAGTACTTTCTTATCAGCTGTTTAAGATAATAATTCTCACATATCCTGACCATCGCAATCCAAGCCTACATCAAACGCAAATATAATAATTACATTACGAAGTTTGCATTTTATTTTAATAATTAAATTAACTTGGAATTAATTAAATCATTAAAGAGATTATAGATTATTATAGATGATCTTTATTTTTAAATGAGAAAAAAAATACAAAATCAGATTGTAAGAAATGATAATGTTCATAATAATTTTCATATAAAGTAACTGAACTTTTACTTTAATTAACATTGTATGCAATGAAATCACACATTAAAATTAAATTATTTAATTTAAACTTCAAGAGCCGAACAAGTGACCTTGAATTATTTCTTGCTGGTAGTTTGCCAATATTTTAATCTTCCTCTTGGCTTGATCTAGCTGATGATGTGAACTGGTCATACGATTCTGCAACAGTGAAACATTTTAGTTTTACATTGAGTTCTCATATTACACCTGCATGAAATAATACAAAATGCACAATTTATATTAAAATGTATTGACTGATTGAATTAATTAGTATTATGATTATTATTCATACATAAATTGATTCATAAATAATAACTGATAAATAGAATTGATTCATAAATTTATTGATGATTTTTTAACAATTGTAACCATCCAATCTTAATACTGGGATTCATATTATTTTATATCTAAATATCTAAATTGAACTAACAATAATAAGCACAGGTTAAGTTTTAGGTTTAAAAATAGAGATTCTTGTGCCACTCATTTCAAATTAAAGAAAATGCTTACCTTACCAAGTATAATAATATATTAGTAAAATTTTATGTTATTATATATGGCCTGTGTCCTATATATTCAAAAGAAAACATCCAGATAAATTTCAGTAAATTTAATAATGTCTTCAAAATACAAGAAGTAAAGGTAATACTTTTATGGGAAACAGAATTCTGTTTTTGCTGATAAGAATCAACGATCCCTATTATCAATGTGCCAAAATTTGTGATTTCCTTCCTTGCTGTATAAAAAAAAATGTTAAAAGTGACTCCATTTTTGAATCGGAACTAAAACAGTTGCATGTTGGTTCTGTTAATGATTTTTAATTTTACTATTAAAAAAGGTTTTGCAAAAAAGAAAAAAAAAAAATCCGGAAAACTAATGGTATAATAGATGATGTATGACGGTATATTAATTTTTTTATTGATTTTATCTTCTTATTTTTGTGGTTGCTAGTTTAGGTATTTATTTTATTTATTGACGTGATATAATTGTTGTCTTGTACGACGAAATTTTGTTTGAAATAAAATTAAATTATTATTACTATGACACCATGACACAGTAATATACAGACTGGTATTTTTTGTAAATATTTAATTTTTTGCAGTCATCATAAATTCTAGAATTTGAAACTAATTGTTTTTGTGTGTGATGTTTGTCTATATATATATATTTCTATAATGCAAAGAGAAAAATTAGGTTTTAGGTTTCGTGACCCTTGACATGAAACAAAATTTTAAATGGCAACGCTGAAAATACTTAAAAAAATAATAAAAAAATAATAAAAAAAAGGAATGGTTATAACATTGTAATAATGAGGATTTTTTTTTTAATTCGGTAGCAAACCTATAAATTTTAATTTGTACTTTTAACTGTATTTATTTTTGAATTGTAAATTCAGTACAGAGCTTGGGGACTATACATGAAATTACAATAATATTCTTTATTAGCTTAACAACATGCATGTAATGCCATTTAATGCTGTAAATTAATTATATTATAATACAATAAGCTTCATGTTTTGACGTAGTGAAAAAAATACAATGATTAAAATTGTTAATATTTTTTCTTTAGTAATTACATACGGTACTCAGTCTATGAATCTGCAAGTACACAATTTAATTAAAAGTCTTGTCAAGATGATTTCTATCGCATGACATGATCGCATTGCAAACTTTAGTTGATTCCACGGCCGAGATAACAGATTTATTATCTAAACTACGTCGCAAACATGCAGAGAATTATTGTGAACGGGAATTGTTGCAACATACGAACATATATGGATCTTTCTTTTTTGTTATATAGGAATGATTTTGCAGCTTTCAAATTTCATAAGAGCATGCAATAAACAATAAACATAAATCAAATCAAACTGTTATCACGTTATCAATGCACTTGTCACAGAATGTCCTTGCATGGAACTTTTGATTGCATCATAATTGATAATCATTTAAATTTGCAATGTCATAATTATATAACTAGCTCTGTATTAAAATAATTAGACAAATATGTTGCTAGACTTTTAAGGGAGTAATTAGCAAAGTAATAAGCGCAGATTAATTACAGTATGAAATTTAGGTGCAGTACAAAGAGTTTTGCAGTATGCGAAAATTGACGTTATTTATTTATTAATTATTTTTTGTGAATATCCTCTCTTTAATAGATTCAAGATTATTTATATATTTTATATCAGTATACAATGATTATAAACATTATTTTGTTGAATGTTGATATTATATTTATAAATATTATGTTTTAACATGCAATCCCCCCACCTCTCCCTTTCTCTTCTTTGGAGACTTATTAGAGAATTGCTCAGAGAAAATACTGTTTTACCAAAAGTTTCATCGTTCTCCAATTAATTTAAATTGCTCTTCTGACTCTCCGTGACCTGTCACAGCCATGTTTATACAGATTCACCTTCGTCAGCTCTTTTAAGGCAAGCAAAGTGGCAGTCAAGTCTGAAAGCTTTTGTCAGTCGCTGGAGGCTCCGTAGTGTCATCATGTAATATTTAAAAGTCTTTCTTAGTGCGTCTGGGAAGAGTCTGATCGAGACATTAAAAATGTATTATCCCAAAAATTGTTTGAAAATGTTTTAGACTGACAGATACAAAACTAAACAATTTTTTTGTTTTCATATAGAAACTTATATAATTAATAACTCGAAACCTTAAAAGTAACTTTATTTTGGTTATTTTTTTCTTAATTTGCATGGTGTCACCTTTATTTCCCTGATGCTTAAGCTTAAGTAGGATCGAAAGAATTATCAATTTATTCAAATTGTATATTTTGCCTCAATATGACTGTATTGTACAATATAAATAAAATCTGTATACACATTACAAAAAAAAATCAGTTTATTTGTAAACAATTTTTGTATTTTAAAAGTATTGAAATTTTTATATAAATGTATAAATTATATTCATTTTGAGATTTTAAGGACTGTCGCTACGTAGCCGGCCACCAGAGGCGCAACGTTTGCGTTTCGAAAATTACTGATTGGAAGAATTTTGTTCCAACATTTTTACAAAACTTTAAAGGATATTTAATTTTTAATTGTATAATATTAATTATATATATATTCTCTGATGAACAAGTTAATATGGATACTGTACAGCAATGTTTTAAGGACTTTACAAGTAAGAAAATTACACACTATATTTCCCCACTTTGTCACAAGCCCTCTTGCTGAATTTTTTTCTCCTCGGATGTACTGTACTGTGCATTGTCCCATTGTTCGGGACTGCACCTAGCTTGCTCGCCAGCAAGCAGCGACGCAAGTGAGGATGGTCAGCTTGAGCTTTACCAGCAGCAGGGAGGGCGCTGAGACGGCTTAGGTTCTGCGGGCTCGAGCACGGATCTGCACGGGTGGGCCCGTGGGCCGTGCAGACCTATGGGCCGTGCTCATGCAGCTCAGCATTGGTAGTCTTAAATTCCTCCAATAAAAAAAAAAAAAAAATACATAAAATATATATATATATATATATATATATATATATATATATGTGTATCGATTTTTTTTATTGAGAGAAAAATTAATTAATTATTATAATTATTATTAATTATTGGACCGTAATTATATAAAATTATAATATTTATAATATAGTTATAATATTATATAACTATATATATTATATATATAGTATTATATGTATATAGTTATATGTATTTATATAATACATATCTACAAAAATATAAAATATAAATAAATATAAATAAATAAATATTTATATTTATTATTTTTTTTTAATAATAATATTATTGGCGCAGTGCATTGACCGGTTCTCGTTAGATCACCGAAGTCAAGCTACGTCAAGCGTGGTTAGTACTTGGATGGGTGACCGTTTCAAGTAAAAAATACGCTGCTCCCTCCCTGGGGTAAATTCGTCTCGCTTTCCACCCAGTGCAGTGATGCACTTGTGTGTGGTTCCCCAGGCTTTGGACATCGCTTTGGTCCATTGAGAAAAAGTAAAGGTGTCCGTCCTGACTGAGGTTTTCCACGGTTCCCTCAGTCTCACCTCAGCGAATGCTGGGACGCGTAAGCATGCAGGCCGTGGCCACTATCCGTTCCCTACCTTATATCCCTACCCAGTACCCCGCCGCGAGCTGTAAGCTCTAAGGGGTGTATCCTTGTAAAAAAAAAAAAATATTAATATAAATATATAAAAATATAATCAGGCGCGGATCCAGAAACAAATTATTATCAAATTCTTTTTATTTCAAGCATATGATTAGTTATGATGAGCCACATAAAGCGAAACAGCATTATGAATGATAGTAAATTTTAATATATAAAATTACGTAATTATTACCCTGCTGAAATTTCTTGAACAAGATCTTGTACAAGTCTTGAACAAGTTTTGACCAAGATCTTGAGCAATAATCTTGCCAAGATCTTGGCAAGATCTTGGCAAGATCTTGCGCAAGATCTTGGCAAGATCTTGGCAAGATCTTGTGCAAGATCTTGGCAAGATATTTTCTTGTGGAAGATCTTGACAAGATCTTGGTAAGATTATTGCTCAAGATCTTGGTCAAAACTCAAAACTTGTCCAAGACTTGCACAAGATCTTGGTCAAAACTTCTTCAAGACTTGCGCAAATTTTGCCCAAGATCTTGAGCCCAAATAATCTTACCAAGATCTTGCCAAGATCTTGCGCAAGATCTTGGTAAGATCTTGGCAAGATCTTGTGCAAGATCTTGGCAAGATATTTTCTTGTGCAAGATCTTGGTAACATTATTGGGGTTCAAGATCTTTCACAAGACTTGCAACTGATTTGTACTTGAAAAAATTTGTTTAAGTAAATGCAAGATCTTGACAAGATTTTCAAGATTTGGTTGCAAGATGTGGTACCTAGTAGAAACCTCACAGTCGTCACATACATTTATCCATCATCTGAAAAAAAATAAAGAGTTTAATTAGTTTTTTTCTGGTATGCATAGTACATAATAGTTTTCGTTATAAGTTCGTCAGTTGTCTTGCTGGTGTACTTTCTGTGGATATTCATCATCCTGCTTCATCTCTCCGCTCAGCGCACAATGAATCCTCTCACTCTATCCATGCACGTACGCAACGGCTAGGCCTGCGGAACCTGGGGGGTCTTCAAATAACACCACTTAACCTAAACTTAACCTAAGACTGTCTTAGCGCAACAATAAAGAATACGCTAAGACTTTCCTAATTTTAAGATTGTTGTAATTTGTGTTATTTGAAGACCCCCCTGGGGATCAAAGACATATTTAAAGAATATTCGATAAAATTAGACATGCAAGATCTTGCTCAAGACAATTGCAAAAGGTATTGTGCAAATCTTGCTCAAGACAATTGCAAAAGGTATTGTGCAAATCTTGCCCAAAATCTTGCCCAAGATCTTGCTCAAGAATTTTGAGCAGGGATGCATTATATACAGTATATATTTAAATGCATGATTAACAATTTTTGTACTGTAAAACAAATTTAAACACTTCACTACTGTACAACGATGTTAATTTAATACATATACAACCACAATTTATTGCATTAACTTAAATGCATGCATATTATATAATATGCATACACAGTATGCATACATTGCAGTTCTAGTATACATACCTTTATCAACTTTATACAAACCAAATACTGCTATGCCATTGATTTATGCGCACAACAGCCAACTTTTGTCGATCTGGTATGGTTGTCGAATCCTTGATCAGAATCCATCGATACATCCCGGCCATGTTTGCAAGCCGCTCAGCAAGCAGGAAGCAGGTCAAGCAACCGAAATGTCATTAAAAAAACAGACAATTTTGTGTGAGCTTAACAATATATTAAACAAAAACAACTATACATAAGTTAAAGCTTACCTGGAACTGTGTAATAACTACTAATTAGCACAAAAACACACAAAATCTTAATGTTTCTTCACCAGCTTCAATTTTCACCAACCATCCATCTTAAGTGTTATAAAAAACGGTCATGCGCATTGCATTTGTTTCACATCGTCCACTTGCGCAGTCCACTTGCGCAATGAAAACGCGCGCAAGATTTGTTCTTGCTCAAGTCTATTACTTGCAATGCTCAAGATAAAAAATCTTGGGTAAGAAAAAACTTTTTGAACAAGATTGTCATTTTAAACATGATGGTAACTTGTCCAAGAAATAATATTGAGATAAATATGAAAACATGTTGAAGATTTTTTCTTGCTCAAGATTAAATCTTGCGTAAGAAACGATTTCTTGAACAAGATTGTCATTTTAATCAAGATGTTAACTTCTCTAAGAAATAATACTTAGAAAAATATGAAAAATTGTGTAAGATTTTTTCTTGCTCAAGTCTATTACTTGCTCAAGATGTAAATCTTGAGTACGAAATGACTTCTTGAACAAGATTGTCATTTTAAACAAGACGGTAACTTGCCCAAGAAATAATCTTGAGATAAATATGAAAAAGTTTGTAAGATTTCTTTCTTGCTCAAGTCTATTACTTGCCCAAGATATGAAACTTGACTATGAAATGAGTTCTTGAACAAGATTGTCGTTTAAAACAAGACGGTAACTTCTACAAGAAATAATCTTGAGAAAAATATGAAAACTTGTCTAAGATTTTTACTTGCTCAAGTCTATTACTTGCTCAAGATATAAATATTGCGTAAGAAATGACTTCTTGAACAAGATTGTCATTTTAAGCAAGATGATAACTTGTCCAAGAAATAATCTTGAGAAAAATATGAAAAATTGTGTAAGATTTTTTCTTGCTCAAGTCTATTACTTGCTCAAGATATAAATCTTGAGTACGAAATGACTTCTTGAACAAGATTGTCATTTTAAACAAAACGGTAACTTCTCCAAGAAATAATTAATCTTGAGAAAAATATGATAACTTGTTTAAGATTTTTTTCTTGAGCAAGTTGCCAAGATGTTGTTCTTGCGTAAAAAATGACTTCTTGAACAAGATTACCATCGTGCGCAAGACGGTAACTAGCTCAAGAAATAATCTTGAGATAAATTCGAAAACACGAGCAAGATTTTCTATCTTGCAAAGAATATTTTCTTGCGCAAGTGAGTTTCTTGTTAAGATTGTGATCTTGCGTAAGAAATGACGTCTTGAATAAGATTATTATCTTGCTCAAGATCTTGTTGAACCAAAAATATCTTATTTTGTAATTTTTTTCACATTTTTGGCTAAAATATTATTTTTAGAAGGATAATATCCAATAATAATATTACAGACCAGCACACAACCCTGTTGCGCCTCTTTCTTGGTCTTCTCGTGTTTACTTGGCAAGATCTTGTTAAGATCTTGCAAAGATATGCTCAAGATTTTTGAGCAGGGTAGGATTATTACTTAGATTCGAGTTAGATTCATTATATATAACAAAAGGAATTAAAAAATACAATAATATATTTTATTTTTTTATCGAAAAAAAAAAAAGTTTCGATGCTTACTATCCTAAAAATCATAATATTAATTCTTTCAAAATAATACATATTTGTTTATTTACCGTTACTCTCCCTTCTATTCAATTTAAAATACAATGGAATGTTGAGGCGCACTCGCAACGGTAGAGAAGGAGCATTCATCACGGCACGGCTGCCCTTCATATTTCTTTCTTTGCCTTGAGCTTTTGCTCTCTGAGTTATAGGGGCATTTTTTTAACTGCAATAACTTAACATATAATTATTGTATTCACAAATTAATCAGACTAGGAAATAGATAAACATAATTATAATGACTGTTGCTCATTTAAAAACGGTTAATCTTATTATTTCCTTTGAAATGTTGGAATTAAAATCACCCAATCTCGGACATCATTTACTAAAGACTGGTAGTGACATCTCTTTTCATTCCACTTGCATATTTTCATAGCGACAGACCTTAAAGTTGAATAACTTATAATACAAAGCATCATTAGAAAATAATTAATACCTGTATCAAGAGATGGCAGCACAGTTTAATTACATTTTTACCAGTTAAAAAAGTAATAATGTAGGTTGTATTAAGAAAAAGGACCGTGTTTGTAAGTATTATTTTATAGTGCATGGTCTCTCGAGCAGAACGAAACAAAACAAGTTTTTTAGAATGTACGTCCAAGTGACGTGAATTTGTAAACATTTGGAAACTGTACATTTTTTGTTGTATAAAATTGAATAAAACTTATTAACCATTTTTCTCAGAATGATTTTTTTTTCCTGCATGCATGGTCTCGCGTGATCTCTACGTTATTCGTTAATTTTACAACATATTTACATTTATATAACAATAATAATTAAATTATACCAATTTATATACCAGATATAATTAGTTCTCATAGATTTGACATTTGGGACAACCAGGAAGGTGTGATAACTAACTGTTCTTACGTGTGTTTGAGATCATGAGTAACCTTGCGCGAGCAGTTTCGTGGGTATTTGAATGTCAATAATATAAAACTTGCCGCGTCTCCTTCCTAAGCTACTTTTACACACTCGTAACTGCACAGATTTGTCATTGTTGGCTGCATGACCTTTTAAAAACATCTTCTCAAGGTAGACCTAATTTTTTATCTTCACAGCCGGGAATTAAAAAGAGCAAGAGCATTGATTAATTAATTACAAGATTATCTTTTATAAGACTAAATGAAAATATACGATAATTTCTTTCAAGGTTTTCCCAAAGATGATTATTAATTTAGATTTAAGATTACTGATGGGTATAAACTTTGAAATACATTGAACTAAAGCTACATATATAGTAAGTAAAATAGAATATATAATTATTCTTTGGACAATCATTAATATTGTTATTAAATATACTACAAAGCATTTTTTATAAAATAATAAAAATAGAGGCTATAACACTTACAATCGTAATTGTAAAACTTAGCATAGATTTTGGCCTGGAAATTTTAGTATCAGATTTAGTACTGGAATTGAGTCTTAATAAATTTAATTTTAGTTACTCTTTCTAGGCTGGAAGCTATTAAATACTACGTACGTTTTTTTGTGAATACTGAATAGCCCCTATACATTTTGTATAAACAAGTTTTATCGACATTTACTTTTAAAGTAAACTTATATAACGTGCTAATACTGCTAATAAAGTTTAAAACATCCTCATTCAATTAAATATAAATTACTTATTTCATTATTATGAGAAAAAGATTAAAGTTTGACAAATAATAATTTTAATATTTGTTTAACTATAACTATACGATACTCCCATTATAAGCGTGCCTCTGTATAATTATAATTACTGATAATCTAAAACAGACAATTACACATACGAATTATGTATATAAATAAAAAAACACGCCAGGTAACAAACCTCATTACCTCAATATATAATTTATTATTGTTTGTTATTATAATTTCCATTCAAATTTCCTCATAAAAACATCACAAAGTTGTCATTAAATACAAAGTCAATGCCCTAAGTCACACAGCTTTCAGTAGAAAAGCTCATTAAACAGTCACTAGAAGTTTCTAGAAATAACTTTATAATATGCTTTTTCATTCTTATCTTCTCGGTTTATTGTTATTTGATCTCCTCTAGTCCTTAGAGAGTCAGTCAGTAAAAAAATTATAAACGATAAGCTGCTGCATCATGTTTAGTCTACATTGCAAAGTGATAGTAGTTTAGTGAGCACGAAAGGAAAATTCCCAACCAGCTGGTAGCTATAGTTCGAGTTATGCTTAGACTGGTACAGAGAGCTCCAGTTCCATGCACTGTCAGCGATGACAACGCGAACTTAAATAGCACATAACTCTCTAAGGTTAATTTTACAACACTACATCGTAATGGGAAACTCAGTGATAGTAGACGTCAATACTTGATCACTAGTATAGTTGGCGGACACCGACCGCTCCCTTTTGCATGCCTGTCAAGTTCATATCGCGCCCACGCGGCAGGCTAGACGTGCTGGAGTGGTGCGTCATATATGTTCACCATGCAGATTGCTTGAATATAAACATGCATTACTGAAACGAGGTAGTGAAAGATATTTCTAGAAAAATATCTAAGTATTGACGTAATGCATGCTTTTATATTGATTTAGTAAATTAAATCAAATAAACATTAATTTACATTTGACTTTCAACATTTCAAAAGGGCATGTTAAATCTAAATAAATTTAATATATAAAAGCAAATTTAAATTTTATTAAAAGATTAAAAATTTTAAAAATAAGTTTTTAATCAATTATTTTAATTGGGATTACTTAAATCATACACATTTATTTTAAATCGAATCAGTTCATCGAGAGAAAAGTTGTAAATTTTCTTTCAGGTGAATAAGTTTTTGCGTTTTTACATAAATTATGTTTTCTTTTAGATTTTAGGACTCCGAGGAGAGGGCAATGACCCATTAATATGCAGATAAACTTTTAACTTTGAAAATCCTTCAAAGGTCCTCTCAGCGTGCCTCCATCCCAAATACTGTTACTATATTATAAGCCGCGCACGAAGCACATAAACTACTATTGATGCAATAACGCGCAGTAGATGTGAGTTTGATGACTTTGATGGATGTTTGGTACTATTGGTGTCAATAATGTAGGTCTATAAACAGAGGCGTTGTCAAATATTTATTATGCAAGCTTGTTTCAGAAGACAGATTTATTATCAAATGTAAATCAAATTCTTACTACGTTTGCACTCTTAATTAATACACTTTCATGGTAATATTATATAACCTGATAACCTTCTCTCTCCTATTAAAAATTTATGTTGTAACTCTGAGTAAACAATAACAATGACCTATCTCAATTTAATTAACGAAGTCTTTTATAAAATAGAAAAATACTAATATTATATAATAGAATGGGTCCTAAAATTTGCTCATTATTAATTACAGTTTTATAAGGTATGTTCGTAAATACACATTTGTTTATTTATTCATTTGTTCCTTATGTTCCATATATACAGAAGGTTCATTTATTAATATAATAATCGATTATTTCTGATTGTGTATTTACGAACAGACCTTTAATCAACAAATTTCTAAATTATTTCTGTTCTATTTTGCAACTTGGTCAATAGATATCACATCCCTTTAAATTGAGAAGACTAATGTTCTATATTTAGTTAATAATATTTATTATTACTGTTTAGCAAGGAAAGCGTCCATTGACTCGTTGATTACTCCTCCAAGCTTTCTATTTTAACATCTGCTGCTGTGTCCCACTCCTCGGACTTACGTCATCGTGACTGGACCGTCGAGGGAGGTGTGAACGACGTGACGACACGGCAGCAGGAAAAAACATGACGTGTGCACGTTCATGTTTATACACACTGTTTGTGTTTACATTTTTTATATTATAAAATAAATAAAAAGTAATTGATAAATCGTAAAAGTTATTCTTATTATTTCCTGAGGCAAGGTCTTTTAAAATTTAATAATGAACCTGTCTGATTTCATTCATTAAATGTTCAACCCTTTCGATTTCAGTACTATATACTGTATTGAAAGTGTTGCTCCACTAATATTCAAATGGTTCTTGACAAATTATACTTTCTTTTTCTCAATATGGAGTACATTGACCTTATATAGACGGTAATTTTGTTTTCAATGTTATGGATTAAATTACTTTTTTATATACTGTTGCAACTTTCTTCAATTTCCCCATGAAAGTACGTGTATGACAACAACTGACAGAAAAAATAGTGTTTTTCAAAACTAGCCTGTCAATTAACACATAACTGTCCATCAAGTACTATATCATTATTATTATCATTATTGGTGGTTGATCATATATTATTTATGCATGGGTTTCATACCTTTTTCATACCACCGTTTTGGCTATGTATTCATATTTTTCTTATTATGTATTTATTTATTTTTTTGATCATAAGCTTTCATCTCTTGTTCTGTTGTTTGTTTGTTTTTGTGTTTTTTTTCATGCCTTCCCCCCCCCCCATTCTTTTGAATTACTTAACCCAATTAATAAACAAATATTATTATTATTATCATTTCTGCCGAGGTTAAGCAATTTGTTCAGCAACAGATAATATGTCAAGCCTGCAGCTGAACAAAAGTCGTAAGGGTGATATAAAATATCAAGGTGGACAGTTTTAATCTGATGGATTCATTTGGTTGTACAGTCGGCACCCTGGAAAATTTCCCCAGCTAACAGATGGCCATAGCATCGATGGCATAAAATTGTTATAATAAAATATCGAGACTACTGCCATCTAAAATTTTCCTTGGTGAGAAGTTGTAAGTGATAGTTACAAATGATTATGTCACCACAAAAATCACGTGACTTCCGTGGTAACTACAAAATATTACAAAACACAAGCAGGAAAG
Source organism: Siphlonurus alternatus (assembly GCA_949825025.1). Classification (NCBI taxonomy): domain Eukaryota; kingdom Metazoa; phylum Arthropoda; class Insecta; order Ephemeroptera; family Siphlonuridae; genus Siphlonurus; species Siphlonurus alternatus. Next base: position 22,433,375 of record OX463778.1, read on the forward strand.
GGAGTGACGGGGAAGTACGGATTGATATAGATGTTACAAAATTAAAATGCCACATTGAATTAATGTTGTGACTGATTTTTCTTTATACATCCTAATAATTTTATACTTGTACTTACAATATACTAGTTAAAATTTTAGTACAAATAATTCAATTTTTCATTAAATAATATAGCCATGCAATGACAATACGATATTTATATAGTGTTTTCTAATTTGATTATCACTTCTCAATTTCCTTTTTTCCTTAATATATATATGTATATAATATATATATATATATATATATATATATATATATATATATATATATATATATATATATATATATATATATATATATATATATATATATATATATATATATATATATATATATATATATATATATATATATATATATATATATATATATATATATATAGGAAGATGATTTTTGTAAGCAATAAATTTATCTCCAAGTAGACAATTTTTTTTACATATATTATAGTGTTAAAAAAAGGCGTCTGCTTCTAGCAAATTATAGCTATATTAAAATTAACAAAACATTTTGCTTCCTCAAGTTCCTATACATTAAACACAAATAGCTCCTAATAAGAGTTAAATGACAATTATTTATTCATGAGTTAACACGTATCATCTTTAAACATAATGTTTGGTGTTGACCTCTATGTGCCCCTGAATGACCATGCAAATTAACGCAAGGTGGTTTACTTCGAGGCCACATTTTCTATCACCTGGAAGCGGAGCAGTTACGCCCACCCTGAGTGTGTGGGCTTGACGTGCGCCTTCTCGCGGTGTGGCGCTCAGCATACTGGTCTCATAAAAAACTTCCAATATTAGTGCAAAGTTTAAATAACATTGTTTCATTTCAAGTTTCATTAAGATCATCATTAATTCAACCATGTTTTTCATCTGATTATGAAATTATCACTAATGAAATCACACCTCACTTTATTGATGTTACGCAAGAAACCAGGCAAGTTGACAATTATGCTAATGAACTTTGCAAAGAGTATATAAAAGTTAACTTCCCACTACATTACCATATTTACACAGATGGATCTAAATGCAATGAGTCTGTTGGTGCAGCATTTATTACGAGAAGAGATAGAATAATCAGAAACTACAAATTACCGTCTCAATGTAGCGTTTTTACAGCTGAAGCATATGCTATTTCACAAGCTCTAAGTCATATCCTGGACCACAATATTAGCCCAGCTGCAATTTTCTCCGACTCAAAAAGTGTTCTGCAAGCTCTGGTTTCAAACTCTCTTAAGGTAAATACCAACTGGCTCATCTTCGACATTAGAACCAAGATATCTTCATTGCAAAAAGTTGGTAATATTATTGAACTTGTATGGATTCCGAGCCACTGTGGCATTCTAGGCAACGAGATATGTGATGAGATGGCTAAACTTGCTGCAACATCTGGTGATATTGTCAACCTCCAATTACCTGTCAGTGATTTAAAGCAATACATCAAAGACAAGTTTACAATGTCATGGAACAATCAGTGGGATAGTCTAGTAAGGGATCCCCCTTCATGGTATCAACAAATCCAAAGCACACTACCTAACAAACCAATATATAAGCGTATATTTAAGGGTAGGAATTACCATTCAACCTTATCCAGACTTAGAATTGGCCACAATCTTAGTCCTGCTCACTTGGCCAGATTTAACATAATTGATAACTCTAACTGTAACTGTGGTAATCCATTAGCTAGTCCTCAGCATATGATTTTTCATTGCCCAATTGCAGATCAGCTCAGGGCCCCATTTATTATCACTCTTAATAACCTAAACCAATATGCTCCATTTGATCTCAATAATTTGTTGTCCTTAAACAATTCTGATATTAACGATGCTATTGTATCATTTGTTATACAATCTAAAATGCCTATATAAACCATAACCTAAACAACCTCATTTACCTATTACAAATACATGCACTGAGTGGTTGTCTGTCCTACTGTTTCTAACAAAGGTCTCCATATCCAGGTAGCCGCTGTGGACCGAGCTGGCAGAAGAGGTGTTGGTAAATTAGTCCCCCTTCACAGTGCATAGTAAGCTATTAATTAACCACAAATTACCTCAACCAAATATAAGCCCTATCTACTAAACCCTGAGCCAAGATACAACCAACCCAAACATACCAAGTTACTTCGTACGTGGATGTATAGCCCTCAGGCTAATTTCCAAGAATGTAATTAAGAAGAAGAAGCGGTGTGGCGCTCCCCCCAACCCTCCACCCACCACTTACCTGATGTTTACACACCTTATCGCAGCAGACGAGCCTCGTAAATCTGAATTAAGGCGAGTAAGAACTATAGTCCTTCGCGTAGGAACGATTAATTGTTCTCTCTCTTAACTACTTACAAATACCATATATTTGTCCTAGCAATAACAAATTGTGTTGTTCAAAGACAGTTCAAATTACACTCGTAAATTTATCTTCATCATTACATTTCTATAATATTTGAACAAAATTCTCATTGCTGCTCGAGATTTGTAATTTTAAAAACAGCATACAAATAAAAAATATTCTTGTGTAAATTACTCAAACTCTAAAGTAATATTGTCTTAGAATTTTTATGTGTTTAAACAAGTCTTTTTATTTAATCATATATTGTATTTAAATATTTATTGCACACGAAATTACTAATACTTGTGAATTAGCTCACAAAAAGTGTATGAACATAGTTATTTTATTGTTTTAAATTAAATACTTGAATGAGTCAAGGCATCATCCTACTGCGTCTAAAAATGCCTTGGAATTCAAATTCACCATGCACTTTTGTTTAATTAGTAGTATTTTTGTTGAAAGAATGTATGAAAAGATCATGCAGGAATAAAATTGTTTGATTTTAAAAATATAACCTAAATTTATAGATAATGTTAATGATACTTCTTAATGTATGTTGTTGTTGTTGTTTTTACGAGAATTTCAGCTATATATTTTTATTGAAGTGCTCCTCTGCAAAATTTGCTACACTTAGCATTTATTATAATTAGGCACAACATATTATACTGCATATTTTAACCTGACGAGAAGGTTTATCTTTCTGAAGTACACTGAAGTGTACATTGTTAGACGCAAAATGAAAAGAAAAGTGGGAACATTTCGTACATAGCCTTCGGTGTTTTCTCCTCGTCCTTTCATAACAATGTTCATTGAAAAATCGAAGCTACTCTGCTTGCTAGCTCCTATAAATATACAAAAACACTCTGAGATACTTTATAAAAGTGCTGCACCACACAGGGTTTGTGTCAAGTGACGTCACGACTGGAGTGCAGTCTCGAGATAATGATATCGCGGTCAAGAGCCCTTTTAGAAGCCAACAATCCACAGGATCGATCCTCAGCTTATGCTAAAAACAATGGGCATTATCCTATCCGCGTACTCTGTTTTGTGCGTGTATGTGCGCAGACTGCGCAACTTAACAATTGTTTAGAAAAGGTCAGAGGTCGTTCACAAGGTCAATATCGCACCGCAACTTTTTATTTAGGAAGAAAAAAATCTTTACTGTTTATGTGCAGCGGTGTAGACAGTAAAAAAAAAAAAAAAAAAAAAAAAATCAGAGGGGTTTCATAGCATTTATTCGGGTGTTGTTGTTTACTACAGGCAATGATTGGGTATATTTTCCCTAATAGCACAACCGATTTGGGAATATACAGCTGTTAACCCCTATAATAAGCCAACATTGCACTTTTGTAGTCCAGGAATATTAGGTAGAAATGCATAAGCGGGGTGGGCAAAAATAGTAATAAGCTGAAATTTGGTACACACATGCCTGGATAGTACACGAGTTCCCAAAAAAAAGTCCCCTAAGATCCCCTTTGAGGAGACCAAAATACGGGACATTTCCCGGAAAAATGTACTTTTTTATCAAAAATATTTTTTTCTAATGCAATTAACGATCGTGCATGTCCTAAAAAATGTTGGAATAGAGATAATTGAACTAAAAATAGTTTTCAAAAAAATTAACTCCCCTTAATAAATAGTTCCCAAAATATCCCTGAAATTTAAAAGCGTATATTGCCAAGTGATTTTGAGTTTCAAATTGCATTGTAATTATCAACAATATTGTGATGATACAAAATAATTTTTACGAAACATGTAGTACAGTGTAGTTTACTCAAAAGCGCTAGTACGTCTCGTTTTTGATTTGCGGGAATTTTGGGAAATTTGAACTAGCAAGAAGTGGGCGTGTCCCGACTCCTTGCACCGTATATACTGCGTTTATATGTGGAAAAAATTATGACTATTTTTATAGACTCGTTCTGATAGTGTGGCATGAAGCATTTATTTGGGTCTTCTCTCTACCCCCCCCCAAAAAAAATACCCCCTCCCCTCCAACTCCAATCCCCAACTGAATATAATTTGCTTCTGTAATTTGAACTAACAATAAGAAATAAATATAAAAAAAACTACCCCCCCCCAAGAACCCCCCCCCCCAAGAATCCCTCTCTCCTTTTCCTAGTTATATATAATACCATCCATCATGGCACCAGTCTGTACCTAAGCATCATGTGAGCAATGGAAACAACGAATAACAGCATACAAGTTTTGCGAAACTACAAAATAATTTTTTTATGGCAAAACAGCTACATATGTTGTGTTAAATTGGCAAGAGATACTCCTTGACTCAGGAAATTCTTCATGCAATAATACATATGAATATGAATCTGGTTATTTAATTTACACAGAGTTATATCACCAATTAATAATGATTAAGTTGTCCCTCTTTCTCGTGGGAACGCGATTTAAAGTTAAATAATTTTTTTAATATAATCAATTCTTTTCAATTGAGAAAGTGTTTATTTTTTTAAATTGTATTACATAAATTATTTACGTACGTACTCACACGTACTGTAATTCTTGTCTCCAAATAAACTTTTGTTTCTTTGCATCATTGTATGTCATATATATGTCATAGCTATATAGCTAATAGGTATAATTATATTTCTAAACCTTGGCTAGTGTAAGTTTCTGCTGCGATTTCTTTATTATGTACTTGGACATAACGTCAATCGAGTGAACTCTGGGGTGTACAGAAATTGTTATACTATACAGTGTGCATGGACAGGGATTACGAACAGAAATGCTCATGCATACAGCATAATTTTATTAAGCTATATAATTTAAATTGAAATATTACTTGAAAATTCAATATGTCAGAGGAAAAAATAATATGAGCTTAATAAAATCCTTGTATAAATGTAATCACACATAATATCAATTATAATTTTGTTATTATGAAAATTTTCAGTTATCACCATAGCAGAGATAATTATATTGTATATATGAAATATTGAAATACAATCTGTTATAATAATATTATATATACTGTAAAATATAATATAATGATAGCATAATCATATAATCAATTTAATTAATACGCGCGATGGTGTACATTTTTAATTTTATTTAATGGTACTTTGATTACAATTGCAATGTTTTAAGGAGGTTCCTTATTTACATTTTACTCCATGCAGGTACATATTATACATCTTCCTAATGCATTAATTATAAGCAAGCCAATCCATGTATTTATGTGCCACATTTATATCCAGTTTTATGTTATAGATCAAGCTTACTTATCAAAGGAATACAATATTAAACTTTAAAAAAAGACATGCAATATCCTGTAGATTGTACTTAGTTCAAAATTCAAAATATAAAATAAATACTAGGAATATTAAAAAGAAAAAAAATCCGAAATGATCATAAAACGTGTGCTCTTATCTCTTAATGATGAATTAATGAATTGTAGTCCATGTATATTATGTGTTCAAGATGAATGAATGAATTGTAGTCCATGTATATAATGTATTCAATTCATTGAATCAATTTTCCTAAAATATCTATCTTTTGCCAGAGAGGGGGAGGGGGTCTAGGGGGGGGGGGGGAGTCCAGGGGGGGGGAAGTAAATTTTCGATATTTATTAATTTCTTACATTTAGTTCAAATCAATAAACTTGATCGTTCAGCAGCAAATTTTATTCAGCAAATTTATTTTTATGTTGGCTGAGAGGAGAAGGGGGGGGGGAGGAATTTGGGGGGATGGGGGTAATGAAAAAACCCAAATAAATTTTGCATGCCACACTATCAGAACGCGTCTAAAAAAAAGAGTCATAATTTTTTCCACATATAAACGCAGTATATACAGTGCAAGGAGTCGGGACACGCCCACTTCTTGCGAGTTCAAATTTCCCAAAATTCCCGCAAATCAAAAACGAAACGTACTAGCGCTTTTGAGTAAACTACACTGTACTACATGTTTCGTAAAAATTATTTTGTATCATCACAATATTGTTGATAATTACAATGCAATTTGAAACTCAAAATCACTTGGCAATATACGCTTTTAAATTTCAGGGATATTTTGGAAACTATTCATTAAAGGAAGCTAATTTTTTTGAAAACTATTTTTAGTTCAATTATCTCTATTCCAACATTTTTCAGGACATGCACGATCGTTAATTGCATTAGAAAAAAATATTTTTGATAAAAAGTACATTTTTCCGGGAAATGTCCCGTAATTTTGTCTCCTCAAAGGGGATCTTAGGGGACTTTTTTTTGGGAACTCGTATACTATCCAGGCATGTGTGTACCAAATTTCAGCTTATTACCATTTTTGCCCACCAAAATACTTAACTTTACTGGACTATTGTACTTGTTTTGTGAATCGTTCTTCAACTTTAATTATATTTCAATAATATTAAGCTATATACCATTCAATTATCCACACTTGATGTTTTATTGCATTATTTATATTTAAATATATTTTGCTAATTTTAGCAAACAATCAATCATAGAGCATAGAATAATAAGTTAAAATATGAGGGTGACAAATGAAAAAAAAAAAAAAAAAAATTACTCGGAAAATGATTTACATTTTCATTGAAATGAAACGACGGAAGACGCAGAGCAGTGATGTTTTTTTATTTTTTTTTTAATTAATAATTACTTTTAATGTCTGTTACTGCAAAATAACTTACTTTTACTACTTTAAAGAAAAGAAAAATGAAATTTTCGTGATTTTTTTTTCAAACTTTTTCTTGTTGCATGATATTTTTTTTTTTTTTTTAAGATGCCATGCACTATGCAGTCACAGATCATGCTCATGCTCTTGCACTTGAATAAATTTGACCAGATATTTTGAACACATTTAAAAATAAATCAACGTATAAAATATATGACGTAATCTATGTTGGCTGTACGTTGTACTGTATACATGTGCATGCAGCAAGTGATTGAATAAAATAAATGGAATAAATGAATTGAATTGAAATAAAATCAATGTCGTATTTCAATAATTGGTTCATGCATTTTTTGTTCAAAGTTCATTACTTTTCAGACAGGACTGACAGGAGTTGTGCAAGGAAACCTTGCAAAAGAAAATGCCAATAATCTCTTTAACTTTCAGCCATGCAACTTATAGAGAGTGCGAAGAAAGCTTATAAGGAGCGTCTTTGCGAGAACTTGGTAAGTAAAGTTTTCCTTTACTAACTAAGTTCTTAGAGATATTTCTGGAAGTAAAAAAATCAATATCATGCATATCACATGCACTCTATACCAGCAACATCATATACCGAAATAATGGAGTATTGTCCTCAATTTTTTTTATTGCAGAGATGGATAGAGGGTGAAAAGTTATGCTACCCTGATTTTTTTTTTATTTTTTAGAGCCCGGGAAGTATTTTTAAAAAATTATTGAAAGTCCTATTTGTGACGTCACGCGGCGTCAAGTCCTATATTTTTCTTAAAGAGCGGCGTCTCGTGACGTCACAAAAAGAACTTTCAATAATTTTTTAAAAATAGTTCCCTGGCTCTAAAAAATCTGAAAAAAATCAGGGTAGCATAAAACTTTGCACTCTCTATTCTCTATCCATTTCTGCAATAAAAAAATTTGAGGTTAATACTCCATTATAATGCCACATATCTGCTCTTCTAGTCTCAGTAAAGGAATGTATTGATTTTAAAATGTAAACATCAAACTGAAAGAAAACAAAAAAAAAATAGTATTTACATTTTAATACTAAAAAAAAAAAAAAAAAAAAAAGTATTTACATTTTAATACATCTTGTGTATACGTATATAACAATTACGATTCTGCTATTATAAGAAGGTTTGTTGTTAACTTGCTTTTCAATAAAATAATTATAATCTTTATTGGAAATAGAAGAAAGGGCTAATTGAAACAATATATACCTGCAATAAAACAATTTTAATATAATCTTAACTTCAGCTTCCACTAATTCAAATTTTATTTTTATTTTTTTATTGATGATGTAATGCAATATTAAATTTTTATTTGGTTTTAACCGGCGGGTTTCAGATTGTTTTTGTTGAATTTTGAAAACACTTATTAGGACTTTTGAGATTAAATTAGATAAACACAATCTTTATCTATGTGGCCTCTAAAATTCAAAAACATAATATTATTTTTATTTGTTTATGTGAGAAAAAAAAAATGTTATTTTCTGTTTACTATATCTATTATATAAAATTCTTGTATTTTTGTTGCATATTTTTTAAAATTTCATAATATTTATGTTTGGCATTGGCCCAATGACGTAAGTTGGCGAGGTTAACACGCCTAAATGCATGCATATTTATGTTATCTCTGTTATGGATGCAGTTAAATCTAGGTCTCTCTAAGATGCGTAGATGCGTAGAATGTGGGTATAAGTTCTCAATCCACTTTAATGCGCCTGCGTAGTTTGCATGCGGACGTGCTATCACTCACGCATGGCCCGCAGAAATTTAACTTCTCTTCGCTAAATGGCAGTCCATCAAATCAACAAGACCTGTCTTGTTCGTAATTGCTAAGTGCTTGCGTGCGACGTTTCAATTACTATTATACGAATTATTTACTTAAGAGCCACTTCTATACATGGGGCTTTGATATACATGCATATATAATAATTTAATATACACAGAATACAGTAAATGTACTAAATGTCCTTTTTATGTAGTTAAAGACTGATGACAAAGCTCAGAACCAGTTACTGTAATGACTTCTGTTTAAGCACGAACTATTTCTGTAAATAAAAAGTGATGACACTTAAATGGTATAGAGAATAATAATATATTTTTAAAACTATAATAAAGTCAAGTTGGAAATTCAAAAAGTTATTACCGTTATTAGTCTTTAAAGCAATTAAGTTTTAATTAAAGAAACGCTACTATTTTTAAAAATAATTAACCAGTTTGAAAAAAAAATTCAAGCATTTTATTTTACATTACAATACAATGTTTTATTAATTTTCGTAGAGCTTTAATACTTTCTTCAAGTTGAAGTTAAATAAACTGTAAAACAATGTGACATAATATATTACGATTATTACGTGATTTAATCCTTTAAAATATTAGCCTTAATTTTCCCCTGTTTATTTCTTTTTGCAAATTTATTCACTTTCTTTAAACATGTATACTTAAATATTTTTTAGTTTTTTTTTTTAAACTCGATCCGCCTTTTTATTTGCTTTCTTTCCACCAACTTATGAAAAACTTCAAAAACTTTAACGTTGTGATGTATAAATTAATTTTACGTTTGAAATACACACCAGAATTTAAAATTAATGTTCAACAAAGTTATTTTTAATATTATATCATAAACTTTAATAAGTAAAAAAATCTCTCGTAATTTTGTGGTATAATATAGTAAATATAAAGACGGCTTTGTAAATTTGCTCTTTAAACTGCATTTTCCACAAAATTATATTATATCAACAATTTCATCTACGCACTTCTACTAATAAACAAATAATAAAATTCCCCGACCTCAATCCAGGATTTCCTAAGTATAGCAGATATCCTAAGTCCTCCCAAGTCAATATTATTCTTTTTATAAACATTGGCTTTATCATTCCATTATTTATATACCCATTAAAGATTTTTTGGTGGGAGAACATAAACATTTTAAAGTAAAATACTGGAAATATGACGTATCTTAGTTTAATCTGGCCATGCTGCTGTTTTGACATACTGATGTCAACAAATAACAAAGAAAAATCTCGAATGTTGCTGTTATTGACTTATTGAAAAAAAAAAAATGTTTCATCAATGTTTAATATATGTTTATGTAATATTAATATTATTATATGTATTATCTTAAATTCAAAATTTGTGTGTACACCTTTATTATTTTTGTATCGTACTGAGAAGAATGATCTGAATGACAGAAATTTCAATAAAAATTAAATATTTATTCAACAAAGTATAAGATAGTAATTTACTAACTGCCTTGAACATCAAAATAAGATCAATTTAAATAATATTATTTGTTATAAATTATAAATAATTAATTAAAAACAACATAATTGAACTTTAATTAAAATAGCTCTACGTGCAGTTTTTTCAGTTATTAATTAGTCTATATAAGTCATGGCAAACTCTCCTAGCTCACGTTGTATATAATTTTATTGTAAAACAACAGCAATATGTTAAAAAATAATTAAGGTACATTGCTTAATTTTTTTAATATATTTTTTTCTTATATTAGCATGCAGGCTACTATGTGTTTTAATTTTATTTGTACATGAATTTTAAAATAATTATACTGGATTCTGATAATTATATTCAGAGAGCATTGGATAAACATATTGAAGAAACAAACAAAAAATTCCGAGATGAGCAATTTTTGCTAATTCAAAATTACTGCAAAATTATATTGTTATCCCACTTTTTTTAAAAAATCTCTTTCAAAAATTTTTATTACATTTTTGAACCTTCAGCCTTTATGCTGTATTTGGTACAAGTCGACCCTCATGGCGGTCTGCCATACCCTGCATGTATTATAAATTAGGCTTAGTGCATTGCTTATTCAAGCGACTTATTATAGCAGAGGTAGTGAAATGAACATGAAATTTCCTCTGTGCATGCGAGTACGTCAACGTTGACGTAAAGGAAGTCGTGACATTTCAAAACATTTAAAAAATACATGCATTAGTTTATTAGAATTTGTACACTTCATCAGAAAAACTACGCCGTTTTGAAACTTTTATGTCATTTAAAACAAAAAAGCGTTGATTTTTTTTAATGGGTTTTTAATCTTTTGTCAACAAACTTTTTAAAAATAGATAAGAAAATTGGATGCAAGATAATGTTAATATTTGTAATATTTAAGCTACTGTATAGAAATGACACCCATATTTTACTACATTTACAAAGTACTTTAAAATTACTCTAGCTGTAAATGTATTACTATAATAATAATAATAATAATAATAATAATAGTTGTTTACTATACATTTTAGGCTGTAACGCACAAAAATTGTTCCTCTATTTATAAGTTCATGTATACAATTAATACTATTATAGTGGGTATTTTTTATTAAAGTTATATATAGACTATATGAAAGTACACAATCGTCATTAAATACATAGTAATTGCATACGGCAACATTTCACGTGCTTTAAGACTTGTTAGCTCTACTCTAAACGCATTCCTCGTATGAGGAGGCAGTAAAAACGCTTGCGCTTGCGATCTAATATTAGCTTAAAACCAGTTTAACCAACTCTACATTTACGTCAGCAGACAATGGGTAGTCTTACTTGAGCTGCACAAGAAACTTACATTTTATGTATATATATAGGTATGCTTTATTTATGTACCTTGAATACAATTATTGTATTTACAAATGCATATTACATGCAAGTAATACATACAATATAAATAACAATAAATTCATTACGTATTATTTTCTGATGTATATCAATATATGAATGCACTTGATTTGCTCATTAATATTTATAGAGATATGGATAAAATTATCTTTAATCTAGCTCTTTAAAACTCTTGAAACTACAATAAATAATGTAATTATTATGCAACATTTATATGAGAGCGAGCGAGATAATTTTATAAGTAATATATAGTATACACTAATGCTGTAGTATTATTTCACTATATAGATGTCAGATCTAATAAATAAAGCAACTTATACGTCCAATTTAATTAACAAAATATCACTGCATGAACTAATCATTAAGATGTCTTTTTTATATTACTTCAATTCTTTAGTAGCTCTATAGGCTTTAAGCATCCTCCCTCGAAATCTTAAATCCCCCCTTCCTCCTCAATTGATTTGTTAAATTAATTTTTATAAAAAAAAAACTAATGTTCAATCGACTGACAAAGAAAATGCTAGAAATTGTAAAACAAACAAATTGAATGTCAACAATAACAAACAGTACCTCTCGTTTTTTCTGATAAGCACGTGAACTTTTGAACGGTCACGTTCACACTGTTCACACAGAAAAAAACAACAACATCAGAAGGTCTAGATCTTTTTGTTGCATTGCCGTATCAAAATAATAAATATTTTGTCAATCAACGTATTTTTATTCTTTTACTCGCCTCATAAGACAATCAATCCTTAACCTTTTATTTCTATGTTTTTACATGAAATTGAAATTTTTTATAGTCGAGAGAGAGAGAGAGAGAGAGAGAGAGAGAGAGAGAGAGAGAGAGAGAGAGAGAGAGAGAGAGAGAGAGAGGAGAGAGAGAGAGAGAGAGAGAGAGAGAGAGAGAGAGAGAGAGAGAGAGAGAGAGAGAGAGAGAGAGAGAGAGAGAGAGAGAGAGAGAGAGAGAGAGAGAGAGAGAGAGAGAGAGAGAGAGAGAGAGAGAGAGAGAGAGAAGAGAGACTTGCTATTTTTATATGCATTATGTTTAACATATTAATCATATTATGATTATCCTATATTTTATGTAAAGTGCAAATATATATTATATTCAAATATTTTGATTTTGATATCGGTATTTTGTGGTACAGAAATCAGACAGCATATATATATTATATATAATAAACCTCATTATTGTTTGTTATGCCATGTATAAAAAGACAACATTTTCGTTAAAGTTATTTGATTATGCCAAAGCTTTCTTAAAATGATTAAGTAAATAATTGATATACCCTCTTACCTAGAAATATTAACATTTAATAAGATAAGAATTTTACTGATAAGGTAGTTTAAGTTGTTCTGTGAATGGTTTTGAAACTCCGGAATTGTTTACTATTACTATAGTATATTATAAATGTATTATTTGCTCAACTATAATATTGACCTCAAATTAACAAGAAAGAGGGAATCTGAGTATTGAAATTAATGATTCATAATATATAAATATATAGTATAATAAAAATTTCGAACTGCTTTTGAGTTCAAATTAAGAGGAAAAAGATGTATGTACCTTAGTTTTTGTTATTATTGTTCTTATCGATATATATATTTTATGTGAAATATTTTCATTTTTATAATAATTTGCATAAAAAAATGATGTGAAAAATGATAAGAACTCAAACAATTTAAATTATGTTTGGAACCTAATCTTAAACTTTTGGAGTTTGGTCGGTTTATTCAATTAACAATACAGTATCATGTAAATTAAATGTGTTTCAATCACACAACTTTAATGAGTTTAAAATTTGCATTATTTTAAAATTGGCATACTTTTAGAGTGTGAATTAGCAACCATCCAAGGAAATAACTTCAAATAAGATTCACAAAGCCTTTTTGCATTTTTTTTTCATTTGTTTTATTTTTATTGGTATATAAGTGCTTTTTATTTGAAAAAAGACTTTACGAACGTTTTATGGTAAAATTTCTTCTCAAGAAAGTAAGAATATTTTATAACATTTAACAAGCTTTTTACAACATGAAACCATGAAAAATTAAAATTTCTCCGACAAATTTATCAATATAATTCAAGTTATGTAAAAAACTTATGATAATATATGTGGAATTAAAATGATAACATGCAGAGTTGCAATTTTGTGGGAAAAGTTAGAATGTGCATTCTTTTTAGCCATATCTTCCTAAAAAAAAATAATAATAACAATAATTTCACCACATCTCCAACGCCCACACAAACAGAGAGCATTGCATTTATAATAATAAATAAGCAGTATTAGTATATAACGTTCGTGCTGACACGAACTGTACAGTTTAGTAAGAATCAAACTTCAGAGAAGCTTCTAATCCCAGTCCATTTGTTTTTGTTCTAAATTGATTTTAAGAATTACAAAATAAATATATTGATTTATTGAACAAAATCAATGCTTTTTTATTTAATTTTTTTATTTATTTTTTACCAATTGAAACAACATTGCATGGAAAACAAACAGCAGCTTGTAACTTGATAACACTGACATCTGCATGGTTGTGTGCAACCTGATATCAGCAAAAGTTACGATCACGCGAAAGGTGGTTGATACTTCTCGAGAGGAATGCCACGGAACTTGAGGAGACTGGCTCCAGGCTGCCGACACGCGGGCGCCACCATCAGCAGCAAGTCAGGTCACGTGACTGCAATGCTTGCCGGCCGGTGAGTTGGAAGGTGAGGGGCTCTCGCGGGGAAGCCGTTCAAAAAAATCTCCACTCCGCTAGCTGGAAGAGCCCTCGCCTATGTGGAAACTTGCTAAGGGTCAAGGAGAAAAGAGTCAAATCAATTTAAGTATGATCGTAAACGTGAGCAAAAATAAAAAAAAAAGTCATCATATTTGATGTATGTGTTGGCATCCGGACGCGAATTCGCTTCGGACGCGAAATTTTTGTTCCCAACGCGTTGGGATCATGCGAAAATTCCAAGAAGCGAAATTCGCGTTCGGAGCATCGCAATTTTGATCCCAACGCGTTCGGAACAAACGAGAATGGTCCCAACGCGTTGTGAACAATGTGAAAAACGTCCAACGCGTTCGGAACAAAATTAAGATGTTTTTTAATGATTTCCATGACGCGAAATTGATGGCAAGAAAGTCAAACTCATTGAAATTTGAAATAGGATGAGTATCGCGGTTTGCGGTGAACATTAATAAATTAACAACGTAATATTTTCGTAATATGCCAATTAATTAATCAACTAATTAATTAATTGAAACGTAAGAATGGAAGAACAAAAAAATAGGGTCGTATTATGAATAAGAAAACAGCACTTACCTTTCAAAAAATCATACAAAATATAAAGCATATAAAAATAAAATATTATATTGCATAAAATTCAATATTGTCTTAACAATTTTTTTCAGCAGTATAAAAAACACTTCTCTCTATTATTATTATTTTTACACTGCAACGAAGAAACATTTGTCCATACTTTTAGGCATAATAGCATTGTTGGCACTAGTTAACCGTTTCAACTTCATAATTAACGGTCATTTTCCATAAGTTAACATGGTTAATCAACAACCCCGTCCCATGTTTTTCTTTTCACGCGACAGACATTACACAACAATACTGTGTTTACTAACAACGAGCAGAAGACTTAATTTGAGTTACATTACACAATATTAAATTTCCATCAATTTGTAAAATGAAATGACGTGATTCATTATGAATTTGACATGAAATTAGTAAATTTATTTTATTTACATAATTGTCAATTTAAAAAAAATAATAATAAGATAATTGATATCCTTGTGACCTTTGGTACTCAATTGTTGATTATATTTGGATACAGGTTATTACAAAGGTCAAGCATGTAAATTTAAGTCATTTCACTTCTTATTTGAGTGCGGTGCTGTCGTGTTGGTTTATGCCTAAAAACATGGACAAATGTTTCTTTGTTGCAGTGTAAAAATAATAATTATAGAGAGAAGTGTTTTTTATACTGCTGTAAAAAAATTATGAAAACAATATTTAATTTTATATGCAATATAATATTTTATTTTTATATGCTTTATATTTTGTATGATTTTTTGAAAGGTAAGTGCTGTTTTCTTATTCATAATACGACCCTATTTTTTTATTCTTACGTTTCAATTAATTAATTAATTAGCATATTACGAAAATATTACGTTGTTAATTTATTAATGTTCACCGCGAACCGCGATACTCATCCTATTTCAATTTTCAATGAGTTTGACTTTCTCGCCATCAATTTCGCGTCATGGAAATCATTAAAAAACATCTTAATTTTGTTCCGAAGTTGGACGTTTTTCACATTATTCACAACGCGTTGAGACCATTCTCGTTTGTTCCGAACGCGTTGGGATCAAATAATTTTGATCCCAACGCGTTGGGCACTTCAGCAAAATTCCAACGCGTTGGGATCAAAATTGCGATGCTCCGAACGCGAATTTCGCTTCTTGGAATTTTCGCATGATCCCAACGCGTTGGGAACAAAAATTTCGCGTCCGAAGCGAATTCGCGTCCGGATGCCAACATATGCAAAAGTATATAATATATAAAAAAATAGTGGCCAAAATTATAACTTGTTGACCTTGCGCAACTTTTTTTTTTTAACAACTAACCGTCTTCAAATATTTAAGACATAGGAACTATAATAAATTTTAATTTATTTATTTAATTGTTTTGTTTAACAAGTCTATGACAATTTATTTCAAATTACGTTACGTATATATAGTATAATTAACACGTACGCATCATACAGTTTAACAGTGGCGTAGCCAGGATTTGTTCAAGGGGGGGGTTATTGAAGATAAATAAGGTTGAGAACAGCCCACTGGGGGGTTTGGGCGGCGTAGCCCCCCAATAGCCCACCGCAGGCGCGATTTTTTTAAGGACACGCCCCTTTTTTAGGGTAAAATTATGAAAAAAATACTATTATTGAGAATGCAATATTTTTAAAATTTTATATTTTTTGCACCCCATTTATTTAATTTCTTTTCAATATTATACGTGCACTAACGTAATAAATATAGCTTTGAGTAAATAATTTTAGTTAAATAAAAATAAAGTAATTCATCAAATAGCTTTTTTTTTTTTACATTATTTTAATTAGTTTCATGGTGCGCGATTTTTTTGAAAAAGGGACGTGGACTATAATTTTTTTCGATGAAAAGTTGCAGCAAATTTGATATATTTGTAAATCGTAAATTATGTTATAGTTACAATATTTTTGTCACTACTTTTTCCTATAAAAAATAGACCACATTTTAAGACGATGTATTGATATATACGAGCAAGAAAAATTATAATTTATGTTTAAATTTTCAAAACAGGAAAATCAATTCATTACGTTAAGTATATATTATATTGATATACTGTAAAATTAATACATTTAAAAAATCGGATTTTTTTAACTTCAATTAATAATAAATTCAAAGATATACGTACAGTATATGAGACAATGAAACTAGCAATGAAATTATAACTATATAATTAATTAAAAAATAATAAAATGCTATATATGTTTAATTTTTATTTTTATGCTGCGCATCATGCGGGGAATGTTTTCAACATTTTTTATACTTTAAATTGTTGTATACAAAAACATAAATAACTAAATAAGGAATACTACATAAAATAATTATCATAATAGAATTATACCATACTTAAATAATCATAATACTGTATTATAGACCGATTTTAAATAAATTAAAGGTGTATTAACAATGTGTTTCGGGGATATAAATTTTTAAAGTTTTTTTTTAAGAAAATTTTTCATAAAATTTTAGCTAAATTGTATCCGTCGAGTACCATTTTTTGTTATTTTTCCCTTAAAATTTACTAAGGTTCAGCTTTCAAGGGGGGGGGGGTTATAACACCCAACCCCCCCCCCCTTGTCTACGCCCCTGCAGTTTAAACAAAAGTAATGTACATTTTCAAAAATAAGTTTTTGTGTTGAGTTTTTTAGTTGTTTATAACAAATAATAATTATAGTATATACACATTAATATTTATTTTGTTTCATAATATTATGTGGTAGAACATTATATTTCCTCTCTACAAGTATCCTCACCCACCATCTACGTTATCTCTTATCGCTCACCTAGAATTCCCTGACCTAGCAACACCTCTATCAACTCCTATATTTCCTCCTTACTTGCTACCCGATTACCTTTATTTGTCTAATGTTTAATAAACATCAGTTGTGATATTTTTATTCAATATATGTCAATTCAGTATTATTATAATTATTTCAACAATTTTAAATATTTTATTTTTTTAATAATCTTTTAATCAATATAATATGTTACGCAATTAATAAGTTATAAATTTCTTCTGTTAACAATATAAGTTTCGTTAGTATTATATTTATCAATAAAAATAATTATTTTTAATATCATAAAATTAGTACAAAAACTGAAATTCTAGTCAAAAATAAATATTTAGTTTAAATTCACATTAACTTACTTGTTAGTAATCTTACTGTTATGTTATATAAACTATTTCTTGTCAACAAAAATTCTAATGTCTTACTATTTCAGATAATGTACATCCCAGTGCCAAATTGTTAACTTCTTCAACCATTATATATTGTATATTATTATGTATTAGAGCCTTAGGTATCCAATTATTTATGTATTTCAATTTATCATGTAAAAATATTATAATTCATGTATTCAAATAACAAATATTTTCATTAACTATGTAAAATTCTATGGCTAAAGAGGGATTAAATTCCCTAAATAGCCTCAGCCCTTGAGGCTGAATGTACAATGAATAAATAAATAAATAGAACATTATTTACATCATGAATGTTGGTATACAAATATTTGTTATCAGATCTATATTTATTGTAACAAAGTTCCTTGTTATTATTATGGTAGAGAAGTGTGAAGGTTCCGGGTTTGACTCCGGGCAAGGTTGCTTGTGTCACGGTATCTCGATCTCCGCTCATCCCGTGTGCTCCGGGGAGCGGGAAATTACATAACCTGTAACGAGAGGCTGCAGGTACTGAGAGACGGGCGTGGCTGCAAGGCCACACCATGCCACCGGTCCACGCCAGGAAACGAAGACATATTACCTGTGAAATAAAGTCTGGATTGATGTAGTAAAATTACTAACTTTCTAACATTTTTTCATTCAAATATTATAATTGTGTTAATATATATTTTAAATAATTTAAATTATTATGTTAATTGTATTTAGTTACACTATTTTTCTAGCTAGTTTTATATTACAATGTCTAATCTATGTTGGTTGCAGATAGAGGAATTAGTTAATTTATTTACTAAATAATATTGTATATAATTGCATTAAATTAATATATAAGTTGAAGCAATTTGTGTGAGCTTTATCAATTTCCCTTGTTATTGTTATTCATTGCACAAACTGCAGACAAAAGTGAAGACCACTTTCAAAATCAAATAATTTCTTTTTCCAAAGCTTTTTATATTTTATTATCTTTACAACATTGTCCACTGTTATATTAATTATGTATACAAGCCGATATTCAACTATATCAACTTATCATTTTTTAATTCTGTGTCAAGTTCATGTCTTTTATCTTATCCCGTGCTCTAGTTGCCGTGGACTGCTGCATGTACATTTCTGTGGCGAACGATCTCCAGATCTCACCTTCCTTTGCCGCGACCTTGTGAGGATTGCAAGCTGAGCACCATCAGGTTGACTGCAAAAAATACATCATGCCTGCGGTACAATATAATACACTCATTGAAATAAATTATCGCGATGATCTCACTGCTTCTTGCGCGTAATTCTTATTTTAAAACTAATTTTCCTCGTTCAATTCAGTAGCTAATGAAATAATAAAAAATAAATATGACGTAATTATGTTTACGAGATATCTTGTAATCATGAAGTGGAAGTATATTAATTAACAGTGAATGTCAATCAAAATCGGATTATGCTATTGCAGTCATTTAATGGGCTTTAATCTTTTGATAATAACTATAAAGAGACAGTAATTTTATGTCTCTTAATTAATAAAATTTAATAAAAATAAATCAAACTAAAACTTTGAGGTTATCGATTACCAAATTGTACAAATTATTTAAATATTGTTTTTACAAGCTGAATAAAATAATTCTAAGATTACTCATGGAAGCAGCCAAAAGTATAATAGAAGAGGGTTCTGGTCCTACAATGATCATTGAAATTCGTAATAATATGTAAAATACTTTTAAAATATAAATTATGGGGAAACTAAAATACTAACATACTTCTGACAACTTAATTCCAGTTTTCCTTATAATTTTTTACGGTATATTTTTTGTTATTAATATAGTTATATATACTGTTTTACTTCGCAGTTATAAACTTAGTTGTTATTCATAAAGTATACACTAAGGAAATTTGTATTTATTATTATTAATTATATATTTATGTTCTTACTATCTATGCATAGAGTCATAGCACTTTCAATTCATTCAGTTTATAAGAATTGCATGTGAATAATATATATAATATATAGATATTAATATATAATGTTATAACTATGTAACTTATTAATGATAATATATATTCCACACTGTTTCAATGTTTCAATCGCTTCATCGGGAGTTCATTTTTTATAAATGTTGTTAAATAATTTTAATTAAAATTTTTTACTATGAAAAATTGTGTATACTTATTAACCTCGTTTCTACCATGGAGATATCACTGCACATCACATGAATATAGATGACGTGATATTATTGCATGTGGAAAAAAATCGGGCTAAACACAACATTTATAAAACATATTTTAAAATTTCATTTTAGCAAACACGAAAGTCAGCAATCCATGACCTTAGCAAGGTCAAATTTGAATGGTTCCGTGCATGCAAGAGTGCCTACACTTTTAGGAGGTGTGGCAAACTGGCAAATGAAATGCTAATTTATCAAACGTCCTTCACACTGAACTCGTTTGAAAAGTAGTTGCCCACCCTCGAATATAAATTTCCGCTTCCTGCATCATCATGCAGACCATAATATATGAAAATTTGCATTCTAAATTACTCAATTACAAAAATCAATATTATACTTAAACAATATGTAAATAAGTTGCTAAAAATACAGATAATATTTTGTTAAGTCACGGTGTAAAAGATAGAAAAAAGTGTGTTACAAAAATACTCTTGGTCGCTCGGTGATGAGCTCGCAGACAGACACGAGTTCCACCTTGCCCGGGGGCAGGGCCAATAGTCAGTTGGGGCGGACCTCGCGGGAATAGACAGCCTTGCAATTTGTCCCGTCACGGTCCAGCGCCAGCAGAGTCATCTTGTCTTCGGATCGGCGGTGTCATCGTCGTTTATCTCGTTATCACGTCTGCTTAAACTGAATTTAAATCAATTATAGAAAGCTTTATTTCAATTTATAAATAAAGCGTATTTAAGATTTAAGGCCATATATATTGAACATGTGGGATTAATTTATTTAATACATTTTTAATTAAATAGGAATTTAATAAAATTATGTTACCATTGAATTATATGAAATGTTCACATAAGGTAACTGCATTTTCCAAGTTTTTTTTCTTCTTCCCCTCTTTTTATGAAAGGAGTTCTGAAAATTTAACACGATGAGAATAAAAAAAATAAAATAAAAACGCCCCTTTAATATCTCCTCATCCGGGCTGTCACTTTTTATATTACTCGCAGACCTTGAATAACACTTTGAACATCACAACCATTCGTATTTTAAATCATAATATAATTAATAGAACGAGGAAATAAATGTGATGCATCATAAACAAAAAGGCTTCCAGATATTTTTATTTTGCTATATAGTAAATTTATAAATAAATAGATAGCTATTTCCTATTAATTATACTTTAAATTATTTTATAAAATTAGAAATAATGGGAACAATTATAAAAAAAAATGAAAAATCTGATAATATAATAACCAGGTTTTTCGCTAACTAAGCAATAACCATGGCCGCATGTGCATGCATGGCATGGCATGGTTAGTATATAAGAAACCTAATTAGTTAATTAGTTTAATTTCTGGATAGTTTCTTCATTCATGAATCGGGCCCACAATTACTGTTAATTTTCATAAAATAATAATAAATATTAGAAGGAATTTTACATTTATTTTAATAAGATGTTAGAATAAAACAATAAAATAATTTTTCTCTTTGTATTGTATAACTTACTTAACATGCCACGTCCATGCAGAAATGTATTACATTACAACAGTACATGTTGCAAATAATAATGGAGTACATACATGTACAAAACGTTGCATTGTTTAAAAAAAAACATTACTGTCTCTTCAAAAGACTGCGTACTGACGTCATTAGACGACACCTGCTGTCTCACGTTTCTGATTATTACCGCTGTGTGATTTTACACTCGACCACGACAAGTGTTGCGATAACACTCGAGACAGTACAATTAAGCACTAATCTGAATATCGTCACTTAAAGTGTGACGCTTATTTTGATGGACTTAATTTAACAACATCTTCTCGTAATTTTCGATTTTTCATTTCTCATCATTCTTCATCGTTGCGATGTTTTTTGTTTTGTTTTTACATCCCTGTATTAGAAAATACAGGAAAAAAGTGTACCTTTCTAATTGTTTGATTATAAGTTAATTATGGAATAAAATATTTTTAGAAGCCGAAACATTCATGACTTTCAAAAATATATTACATTGCAGGCCATTATTATTTAAAAAAAAAATTAAATGCATAAATATTTACATCAATTACAATCAACCAATAAATATACTGCAGTATATTAGTGTATGTATCATAATATATATTAAGGCCTGACAGTTGATGATGCGGTATTATATATTATATGATGATGCTTGCATGTTCAGTTTAAATTTATTCAATTTGAAGAACAAAAAATGCCAGAAACAATGTTATTAAAAGACATCTCAATTAATAATTAATTAAATTACACTTGTATGTAGTTGAAAAGCATTATTTATTCATGGAGCCTTTTTTCTATAATTATACATATAAATAAACTCTATTTAACAAAGGTGCAAAAACAAAAGAAAGCATTGTTTTCTAAAGGCGGTATTATTATACACGATACAATTTTTCTAATTATTGTATACAATTTTTCCTTGCAAGAAAACTTAATCTCCATTTGTTTCTACGGAGAGGAAATTTTCTTGCAAGGAAAATTTGTATACAATAATTAGAAAAATTGTATCGTGTAATACTGGCTTAAAGCAGCCGGTATTACACCATACAATTTTTGTAATTATTGCATACAATTTTTCCTTACAAGAAAATTTCAACTCAATTTGTTTGTATGGAGATGAAATTTTCTTGTAAAAATGAATTGTAAGTAAAATTATCGTATCGTGTAATACGCAGACTTAACATATTTTCCATACTACGTGTTTCCGTGATATCCATATATTTTCCCACTTTACTGTAATAAAATATATGAATGATACGCACCTTATTTATATATATACAACATAGGGAAAACTTAACTCGATTAATAAGGCGCGGAATGAGAAACCAAAGTACCGCGTGATATTCCACGTCACTTGTTACATGCATGGAAAACCACCTTCAATTAATACGGAGAGAGTAATAAGAAAAATGACGCATTGGAAATAATAAAAAAAAAATAGTTAACGTCAATTGACAAGAGTATATAACTTGCAATTTATGATATATATTATATTTATATCCTCTAGCTTTATTTCCCCTACCACTTCCTTCTCATTTCAATCGTCATACAAGCGACGTGCACTCAATTAACCGCAATAATAACTCGCGACTCGACGATCTGGTTTGAACTGGATATTAAACTGGCATCAACATACAGTATATAGTGAAGGTTAAATAGTGACAATTAATATTTATTATTACAATAGCTATGTACTACACGGGACCTGGCGTATGGCCACCCTACTAATGCAAGAGATCGTATATAACTATTTCACGTGTAAAGAACGTGTGCAAGACTGAAGAGAGCGTGCAAGAAGAGGCGCCACAATCGACGACAAAGACAAAACTAATTCTCCTGGCTTCTGACTTTTGGCTAAGCATTTGTGCAGCTGTGGACCGTATATCTTTAAACGCTTAATTAATCCACACCAAGAGCACGTTCGCCATCTGACTTTCTTATTGGTGGATTGTGTAAGCCTTACCTAATTTAATACGTATTCAAATTGTCTTTATTTAGAATATTAAATATAATATATATGCGTTGTATATATTATACGATGAGAATAAGATTTTAATTATAATATTTAATTTAATTAATATCACTATATACAATCCACAACTAATTTTATTTCATTCCATTTTGGCTGATACAATATTAATATATTATTTAATCATAGATAATAAAAAGTAAGTAAAATTTTAAAATTAATGCATAAGATAATATATTATTAATTATTATATTTAAATTTTAGAAATCAATAATTATTTCTTATTATATATTAAATGAATACTTCATGAATAATATAATAAATTATAGAGTGTATATAATATATAGACTTTGTTTCTTGTAATATTATAACATTGATCACTGACGATTATGTTTTGAAACATAAAGCGAATGAAGTTTAATTTACTATAAATGGTTTTTCACTTCATTCTTTCATACTTAAACATAATTTAAAATTTAAAGGTTGCAATTATTTTTAAATATATTTTTTATTTAAATATACTTGCACATGCAGAAGGTTAAAAATAATATCAATCAAGTAATAACTGTCCTTGTTATATTTATAAATTTACAATAAAATATGATAATTTATTTAACTGATTGACACCTTATATAGTTGATGTCAGTAGTAAAGAATTATGATGTAGGCTACCTTTTGTACAATATCATATTCCACAACCACTGGAATCATTGCTATATAAGAAGATAGGATTATATTAATATTAATATATGGATAATTTCTAGTTAGAAATATTGCGCGATATGTGTAACTAGAACCGTAGCAGATTGAAGCCTTGAGGCGATGAATGTGAGTTCTTTGCTGGCATTCCAAAGGATAATATAGTGACTATTGCAGCTAGACATCGCGAGGATAATCTTGCGCAACTAATAGTGACGACGACTATAAGAATAAAACCATCTTATATAATCATTACATCATAATATCTTCATTTTGTCTAACAAATTTATTATTATTATTTTTAAATTGCTTTTAACAAGTATATATTATAAGGTTAATTATGAATTATAAGCTATATGAAAATGGCGATAAAATTCAATTTAATGATGAAGATTCTATAGAATCAATAGTGAGAGTTCACCAAATGACGTCATGATTTGGTGTCGAGGCCTGTACTGCACTGGTGGAGACCGCTTGTCGGACGCCGCGACGCTCTCAAGGCGAACTGCTACCGCCGATTGTCGATCCTTGTCGCCGGAAATCCTCGCTATAGTTCGATCTCATTGCATCCGCAGTGGGTCCCACGTACTTATTTCCTTATTAACAGGTGTGCGAAGTCCGACAGGAAAATAAATTGACTTGTGAAAAACATAAAATTAATCAATTAATAATGACATCAAAATCATGAGGTTTTATAATATATTAAAAAAGAGCAAGGAAAGTTAATTACAATATATGAAGAAATGTACATACGTGGCATTTGTTTTTCCTCTTACATTTTAAATTTAACTTAAAAATTATGAATTGATTAATATTGCTTCTTTCTATTTTTAAATATTGATCTTTTTGTTTAATTAATAATTTGCTTCGTTGTTAGCTCGGACTAAATCATGAATAATTTGGAATGTAAGACTTTCATAGCAAAGAATGATTTATTAATTAAATGGATCATATGAATTGGAAATTAATATTCCATTGTTCCGCATTATATATCCCATCAAATTTAATAATATGCTTTTCAAGTATATATAAACTATTGCATTTAATGAGTATTAATGAACTTGTTAGGAATAATAAAATACAAATAAATTATAAATACTTCATTTCAACAGCAATTATTATTTACTCAATTAACGTAATATATGCCATGTCCATTTTAACTAAATAATTTAATGAAATTATATACTACAAAGTTAATTGATAAATTTTACCACGTCTTGCTAAAATGATTAATAATTTTATTTGCATCCCGACATTAATCTTGATTGACTCCTCAGTTTATGAAATATATTATACTATTTATAGCTCTCTCGTATATAGTATTCCCTCCCGACTTGGCTATCGATTCAAGCTGCGCCGCTCCCACTCTGCTGCTAACTTTCGTGCAGCCGCTCCTCCTTGCACCAGCCTCCCATTGGTCGAGAACCAAGCAGTGGAAATTTCCGTCCAAGTTGAAAGCGGGTCATGCACAGGCGCCTATGCTATCCTCGGCGCCTTACTTTGTATTTTTTAAGTGCAACTGCACTCTATATCTACCTGCTGCAATAAAGTAGAAAAAAATAATTTCCTGCACATGACTCTATTTTGACCCAATGAAAACAAAAAATATATCTTGGCAAAAACTCATATTCTTTTTGAATTAATATGTATATTTTATAAAAGTCAAAAGCTATTACAAAAGCTGTTCCTAATTCTAGTACGCTCTGGCTGTATATATATAAAAAGTTCAAGGGTTAAGGAAAATATATAAATAAAAAAATTATATAATTTTTGCAAGAAGCATTTTCTATATTGTTTTATTTTTTATATATGCAACATAATATTTTATGATATGAACATCATACATTTTATAATTAATCAATATATTATTATATACAGAATCAGTCAACAGAGATATATAGTATTTTTTTTTCTCATTCTCACAAAAGATGGAAAAAAAGCTGCATTTAAATTTGTTTTCATTGAATGAAAATGAATTATTTCTTATAATCTCACTTTTAATGCATTAACAATAAATAACAAAAAGAAAGCAATTTTAATTTTTTATGTTCAGGCCAACAATGAATAGCGAAAAAAAATTTAATGCCTACACTACAAAATCCAATATACAAAAAATAACATGGAATGTAGTAATGAAAAAAAAAATGAAAAAAGTCTTTATTTTTAATATTATATAAAAAAAATCAGTTAATTAAGCAATTATTATATAATATAATAGGCACCGATTGACTCACGTTATGTCCAATATTTTGATGATGTTATTATCTTACACAATTTCTTATTGTAATTGAAGTTCAATCACTTTTTATTTAGAAGCTTGCCGGCTTCAAGTCATCGGTCTGAAGGGTCCAGTCCGCCGGCGCCGTGGCCACAACTGCAGAGGCGATGTTCTCCGTTCGCCGGGAACGGCGGGCGTTCCTGATTTCCATGGGTCGTGACCTCGGAGGACCGGCGGTGCAGACCACCTGACTCGCAGAGGAGGACGCAGCAGCACCAGCATAGGGCGCGGCAGAAGCCGATTTTCAAGAAGAACCTCTGGATGTCTCCTCACCATCAACGCTACCACCGTCTTTAAACCGGAAAGAGCGTTTCAGTTTATCCACCAGTCTTGTATGGAACTTGTTTAATGATGATTGAGAACCACTACTTTTTGGTGGTGACGAAGAAGTTGAAGAAGTTTTGCTTGGTGACTGTAACGAAGCACGAGATGAATTACGGGAATGCCGTAATGCAATTGGAATTGTTCTGTGCGGTGATCCAACAATGAACTCGCTTCCAGGAGATGTTGATAAACTTGGACACTCTGATCGACTGCACTCAGAAACTTTACGACTTCTTGATGATTGACACTCAGAACTTCGACGTGAACGATTGGATTTATAAATATCCCAATCATTTTTCATCACTGGCATCATGAAAGCCATGGTTAACAGACTTGAATAATTAAATTTATTATTCAAGAAACACAAAGAAACAAAATATGTTGTAGCAACAGAGTTATATGTGTGATTACCACGAGGATACTAGGAGCACAAAAAGGCAAGGTTATACTTCAATCGAGTCAACTGCCGCTCTGTGACGCGACGTGAGTTTGCGCCGTGTACTTATAGCTCAAGTCTGGCACGATGCCAGCACCAAGGCCTCTTTGTTGATTGGTTAAAACTTTCAAACGTTGCTCGTGACGTAAAGCGCGCGGAACAGGCGCGTTGGTGCCGCGCGTATCCCGCCCTCTCGCCTGCATGATGAGCATGTTACTGCTCACGTACTCCAAAGTCCAAACTTTCGTAGTAGAGTATAGGAGTATACCAATAAAATTGTTGGCTGCATGTGTTATCTTTATATTATTTTATTCAACAGCATAGCTTAACTGTTGCACACTATATATGATCGTGCTCATTGATGATGTTGTCTTATCTAAAAACAACAAACACATGCTGCGTCTGCTGACGATAGAAAACAATAAAACGATATAATATAGAGGTGTCCGCGCAATCGCAAAATATATACCACCGCGCGATCGTGCGGTATAGGCGCGGTCTGTATTTATGTACCCCTCCATACATGGTGTACTCTAACTCAAGTTCATTGAACTCTGACCTGATCGACAGACAAACATTTCATGCATTATTTATAATAGTGGAAAGTTTCTTAACATATTTTATAGATTTTAAAATGCATGAATTAAAAATGTATATATATTAAGAAAAATCAATAAATTATAATTATATATATATATATATATATATATATATATATATATATATATATATATATATATATATATATATATATATATATATATATATATATATTATTTAATCGAATGCTGTTACCATAAAAATATAACATTATAACATAAAATATATAATATATATGTTAAAAAAGGTACAAAAATTAAATATGCATGCACAGTTTCTCATGTTATAAATTTATATACTTAATTATACACTGTTAGATCGATCAGTACATGACGATTGACAAAAAAAAAATGTAATAATAATAATACCGAGTATTTATATTTGATGTATATTTGATGTATATTTTATATAGTATGTAAATTTTTGATAGCTCGGATTCTTTATTAATTAATATATAAAAAAATAAATATACAGCATCCTGAATTTGTTTAGTCCCCTTAACATTATGCAACTTGTTAAGCTAGAATGCATAGCAAATTGCATATATGCCAGTGGAAGTTTTTCATTGGTCTATTATTTTACGCGCCAAAAGTAGCTGCAATTCAAAATTCTTGACTCTACACAGACCAAAGTTCCTCTACAAGTTGTCTTACTGTCATAAGGCCTGTGTTGAAGGGAATTTCAGCCTTTGAAGTCCAATTGCTGCAGAAGTCCATTTAGTTAGTCCATGTGACAAAGAAATAATACAGAAGCCGAAAGTACATACAGCGCGCGTACGGAATCCGTTCGAAACTCTCAATGACGTCACAGATCATATGACGTCACACAGTAGCACCTGTTTTTCATTTATTAATTTATTTTTGCACTTCTGTATATTTTCACTTTTCAGAATTAATATTCAGCAAAAACTACAAAATTCTCTTAAACTTCATCTAGCTAGATGCTGTACAAACAATACTAACTTGTAAAAAAACTGGAATATATAAAGACTTTGTGAAATAAATCAAACAAAAGATAAATGGTTATATTTTCATTTATTTAAATTAGAAATTTCAAAATTTCAAAAAAACAAAACAAAAAAAAAAACTGAAGAACAAAAACAAACACATTTCCCTGGCTTCCCTGCAATTGGAAAATGGTGCACATTGCATGTACATATTATATACTTAATTATGTAGTTTACTGATTAATTTTTTTATTATTATCTCAATTCATATTCAACAATTAGCACCAGAAAACAAAGGCTGTAAAAATGGCTCCAAATAAGTGTATTGTTCATAATTGTACTTCACCACATCCCATAACACATAAGATTCCAAAAGATAAAGAAAGGTAGGCACATTTGGTTTAGAACTTTTCCAATAAAAGCATATATTTAAGATCTACCCTTGATTCACATTATATTTACATATTTTAACAAGCTATAGTAAGACATAAATATATTACTTTTAATATTTATAATATACATATTTTTTGTTGCTGCAAGCAATAGCTGTAATAAACCTTTGGCATTAATTAAGGAAAGATAATAACACGCAGCCAGTGCTTCATAAATAAATATAAATATGTATCATCATAAAAAATATTGAAGTATTTGTGGTCAAAAGTTTACAACAAAAAATAATCTTAAATTCTGAGAGAAAAACCCTCATCTTATTCTCATATCAGATGCGCAAAACTAGTTTTGTTCAGATTGAAATGAGCAAACCATAAAGATACTTTACATCGGCTTTGGCTCCTTCTCGATCATATATTTTAGCAATATTAGTATTACGCATCTGTCCTGAACAAAACCCAAAATGAGAATTTTTTAAGCTTTTGATCAAAATTTGAGTGAAGCTTGTAGTTCTGCACGGCTTTTTAAATTATAATATACTTTTGGACCACATAATTGAATTGAGGTACAGTAGGTACATTATATGCTGCACCGCTACACTGTAATAATTAATATATAATTTGGAAGCCGCAGATCAAATAGGTTTAAAAGCCATATTGCACATCAAGGTTATATAGTTTCTTATCTCATTTCACTGAAAACGGCCTGCAGTGAAAATGTTCTTTAAGGGTAAGGTAACGCACATCAATCATGTAAAAAAAAATAATAATAATAATAAATAAAAATAAAATTTGAAAAAAATTTAAAATGTTCTCCTCTGCATCCCCTATCAGTAGGTAAAATATCAGGTATACAAAAACGAGCTAGTTTTCGAGTTATTAATTTTTAAAGTTGACTAATTTAACATGGAGAAATAGAACTTCCATGTTAAATTGGTCAACTTTAAAAATTAATAACTCGAAAACTAGCTCGTTTTTGTATACCTGATATTTTACCTACTGATAGGGGATGTAGAGGAGAACACTTTAAATTTTTTTCATAATTTTTATGAATGGGATTTTTTTAGCATTGGGCCATCTGATCCGTATTATCTCTACCTTAAGGTCTATGAAATTTGAAAATTAAAAATCCGGGGCACTCAAAAAAAAATTTTTTTTTTTGTTTTTTTTTAGTAAAATATGTACGTAGTAATTAAGTGATATCGTTGACAAAGTGAATTGATAATTATTTTTTATTTTACTATAGATTGCTTAATTTATAGTCCATGCAGCAACGTATACAGCACATAATATAAAATAATTCATCATGCAGTTATAATAATAGAATAAAAATATTTCTTTATTTGTATCAAAAAACGCTTTAAATATTTATTCTTTCATACATCTGAAACTAACACACTAATTTTTATTTATCATCCCTTGTTCATGTCCGAATATTGTAATTAACGCAATTAGATGGCAGTGGGAGTTTTATAACGAATCGCTGTTTAGTAACCTACTTCATCATTCCTTTTCTTCTAATTTTGCTATACTATTAATAGAAAAAAAAAACACAAATTTTGTTCATTAAGCGTTGCATAATATCTATAAAAAGGAACTTAAAGTGCTAGAAAACAATTATTTTTTAAATGTATTAAAATTTATAAATTTCATCACGTCATCACTGACTGATCAGCACGTCTTCATACTCATGGTGCATTTTTTCCCAGCTAGATAAATAAATGTAGTGAGTTTTTGTTGGAAACCGGAGGCACCGGAGCAAAAAAACCTGATTTGTTAAGGTTTGTTAAGGCGTTTTGTTAACTGGCATAAATTGGTACATAGTGAAGATTTTACTGCAACTATTTTTAATTAGGGACCAATGTGTAGAAAGGTCTACAAAATTTGAAAATTAAAAATCCGGGACACTCAAAAAAATTTTGTTATTTTTTTTTTTTAAATTTTGTATTGTACTTAATACTAATATACGTATATGTGGGAAAATAATTAATATTATTATGTACTCACAACACGTGTACACTGTCATCGACGTTACAATATAATATGTAACATTATTATATCTTATTTATATTTTAAATATTCGATGATAATCGTAGTTAACTATTGAACCCAGTAGTGCAGTAAAATCTTCACTATGTACCAATTTATGCCAGTTAACAAAACGTCTTAACAAATCAGGTTGCAGTATATAGTTGCTCCGGTGTCTCCGGTTTTCTACAAAAACTCACTACATTATTATTATTATTATTTATAGCTGGGGAAAAAATGCACCATGAGTATGAAGACGTGCTGATCAGTCAGTGATGACGTGATGAAATTTATAAATTTTAATACATTTAAAAAATAATTGTTTTCTAGCACTTTAAGTTCCTTTTTATAAGTATTATGCAACGCTTAATGAACAAATTTTTTTTTTTTTTTTTTTTCTATTAATAGTATAGCAAAATTAGAAGAAAAGGAATGATGAAGTAGGTTACTAGAAATATTTTTAATCCATTATTATAACTGCATGATGAATTATTTTATATTATGTGCTGTATGCGTTGCTGCATGGACTATAAATTAAGCAATCTATAGTAAAATAAAAAAATAATTATCAATTCACTTTGTCAACGATATCACTTCATTACTACGTACATATTTTACTAAAGAAAAAACAAAAAAAAAAAATCTTTTTTTTGAGTGTCCCGGATTTTTAATTTTCAAATTTCATAGACCTTAATACATATTCGTCCCTAATTAAAATTAATTGCAATAAAATCTTTACTATCTACCGATTTATGCCAGTTAATACATAAAATTCAATGGTGCATGCAGTGGCTGGAGAGAGCGCGGGAAAAGTGAAAAACACCCCAAATTTAAAAATAGCTTCCCGAAAATTAAAAATTTTGACTACCAATGCATTTATAATTTTATTGCCTACAACTTTTGTCTGAAACATTTCTCCCTAACATAATTATTTTGCAATCAATTATAAAAAGAGTACATCCAAAAATTAGATAATTTTACAAATTTAATTAATTAGGGTTCAAAATTTTAATTAACTGAAGAAAGTTGCACATATTCAGAAAGTACGTAATGTGGAGATTCTAAAAACATTTTTGTTGTAATTTTATTTCCATACTGGACTGTATGGTAATTTTTAGTTTGTACTGCTTATTTTACTCAAAAAACCCGGAATTTCGGGATGTTCCCATGGAGCAATTTCGGGCAATTTTGATCTGGGAGGTCCTGATGATACTTATGATCGATTAAAACCAAATGCAGCTTGTAGAACGTCGCTTGCCAGTTAACTTTTTTTTTCTATTATCTATTCCTCCTCTAAAATTTATAATCCTTAAGTCTGGCAGGCAGGGCAAACTGATAGCATCATGTCCTCAGTTCTCGGTCTAGCAAATCTTTACTTAAATTATTTACTTGTGCAGGAGCTTATTGTGGCTCAAGAGGTGCCGGAGAGAGGATTTGGCAAGCCTGCCACCCAGCAAATTGAAGAAACATTATGTGTGCAACAATCACTTTTCTCCTTATGCGTTTTCTTCAACATTACGACAACGTTTGATCGCATATGCAATGCCAATAGCAGTTCAGCAGGAAGAAAACAAGGATCCAGGTAAAACATTAAAATTTAACATTTGAAAGTCACCATATTTATATTTAAGTGTGCAAGTATATAGTAAATTGTTAAACTTACTTGTTAGACAAGGTATAACCACAGTATGGCTTCAGAAAAATAATAAAAATCATGTAAGATCCTGTAGAGGGGATAAACTTGTATTCCCATTACGCGCACTCAATGTTTTTTTCTTTAAATTATTATAACATTAAAAATAACTTTTGGGTGCAACTATAATGTGATCGCAAGAATTTGACCTAATACCACTTTTTTCACCCCCCCCCCCCCAGAAAACATGCTGGTTTGTAATAAAAGTTTTACTGCAAGACCACCTACCCAGTTCACCTTTAACATTTAATCGTCCTCGTCTAGAATAATGAGCTTTTTTGCTATTTCAGGTAAGCGTAATATCAAGTTGCAATTAGGTAAAACACTATAATTAAGTGCATTGCTGTGATGGTCTGAAATAGCACATATAGTTCATTATTCCAGCAACATCATGGTAGCCCATGCAGCTCATTAATCAGGATGAGTGATGATATATATAAACTTTCCTTTAGGTTTTACACCCATCAATTTTTTACGTTAATGGTGCAATACTAAAAAAAAAAAAAAAAAAAAAAACTTAAATAGGTAGTAACCTCCTTTGAAAATTCATTGCATTACAATTACAAAGAGACCATACCATTTGCTTTACCTATTTAAATACATGGGACTGTTATTTATTATCAATATTATTGGACAACAAGGTAATAATTTGTTTTATGTTCCATCCATTAGAAAAATGTTTGTTCCTGAAATATATATATATCATATATATTTATTTGTTTATCTTTTTAATTTAGATTCCGAATTGGAGAATTTTCCACCTCCAGTTCACATAAGCAAATTGATTCCCACACACACAACGATTATAAAAAGACGGTCACCTCATGGAGGACGAATATGTACACACCTACCAGATATCGAGGACAGAACCGAAAATGAAGGACGAATATGTACGCACCTACCAGATATCAAGGACAGAAACAAAAATGAAGGTACAGTAACAGACACGAAATATGGATTTGTGAATTTACGAAAAGGCGCTGTCGTTAGACGAATGGTGTTTAAAATCTTAACCTCACACCAAAGCTCCTTAATATTCAGTTGTAAAGTTGTAGTGTCCTGGAGAGCTTGAGACCTGAAACAAAAATGTAAATAAAAATAGATTAGGTCCAGTAGTAGAAACTGTAAACAGTAATGGCTACTTAATTCTTAATAGAACTTTTTTTCACAGGTTTGAAGTCTAGTCCACTGCAGGATCATGAGAAAAAAATAAAAATTAGCAAAAATTTGAAGAAAATAATGAGACAAAAAGAGATCTTATCTCCCCTTAAAATTCCCAAAGTTAATCAAGAAAATGAGAAACCAAGAATAAGAGATATATCACCTCGGAGATACGGTGAGAGTAGAACTTCTTCCCGAGTTCAACTTGGTTTGCTTTACGGCAATGGCAGTCCATTGCCAAAGTGTACTTTAACTTCTCCTGAAATTTTTAAACCGTCTTCTGATAGTAAAATAAATGAACAGGAAAAAAAATTGCAAAGAACCCCAAGCAAGGTGCATGATTGCATGGAGATTCCTGTCCTTCCCCTTTCCTGCCCTTCTTCTCCAAAAAATTTTCAGACAGCAGAGGAACTTTTGTTCACAAATCAAAGTCCGAAAAGAAAATTTTTCAAATATTCATCAACAGGAAAATTGTACAGTACATCAAGAAGAACACACTATCTTATTTCACCCCATAGAGTCTTGCCAAAGTCACCATGCAAAACATTGCCCTCAATACAAAACTTTATAACACCATCATCCTTGAAAAGCAACACCTCTCCAAATAAAGAAGAAAATGTTCCAAAACAATGTTCTCCATTACTAAAGCGAAAAATTGTGGAAAGTAATTTGAATTTAGATTCCTTGCAGCCGGGAACAATTTTGGAGACAGCTGCAACTTCCCCTAAAAAATCAAAATTAAGTTTTGCATGCTCCAATACAACAATATTAAACAGTGGTTTACAAGAATCTTCTTTGCCTACTTCTCCTTCAAAAGTATGTAAACAAATTTCTGCAATGAGGTCACCTAAAAACTTATCAAATCAAAATTTGAAGCCCTCAACTAGCACTCAAAACTCCCTACCAAATTGTGCTAAAAATGTGATACATGAAAATTCACCAGCAAAGCTCACAACAATAAAGAGAAATTTAATTACAACAGACAGTGATGAATTACCTCCCCCTATAAAGAAGATATTCATCTCTCCGTCTAAACATTTACTACATAAAAATGATGAAACTGCTGACAAAGAAAGATGTCACAGTGGAGAATCAGACAAAACAATGAGTTCTACAACTGAATGGCTTTTATCACCAATTGTAGGTAAACAAGTTGTTGCCACAGATAATAAACTTCGATTTCCTGCTACATCATCTCCCAAATCAGACACGCACAACTGGATCGTATCTGAAATCGTCGAAAAGCCAGGTCAAGAGAATCAACCAGAAATTCTGACAGCCTTTCAAAACACTTCACCAATTTCAAAACATCAAGTAGCATCGACGACCCAACTTTTAGCTACTGACTCTTCCCCACAGCAGCCAAAAAAAACAGCATCACCAACGAATGCTCTACGTCAACAAGAAATTACCAAACCCTCAGAAATTCCAATAGCAAAACGTAAGCTTTTTTCTACTACACCTGCTACTAGTAGTGTGAATAAAAAAGTTCTTTCAAAACCACACAGCATGGAAGAAAGAAACAGAATTTTGAACAAATTGATGAAACAAAACATTGGTCTACAAAAAAAATTGTATGCAGTGCAAAAGTCAATGTGGTATTACAAGAAAACAACCAAAAGGTTACGAGAGAAAAGTACAAAGGCTGTTACAATTGAGAATGTTTTGGATCATTTGAAAGATGTACTCCCTGACAGACTGTACCACTTTATATCCGATCAGCTAAAGAACTATGCCTGTGCTCCGAAAGGTAGAAGATGGAATGAAGCAACTAGAACAATGGCCATAAGCATATTCATGTACAGCCCTGCAGCATATAAAGCTTTAAAAAAAGTTATAAATTTACCAGACAGGTCTACACTTTACAAAGCTGTATCAGGCATATCACCAGAGACAGGACTTTGCAAAACAATTTTTAGGATACTAAGAAATATTGTTTGCAAGATGAATCCAGCTGATAAGTTGTGCACCTTGGCATGGGATGAAATGGCCATAAAAGCAGGTTACACATATGACAAGCATACTGATAAAATAGAAGGAGTAGAAGATTTTGCAGAATTTGGATCAAGCAAAAAGGTTGCAACTCAAATGCTTGTTTTAATGGTCCGAGGAATAAATAAGCCGTGGAAACAAGTGATTGGACATTACTTTGCACATAAAAGTACGAGTGCAGAGATGCTGAAGAAAATAATATTTAATGCAATTGAAAAACTGAAAGAAATTGGTTTAACTGTAGTTGCCACAGTGTGTGATCAAGGATCTAGCAATAGAGGATTTTATAATATGGTTGGTGTTTCTATTATCAAACCATATTTTTTTGTGAATGATAACAAAATAATTGCTTTCTATGACACACCACACCTGCTTAAATCATTCAGAAATAATCTAATGGTTTATAAATTATACTTTGGCGATAATAAATTTGCATCTTGGAAA
Source organism: Siphlonurus alternatus (assembly GCA_949825025.1). Taxonomy (NCBI): domain Eukaryota; kingdom Metazoa; phylum Arthropoda; class Insecta; order Ephemeroptera; family Siphlonuridae; genus Siphlonurus; species Siphlonurus alternatus. The sequence continues at coordinate 22,470,139 of OX463778.1, forward strand.
TATATTAACGAGGCATTTGAAAAAACTAGATATCAAAAACACAAACTCCTGTACAAAATTACAGAAAGACACATGAAAGTTTTTGGATTTGATAAGATGAGTGTTCGGCTGGCTGCTCAAATAATAAGTGCATCAATGGCTGCAACTATTTGCAGCATGGTCACATTTAAAGTTATTAAAGAAAAACAAGATATTGAAGAAGCTAATAACACAGCTGATATTATATATATGATGAACGAGTTATTTGACAGCTTCAACGGACGCTATTCCAGTGAAGAGCAATCAGTAAAAATGAAAGCTCCAGCAAGTATAAATTCCCCCCACATTAAATATTGGAAAAAAATGATCAAGTTTACAAAAAATTGGATTTTTCGAGACCCCAAAAAAAACAACAAAAGAATGGCAACACCGTCAAACAGAGGGTGGAGACAAAATATGTATGCAGGAATACTTTTGGTTGAGAACTTAGTTGAGTGGGGAATGAAGTCTGTTTTAATGGGCAGAATTAATCAGGACCCACTCGAGAACACTTTCGGTCAAGTTCGAACAAAAGGCGGTGGTAATACAAAAAGACCAAAAACCCAAGAAGCAACAAAAGCTATAAGAACTGTAATGTGTAGAAACATTTTAAATGGCACTACCAACACTAATTGTGAACAAGATACTGACTATCTTCTTGTTCAGTTTGGCAAACGAGATGCGTGTGTAAGAAAAAAGCAAAACGGCCACTCGAAATCGCTTGACCAATCAGTGCATTTAGTAGATTCTACTGTGACAATTGATGATTCCACAGAGGACAAAATGAGTGACAGTGATAAAAGTACAATTGACTTGGACACATCAGACTATGAAAAAAATTTAGTGGAGGAAAATGGTATTGCCTATATTGGTGGATATTTAAGTTACAAGGCAATCAAGTCAGTGGGTAGTTGTTTTAGGTGCAAAAGAATTTTGTGTACCAATGCAAATACTGACACAAATTTGTACATTGATTATAGACAATATGAAAATGTAAGAAGTGGGCTTATCAAACCTAGTGAAAATGTACATAACTTTGTTAGGCATATGGGCGGAGTTTTTGATGATAATTTCTTTCAGTTTATGCATAAAGGTAAAGTGGCTGAGTCTTTAATTAGCAAATATGGTGAAGTGAACTGGCTCAATTGCACAAATGAAAATCACAATAACATTGTAATTAAAACTATCACAGTCCTTTACACTAGAGTTATGATATTCCAAGCAGTTGAAAATTTGAACAAAAGTACTAAGCAAACATTCACTACACCCCACTTCATACCACAAGTAATCAATGTTGTAGAGGCAACAAAGTAAATTACTTTGAAAGAAGTGTTTACGTTCATAAAATAATGATCATTATGTTCAGGAGGCAATGCTGTTTAGAAACAACTTTTTTGGCTCTAAAATGAAAATTAAGAAATTATTGATTTTGAGGTAAAGTTTTTCCCACCTTTTGACAAGATGGAGTGTACATTTGTAAATGCCAGAAAATAAACATTCTTACAACAAACAATTTTTGTTTCAGTTAAACAAAGTAACCATAGCATAAACTCCATTTGTTTCTCACCTTGCATATAGGAATTTGAGGCTGGCGGGAGACATCTTGGTTTGTGTGTTGAGCAACCAGCAGCATCAATCAGCGGAATCCCTGTTAAAAAATATATATTAGAAAGAAGACAAAATTAAAGGCCCCCATTGCCTTGCACAGTATGCCTACTGAAATACATTTAGATACCTGTATTGATTCTCATACACTACGTTTACATGAAGATGTTTAATACGCATCCGTTGATGATGCCTCATAAGAATAACATTATCCGTCAACGAATACGCATTAAACACCGTCATGTAAACGTAGTGATGGTACATTTTTTTTTTTACTTTGGGTCAATTAAAAAAATAATAAAAAAAATAATTAAATTAATATCGGTAATTTTTTTAAAAGTGTTCCCTCTATCTTAACAATACTAACAATAAGTGTTCCCCGGCGGAAAATGTTCTCCAATAAGCCACCATGTTAGAAAATTTGAATTTTTTCTCTGTAACCATGAAAGCTATTACTTTACTTTGAAACCATCTCCTACCCCCTCCCTCATTTAGGGGTATTTTTATAATGAATCCAGAACTTATTTTCCTCTAAATAATTACTTTAATGCCAAAAAGAGCCATTTCAAGTTGCCTTTTTACATAGGTTTGGATAGGACAGTGGAAATACCTCATAATCAGCTGATTTGAAGCCTCTATTGGAGGTGAAGAGTGACTCACTAAAAGGGTTGAGTGGCTTGCCAGACTACGTAGGAATGTAGTGGCTGAGGGACTGCAGGAGGGTGTTTGCCGTCTCTGGGGGAGCCTTCTGACGACTCGCTCGTAACCTCATGGCTAGGGCCTTGCGTCCGTGCTCAGCACAGTACCTGCAATAATTCACGTCAATTGCAAGCCTGACGAAACAAATCTCTACAGTACTAACTTTTATTTATTGGATAAAAGTATTATTTATTTATTTATTTATTGGATGTCTGAATATCATTACATTAGTAAAATACAGTGATGAATTTAAATTTATTGCATTAATTCTAAGAGTTTTTATTGCATAATATTGCTAACAGAACAGTGGCGTAACTACAGAGGGGGCCGAGGGGGCCAGGGCCCCGGGCCCTCGCATCAAAGGGGGCCTTTCTAGGCTCGATGAATAAAGAAATTTCAATTGAGCGTGAAAAAAAAAATATCTACATACTTCTTTTTTCTTTAATGCCATATCATATATGTATCATGATAATATTCATAAATGTGTTACAAATTAATAAAAAAACGTTTCAAAACTTAAACAGCGATATCTTCATTCGCCTGGTTGTAACTAAGGAAACCATGGAAACTTCAGTTAGGATGGTCAGCAATTGATGGAGGATGCCATCAATCACCTCCCGGATGCACGAGTGGGTGTTCTTTAGCAACCGCCACTTGTGAAAAGTTTGGCGGTGCATGGCTGGGATCGAACTCACGACCATCCGATTACGAATCAGAGGCGTATACCACTGCGTAAGTTCCCTAATGCAAGATACATAAAATTTTAATTAGGAGCGCACAATTATTTTTAGCCCCCCTTAAAAATGGATTGAATGCAAAATATATCTTTGAACTGCAGAAATTTATAAATATTGTGAAAATCTAATTTGATTTAAATGTGTTATTTTCTTAATAAGAAATAAAAGGTGCATCACCCACTTTTTCTAAAATATTTCAATTTTTCGACTCCACCGGAGTCCCCCCCCCCTCCCTCGGAGCCGCCCCTTCGCCACGAAGGGGCCAGAACAGGCCCGGCTCACGGGCCAACATTTTGTAGTTACGCCACTGCAACAGAAGGCTTGTACACACTGAGATGTATCTTACAACACAGAAATTTCATAATCATATGTCAACCTAGAAATGTAACAAACAAGGAAATTTTTTCCCACCCAAATTAACACACACACTAATAACAATAAATGTAGCAGGTCAATGTTAAAAATGTACGAAAAATTAGCCAAGGCTATTTTCGTCAAACAGCTGGGCTTACGGAAAGCCCTGTCTTGTATAATATACTGTATTACTATTAATGACATAACAGTACAGTTATCATTTTAATATTTTTATGAATTAAATGAAATTAATCTATAGACTTATTATATCATGCAAATATTAACCTATACCAGTATCAATTTTACCCTAACTACACATTACTTTAGTTTTCATTAAATTTTATGTCATAATGCAAGGAATGACGATAATTAAATCATTTTACTGATGAGTGTACGTCCGTAACTTGTTTTGACAACAAATATGTTCGTTCAAAGTTTGCTGCAAAATTTTCACCAGATTTGCACAAGTTGACAAAATGTACAGATTTGTAATTTTGAGTTTCGAAGGACACCCCAAAAATTTTAATTCACCACTCTAGGGCTAGATTACATATGCCAGAATGAACTGACTAACTAACAATGGAAAACTTGGTCTGCACTTACCCATGACTAAGTTGGCTAAGACAATGGATATGAATCGCAGCACGAACGGCTGCAGCCCCATCGCTGGTATCATAGCCGGTATCATAGCCCTCGTCCAGTTCGGCATCGAGTCTTCTGGACCACAACTGGAAATGGAGTTTTTTTTAGAACACAACCTTTGATTTTTCAGGGTAAAAATCAATCAGAGACAATATAATTACTGTGACAAGACATTGAAGGTATACATAGTCATGTTTTATTAAGTTTGTCAGCTTTTTTGAGAACGATATTAATAATAAAATTTGAATTATTTAATTATACAGTATGTATATATGATTAAATATGCATTTTTATCAGTACTGTACACACAGTGTATGCATAAAATATGCAATATGGAAATCAATAGTACATAATAATGTATAATGCATATATATGTACTGCAGTTTTCTAATTAAACAAGGATAAAAGCCATACTGTACAGCTTGCAAGAGTTAATTACCTGCTCATGATGTGTATGCATATATGATATCAGAATTACAGTATGCATATCATACATATTATACAAATTTATTACACACATATATAATTATATATATATGATATATATAATAATATATATCATATATATATATATATTATACTCTAGCTGTAGTATAATATATATATAATAATATAATTATATTTTTATATAACATTAATTTTATGTACATATATTATTATGCAAGAATAAAGACAATCAAATTAATACATATGATATGCATACTGTAATCATCATATATCATACATAATATGTATGATATATTATATGCCATGATATTTAATACACATCAGAGTATGATATACATAGAGAGTACGTGCACGTTTGAAATTACCAAGTCAAGCCACAATTAACCCTAGATAACTCGAGATCGATAGCTTTATGAGTTTCCATTAAAAATTTATTTTATCATAAAAATATCCCAATTAATGAATATAAATGCATAAGGCATCAGAAAAGTGAAAAATATTAAATTAAAATATCAATATGCCAACACCCAGCTAGGTTTTGCTTGCTCATTTTTTTTGTTACTTTTTGTGCAACATCAGCATAATCACAGAGGAATACTTACATCTCTAGACTTCATATTTTTTTCCAGCGTTATCCATTAGCAGTTTTTCTTGTTTATAACTTTATAGTGTTTATTTAGAACGTAAAATTTTAAAATATTTCCTTGCACACATTTATATTCTTGAAAAAATTACGCGTAATTTCAAGAAAATAACTGTTCCTTGACAAAAGCCAACCGTCAACCGTCAATTATACATAGTTGCCACTTTTCTGACTTTTCTCATCCAATTTTCTCGTGGTAGACCATTGAGCAACGTTGCCATTTTGTGCTTCTCTTGGCACTCGTACGCGCGCTGGCATCGATTTTTAGTTATTAAGTGTTGCCAACAAAAAAAAAAATCTTTTAACGAGAGGGCACACAAATATTTGGGGTCTTTCACATTATAAATGAATTTTTAGCATTAAACAAAAAATATTGTTAATTATATTTGTTTGTACGTTAAAACATCATAAATTTGGTCCATGATATGCATTTTTATGTTCAAACTAAAAAGGGATTGTCAACTCCATTGGTTGGAAGCACTGTTGACGTACTGCAAGTTGCCTAACAGTTAGGGGTTCTACGGATATAGCCCTAGTAAGACAACTTGTAGAGGAACTTTGTACACAGACACCAGAGACTGCAGCACATTGCAGACACAGACACCCCGATTATATCCGATAATAAGGACTAAATGCGACTGCATACGTGCATTTTTTCAATTTAATGGTAACAGACCCACATGAGACGTTGGAAACAATTAAAATATCTGGAACTAATTATCTGTGGCAGGGAGAGAATATAATTAAATTTATTTCTTTTTAAATAACACAACATCTGACAACATGCATATATATAGCAGCACTATAATATATAAAATGTTTTGTGTATTAAAATACTATACTATTAATGATTAATTTTAATTAACAGTTCAAATTAATATAAATATATTATATATTCCCGCCAGATTCATGAAAATTCTGACCTCTTTTCCTAACTCATCCCCCAGATCGATTTTAGAAATTTCGAATTTATGTTAAACGTTAATTAATTTGTTATATAACACAAATAAATTAAATGCCACTGAATATATATATATATATATTAGAAAATGCTAAAATTCTTACTTTCATGGCACAGATAAAGAAGGAATATCTCACAGTCAGTATCAAAAGTTAATAAGACTATATTATTATATATAAATTAATTGCTGCATGAAATTGAAAATAATAAGCTTTAATTACATAATTCCTATGTATATATTATATTTTTTAATGATTTGATCAAACCTAAATGGCCATGCAAATAAAGCCGAAATATATGGTCAAAATACAAAGCATTTTTTTTTTTTTTTTTTTTTAATTTTTGCATTTTGACCATATTTCGGCTTTTGGTCAGCATTTAGATTTGATCAAATCATTAATTCGGATCGGTTGGTTAAAAATTAAATAAATAAAATAGATGCGAGCTTTGTCATTTTGGCTTTTGCATGGTCACTTGTTTAATATATTAGCCAAAACTATAGGTTTGGTCATTTCCTTTAAGTGCATGACTATGAAAAACAACTGATTTTGGTAGTCCCATTTAATTAACATGTAAACCTTAGCAACCTCATAATAACCCTGAATTTTCTTTTTTTGAGACAGTCCTTATTTTAAAGTACCAAGAAAAGTTGCAGAAAAAATTTCAAAAAAATCGGACGAGACAATTTTTTTTTATGGGAAAACCCTATATACTGAAAACTTAAAAAAGTATAATTCAAAAAAATCAGATCGTCCAATCGTTTTGAATTTTTTTTCTGCAACTTCTTGGTACTAATTGTAAGGACTATAAGGCTGTCTCTCATAAAAAAAAAATAAATAAAAAAATCAGAATTATTATCAGGTTGTTGATCAAATGTTAATTAAAAATAATGGGACTACAAAATCAGCTGTTTCTTGTTACCTTAATTTCCCTTAAGGTAGAGATAACACGCCCAATGTTAATATAAATCCCATTCATGAAAAAAATTTGAAATGTTCTCCTCTACATCCCCTATCAGTAGCTAAAATATCAGACCGTAGAGATAGGGCAGGTATACAAAAACGAGCTAGTTTTAGAGTTATTAATTTTTTAAGTTGATTAATTTAACATGGAAGTTCCATTTCTCCTTGTTAAATTAGTGAACTTTAAAACTAAAAAACTAGCTCTTTTTTGTTCACCTGATATTTTAGTTACTGATAGGGGATTTTAATTTTTTTTTTTCATAATTTTCATAATTTAGATTTTTATTAACATTGGGCGTGTTATCTCTACCTTAATGGGCTTACAGGGTGTATTTTTTTTACTGGCTCTTTTTGTTGCGATTTTTTTTAGCACTGCATCATACCTAAATAAGTGGAGATTAAAAATGTCTAATGACCTGGAGGCTCCATGACGTATGTCATTACATTCTTTGGGTCAACTATATAATGTTTCTAAACAAAAATGTTGCTATAGAAACAAATGATAACTTTTAGTAAACAAGCAACAATTTTTTACAAGTGTTATATAGTTGAACCAAAGAATGTAATGACGTCATAGGTGTTACGGATGGAACCTCCAGGTCAAGAGACATTTTTAATCTCTATTTTGGGTATGATGCAGTGCTAAAAAAAATCGCAAAAAAATCTAAGGGATATTTTTCGACCTCCTCTTTTGATTGAGCCAGTAAAAAAAGTACACCCCGTAAGCCCATTCCTTTGAACTATTGCAGACTTATAATGACATTTTACTGCATGGTCTTACATTTAATTAACCTCCTGCATGTCAATTAATCAAATGTAATTTATTTAAAAGTATGTTATTTGTATATAGGTAAATAACACTTGATAAGAAAATAATACACATTATGTAGATTTTTGTACATATTCATTACCATTTCAAAATCATATAATCAAGACAAAACAGCTACATTCACCTCTAAAAAATATTTTTGTTACTTTGAATAACCATGCATGCACTTCATATTTTTTAAAGTAAAAGACATATTTTTAACTTTTAAAAAATCTGTAAGCTGAAGTTATTTTAAATACGCTTTGTATTCACACACTGCAGCAGCTTTCAAGAGAGAATATCCAAAATAAATCAAAGGAATACATGACCAGACACAAAATATAATTCATAAAATTAAGTTTGTGAAGTAATTTTTCCTTTGACTTCCCAAATTGAATTAAACTGAAAATTTTTACCCAAAAATGTGTTTCAGAAGAGCTCTGAAAAGACTTCTAATGGATACGAAAAGCAGTCGTTTTTTTTTTTTTTTAAACAGCTAAAAAATGTTGCAAGTTTTCTTGGGATTACTTGAAAATATTTTTAGGCTAATCTTCAGCTTTCACACAGCAGTAGTATATACATAGGACTGCATTTGTCTCTAGTAATATCGCCCATTTACTACTATTGTTCCATCTCATACAGCTAGCCAACAAGTATCGATGATGTTTAATTCAAAACTGGGAGGCCTCAACATAAAAATTTATTCAGGAAACTTAATGATTTTTATTTAATTTTGTTATGACTATATAACTTCTTTAATCAATTGATAACTTGAATACATTTTACATTTCATCTGACAAAATCTATTTGAAAATATATATATATATATATATATATATATATATATATATATATATATATATATATATATATATATATATTTGAAATTGTCTACACTAAAACATTTTTTTAAGGGCTGATTTTACAAAAATTAAGCGTTTAATATAATTAGCTTACATTTTGTCCTTACATAATACAGACGAAAAACATAAAAAAAGAGAAAAATTTAAGGAATATTTCAGTTATTTGAAAAAGCCTTGGGCAACCATATCTTCTGGGTCAATGCCCAACATAAGGAGCTCTTCTTGGCTTATGTTGCAAGCTTGTTTCTGTGTCATGGGGATTGCTGAGGGGGGTACTGGTGCTGTGATTTCAGCTGGACCTATGCCCTCAAATGTTGGGGGCATATCGTCAGGGAAGAGAATGCTGAGGGCATCCTGGAAGTCCTGTGGTAGAGGGACTGCTGTCTTTACTACCTCAGCAGCAGGTACCTCCTCATCTTCCTCTTGAGCAGCTACCTCCTGGATGGTGTTGGTGGCCACAGGTGCTTCAATCAGCATTTCCGGCTGCTCCGAGTCCGATGCTCCGCTGTCTATCTCCATATCCTCGGGAGCTCTACGATCAGTAGCAATATTAGAATCAGAAGTTTTGCTTGATTTATCTGATTTATCTGAGTGTTTTTTCTTTGCCATACTAGGCATGCGTCCTATGAATCCATATTTAGATTTAGGGAGACTAGCTACTGGAATAGGAGCTGCTTTTTTTTTAGGTTTATCCCATTTTTCTTTATCATCTGGTTTTCGTGTGATGTATGGAGGGGGAGAACTTGGAGGAGCTACCCACTTTTTGGGCTCAATTTTTCGAGGTATTGGCTTACGTTGTTCTGGTGTGTGTGAACGAGAGTGTCCTCTGCGAGGGGAAGAACTGCGCCTCCGTCTACGCCTTTCCCTGCTGTGGCTGCGTTCTCTGTCGTAGACCCGCTCTCTGCTGAACTCTCGACCGCGACTTCTGCTCCTCGTCCGTCCACGGCTACGAGATCTGCTCCTGCTCCTTTCATAGCTGCGATCTCGGAACCTGCGATCCTTCATCTTCCTTTCTTTTCGTTCATCTCTCTTGTACATATCCTCCTTATCCTGCTTTTGTTTGAACTTATCTTTCAGATTTTTTAACAGTTGTTTTTCACCTTCAGAAATGACAGTATTTCCAGATTTAACTGCCCACTGACCCTGTGTTGAACCATTATTTTGAGAAGGTGGGACTGGGATAGATGAAGTGTCAAAAGGATTAGATTTCTTGGTTGGAGGTAAGGCTGGACCCATGGGTTTCACAGGTTTTGGATCAGGTGCTTTTGATTTGTTTCTCATTGCTACTCTAATACTTCGAGACAAATCTTCGTGATCCTGAACTTCATCGTTGGCCACTGTTATCTTGAGAGACTCTCGAACACGAGGTGGTGATTTGGTTATTACTTCACCCCATCCCTCGCGCATTCTGATGGTAGCCTCCAGGCGCTGCTTCGAGACATCCTCATCATCCACAAGCTTGCGTACTCGTGCCAGTTCCTGCATGCGACGTTCCTCCTCCTTTGAGCGAGCAATTGCCTCTAAACGCTGTAACGACCACGTCTCCTCCCAATCCTTATTTTTTGCAAGGAAATCCTATAAAAACAAAAACACAACACGTTCACTATGTACACATGACAGCGTTTAATACAGATCCATTGACGACAGAGAATGATATTCTTATGAGGCGTCGTCAACGTATATGTATTAAACATTGTCATGTGAACTTAGTAAATGTTAAGAATATTATTTTCACCCTATCAATATCATTGCTACAATACCTGCTGTGCATTACTTATGGTCTTGATGAAGAGCAACCAGTATAATATGATAATCTTTTACAACTAATACATGTTTTTGCTTGTTAAATATTAGGATTTGGTTTATTAACTTGTGTAACAAAACTAATGAAGCCTGTAAAAAAAATAGCATGCTTCACCCATTACAAATACACGTATAAAAAATAAATTTTAATAATTTAAATGTATTACATAGGTATAGGTATAGATCTGTAATATATGTAATATACTGTAGTAATATATTACTAATAAAGGTACCATTGCACCATTAAAAAAAGAATAAATGAATGAATGAATAAATAAATAAATAAACAAATAAATAGTATTCACAAAAAATAAAGTTCTAAACTTGATATTAACAATATCTAAGTTAAAATTGCTACCAATCGTTGTGATAATACCCCTCATTAAAATCATAGTATTATTAAGTTTTATGTTTATTAATGCTCTTTACTATCAAATTAATAGTTGTAATTAATGCTGAAAATGGTTCATACCTCGTAATTGTCCATATGTTTCTCCGACTTGAGGTGGAGGGACGCACAGTGCAGGTCTCCAATCCAAGCATCACAAAGCTTGCAGAACCATGCTGTCGAGGAAATGAAGAACTGCAGACCTGTAAGAAAACAAAAGTCATCAGTAACCATACTCAGCTCTCCGGCCAGCCAGCTCAGCACCAGGGCAGAGCTCAGACTCACATTCAGTACGCAGGTGTCACTTTAGAAACTGCTCGGAAAACTGTATGCATGTTTTTTTTTTCTTTTCATTAAGAATAGGCTTCAATACCTGTTACATAAAAGAGAAAACACAAAAATGTACACTACAATTTTTTTTTTTTTTTAAACACAATTATACAAATATACATAAAAATAAATCTTGACTCTTCTGAGTTCAGCAATGGTCAGGTCTTCAATGGTATCATCTTTATAATATATATTTTTTTTTTGAGGAATATTTGAAATCAGGTGGTGAAGTTTTCAGAATGCCATCTTGTAACGTCTTTGCTGGGACTTACCTGTTCCTAATAGAAGAAAAAGGGTAGGTAGAAAAATTATTCTATGCATTTCAAAACGTACCTTTGATTGGAGTGCGTTTATTTGGAGCTCCTTTGTAATGTTTCCTCTCCTTTTCAGGGTTGTTCTTGTGCCAGGGTAGGTCTGCAAGCTTCTTTGACTACCAAAAATAAGACAAAATAAGTGTCATGGTACTGTATGAAGATAAACTGTGGAAAACTACATCACACACACATTTTAATATACATCACGGCACTAAAAACATAAAATGTAGTTTGGTTAGGCTTGTACCTAAGATCCTAGAGTGATTACCGTTATGGTTTCCTTGTGTTCCTCAGAGAGTAGATGGTTCAAGTACTCCTTGGCTGTGCTGGGAAAGACGTTACACACTTGGCACCAGTGCTCCTCAGGGTCGAAGAATGAGTAGTTAACCATCTCTTTTGGCCTCAGAACCTCCCCTTCCTCGCTGGAAGTTGAACTGGAGGACCGCTTGCTGGATTTCCGGTCAGTGTCGACGCTCACTTGTGGCTCCTAAATATAGAAGTAAAATAAATAACAAGGAAAGCATTAAAATTGTTTTACATACTGTCAGCTGAGATTGCAAAGTTATATAACGTTTAATGTCTGAATCTAATACACAGTACATACAATATATGTACTGTACTTAAAGTGGCAAGAAGTTGCTTTCTCAGCTGACAATAATAGCTGAATAAAAACAAGATTTGTACAGACTTCCTTTGTAAGATGACTTATATAGTCAACATTGCAAACTTCTTAATTTCGCCGTGATGGGCATATTGATGTAACCGGCATGCCTGTGAAGTATTGACAATATATGTAGCATACCAAGTTTTACTTCACATAACAAATTTCTTAATTTAAGTACTCTATGATCTGTAAAAGTGATCTGTATGAAAAGAGAGAAACAATATGCTACAGTGCATTTTTTGACTAAACATACTTCCTAACATTTGTTTTTATCAGTATGACAGATATTTCTTAATTTAATTTTTTAATCGTACCAGAGCATATATAAGAAATTAGGTACCAGGTAATTCTAAAGTTTCTAGTGTTTCTACAAGTACATAAAAAAGTTACATTAATTAATGTATCTATGAAATCTACAGATAACATGTTAGTTTCTGTAGAACTTTTTTGACTAAATAAACCTGGAGGTAAGGACAGAAGGAAAAGTTATTTAACATCTTGTGGGTTGGATCAAACTTGTAGATACAGTATATTGACTTTCTTAATTAGTGAGTCTATATAATTAATATAATTATATATGGGACATATGAGACCCTCCCCCACCTTTCAGTATTAATTTATTGTTATTGTGAACGAAGCAATTATGTGCACAAAAAATTTCAGAAAACTAGCTATAAATAATATATACCAAACAAACACATTTCTTATTCAATTCTAAATCATTATATCAACTTTTTTGTTATTGTTTACAATGTTTATTGTATACATGCATTTCACTTATAGTTCACCAGCTTGTTTTTTAGACTGAGATATGAAAAAACTTGAGACATAATCTCTTTATACAGCTAAAGAATATCAAATATGACTGGCACTAATAATCTGACTTAATATTACAGATCTAACCAGGGACACAATGTCAGAGGGGTTCACTGACCTTGCTGCTGCTCTTGCTGCGTTTCCGCTTGTCAGATCGCCACTCGGTCTTGTCGCTCATGATCCCCGACAGCATGCCCACCACATTGTTGATAGCCTTCAGCTTGTTCCTTATCTCTTCCTGCAAACAAAGTCTTATTAATCTAAGAAAAAAACTCATCAACTTAACTACAAAGCTCATTCAATTTAATTTTAAGACTGTTAAAATATTTCTTCCCATTCTTGACCAATAGATTTTGTTACTGCTGCTGCTTCAAGGTATTAAGTTCACATAAATGATTTTACTTTCCCATTTACCTAATTAAAAGAAAGGATTTTTCCCACTACCTTTAAAAAAAAATCAATTACAAATTACAATTAATTATTATGTTGGTATATGTACAGTCTAATAGACGACTTGCAAAACCCCATTTTTAGCAAAAAGTAAACAAACAAAAGTGACCCCACAGTTCATTGTTGTTTTGATTATGTGTATCAGCGCCTGCGTCGATCTCTTCTTGCCTAGTAGTCCTGAGTCGGGCCTGTGTTAATTCATGGACGGTCAAAATAGTTCAAAATATGTACACTTCAACGGAGAGCGCTGCAGTACTAATCAAAAAAGTAGAGGTGCCAATTACACAAAATATTCCTAAAATTGTGAACTCACATTTAAAGGCCATAATAATTTTTATTTGCACAAGTATATTACGTGTAAAAAATACAATATTATTTGCAGTTTTATTAAAAAAATTAAAATACAATTTAAACAATATCAAAAAATATTTTAGTTCTCATTTTTATGTTGGCACCAACGTTAATTTCAAAATTCGCCGCGCAAAATTGTAAAAAGACGATCGCAACTGTTAGTACGGTGGCGCTCTGAGAGCATTTGCGTCAATAATTGGAACTACGCTGCAAGATATCCCACCAAATCGCTTAGTGCAAGGCAAGAATCTATCGACGCAGGCGCTGATGTGTATAAATTTTGCTTATACATTGGACCTTATGGGAAATTGACGATTTTCACACACAGATTTCAATATGTTACAAACCTACGTTTCTAAATATAAAACTATCACTAGAATCTGCAGTTTTTGGCCATTTATAATGCTGAAATGCGTATCAGAAGAAGTTTTCTTTACTTTGATACGGTAAATTTAATATGATACCAAATCAGCCAATTGCATGGAGAAAGATACGTAACCAAGGAAGCTCCAGATTGTTGATTATTGCAACAGTTAAAATCAACAAACTGGAGTTTGCCTAGTTACGTATCTTCCCCCATGCAATTGGCTGATTTGGTATCATATTAAATTTACTGTATCAAAGTAAAGAAACCTTCTTCTGATATGCATTTCAGCATTATAAATGGCCAAAAACTGCAGATTCTGGTGATATTTTTATATTTAGAATCGTAGGTTTGTAACATATTGAAATCTGTGTGTGAAAATCGTCAATTTCCCATAAGGTCCAATGTATAAGCAAAATTTATACACATAATCAAAACAACAATGAACTGTGGGGAGTGTGGGGTCACTTTTGTTTGTTTAGTTTTTGCTAAAAATGGGGTTTTGCATGTCGTCTATTGAAGAGTGAGCCTGTATGTGCTGAACTAATGCACTAGTCACCGGTCTACTTTAAATGCCAGGTACCAAACAGTCCGTGAGGTCATGGATGGTGAGTTAAGGTAAGCTTATTTCTCTCGTAACATGTTGCTTTATTGTGAAGGCTGCTTGCCTGTAACTTGCTGTTCTCCCTGAGGATGCGAGAGTTGTCTGTAGAGGTATCGGCCAGGAGCACCTCCTTCTGCTCCTGCAGCAGCTCGAGCTCCCGTGCCAGCACGTTAGACTTGCGCAGGTAATCTTCTCGCTGTTTGAGCAGCTCTTGTGTCTGCTGCCGCTGCTCCTTCCTAACTGCTGTAAATTGTCATAACTCAGTGTGTTTTTTTTTTGTTGCTTTTATTTACATCCAAGAAAAATAATATTATTTTACTTTTATTTATAGAAAGTGTATGTTAATATTAAAATACATATAAAAGAAAATATTTGAAAAAAAAAATCGAACTATGCGATATTTATTTTTTTAAAAGTAGATAGAAACATATATATATTATTATATGTTTCTATCTACTTTTAAAAAAAATATATAAAAGAAAATAGTTTTAAAAAAAATATACAGTATATATAGTTTTAATTTTGCATGAACTAATTGAAGAAACTAAAATTTTCCAAGCTTATCACAACCTGAACAGTCTTTTGAATTTTGTGTTCCATTGGTTGGAAAAAATAAATAAATCACAGAGAAGCTCCTCTGACGCAAGCAAAAAGTACTGAAATTTGTCAGATACAAAACCCTTTTTATAAATCTCCGTTTTTAACCATACAGTATGCAGCAGTCCCTGTGGCAACTAATCAAAACTCTTGAAATAGCCCATAATTAGCAATTTCAAGAGTCTGTGTAATTAGGAGAAACATCAGTTATCACTCTCATAGAACATGGTAGTGACCCCATTTCCCATTTTTCCCCCATTTTTATTTCTTTTTGTATACTTTAAAGTTAAATTTTATAATATGCTGTCAAATGTGAAATAATAAAATCCCTACTAAAATTGAAACGAGGGGGTTTACTTTGTAATTGTGTAGTGTTTTATCTTTCACTCTTCAATTTATCCTGAATTATCTGGTAATTAGGCATACTACGTAGGTACATGTATCTTATGGTAATATATAATTGGCTTATGTCTTGCCTTTAGTATGAGACTGCCAGCTTCGAAACCGGCTCTTTGACTTTCTAATAAAATCTACTTTTCAGGTATTGTGAAGGAATTATAGAAAAGTCAAAGTGCCAGTTTTGAAGATGATGGTCTCATATGATACTGTAGCTAGAAATTACCTGACTCCCTTTCCTCGTCCGAGCGCTGCAACTCAACTGGCTCTGGTGTGGAAATTTTATTAGACGGCGGCTGTGACGGAGTTGGTGGGGTTGGTGTTTTTGGTGTAGGGATGGGGGAAATAATAGGAGCTGCAGTAGATGAAGACTGTACTGGAGGTGGCAGACTCATATCTGGTAATGTCCCAAGACCAGGCGGTGGAGGTTGCTGGTTACCCCACTCTTGATTATAACTTGCTGAGTAACCCTGGTAGAAAGTCGGCTGGTAACCACCATACTGTATGGGCTGCATAGGTAGTGGTGGCTGCTGGGATAGCATTGGTGGTGGCTGCTGTGGTGGTAATAGTGGGGGTGGCTGCTGATGTGACTGGTAATCGTACGGGAAAAAATTGCCATATCCAGATCTCGGCTGTCCATAACCAGAAAATCCAGGAGGAGGTTGCCCTGGGTCAGGAAACCCAGTAGGTGGTGGACCAGAGCTTGAGGCAACTGGGTGCCAACCTCCTTGTTCAATGTTGGGTGGATCGGGAGGTCTTACTGGAGGACCAGATCCAACTGGTGGGCCAGGATTCGTTTTGGTTGCCTTATCTGAAACACTTTTCCACTGGCTAAGTCTCGAATCTTCTGGTTCGTCATATTCTTTTGTTCTTTCTCTTGAATTCTTTTGTTGCTGCAATGCTTCTTCATCTTCAAGAAGGTAATCTTCAAGTATTGCAACATTTGGTGGCGGAGCAGATTGTCGACCTATGCATACTCCTTCACTGTCCCATCGCCTTGGAGCTTGCATCCCAACTGGGTTAAGAGGATGTGGAACATCAAAACGAGATCTAGGAGGTTTAACGCGACGCAAGCTTAACCCTACGTCCTCTGGTACAGCTGTGGAGACCTCTTGTCTCCCTCTACTGTCACCTCCATAGAAGAGGGTGCCACCACCGAGGGAAGTGCCTTCTTTCATCGCTGATTAAAAATATCCACCTAAAATCACACATGCATTCGGTGTTAATTATTTAATGCAACAGTACACATATTTAGTTTCATAACCAAATTTTCCATTTAAAAGAAAAAAGGTCAAAGAGAAACTTCAAGGCCATAGGCAGGCATAAAAAGGCACAACGCATAAGAAAGTTTTGGGCATACAGTGCAGTTTACTCAAGTAGGAAAAGCTTTATTTTGTATCAAGACATTAAAAAGGACAACATATTTTACCTAAAAAATTGGATTTATTTTTTATTACTGCAGTACTTTTTTGTTGTTGAATAACACGAAATTCACAAAAATGCCGAGGGAAACATTTCATGGAGAATGGAGACAGGTGTTGAACTAAGATGTGAACTAAAAAAAAAATTAATAATAAAATTTCATACATTTTGTTTAGCAATATTACAAATAATTTGATTTGACATTTTATTTTGCATATTCTATTTTGATTTAAAAAAATATTTTAAATATCCTTAGGCAAAGTTTCAGGCACTTAAAAAATTCGGAAATTTGTTGACCTGAAGTTTATTCTTCGAGAAAATATTCCTTGCGGTTTCTCGATCAGCCGCGAAGTGCATTGTGGGTTGCAGATCTCTTGCAGACTGAAAAATGGCTGCTCTGGTGCAAGGAGTTCGTGGTGCCTTGGCGATCAGCACATGCCTTCTTCGAGCAGCACTTCCTCGAACAGCATTAATTGGCATTCAGCAGAAGGCACTGCACACAAAATTCTTTGATGTGATCCACCCATCACCTTTCCTTGTAGCGACAACTGAGGTGAGTAAATTAATTGCTGCTAGCCGCTAGCCTGTGCTCCATCGGATCTATGCATAAAACATACTCAATCCCTAATTAAACTTCGATCTGCACAATTTAGCTTCTTACCAACCATTATATCACATATCATATTTTATTTTTTATTCTTTATTTTACAGTTCTAAGGATTTTTTACATGCATCAAACATGTATGCATATAACAGGTATCATAATTATATTTTAAAAGCGACCTCTATGCATGCATATTATTTGCATGGTGAATTTTCGAGACTGAAGAAGATCTTAAAATTATGCCGGTACATATGTTGTTAATAATAGCTGTCTAAATTCGTGCCTTATGCTAAATATTTCTAAGTGAAAGTTTGAAAAACATACTGTATTATTTATATGCCATACAGTATGCATACATGCATACAGTATGCATACAATATGAATTGCATAATAGTTTATATATACATAATTATGCTGATTGGTTGGTATTTTGGGGCAATTGACACATTTTGGATGATTTTGGTCATGTATGCCCCCTTATAATTATGCATAATTATGTAAGTATGCATAATTATATTATGTATGCATACAGTATGATATTTATGCATACTGTATCCTACCGTACTGACACCGTATGCATACGTACTGTACAGCATATTATAAGTATAATTAAATTTTAATTATGCATACTGTACAGTACACCACATAGCCCGGTAACGGACCCCATTAAGACATTTCGCACTTTAAACAAATTTTATCTGCCATATTTAGGGTTCTTAAAATTTTGAAAAAATTATTAACATGTTCAATAGAATGTAGCAATAGGTGACTTGTCCTTACACTGATCCTCGCCATCTGTGCGAGTGGCGCTGCAACTTCGTGTACGGTCAAAGCATGTAGAAACGAAATAATACATTGAGAAGATGGGGGAAAAATTTTGTGAACCGCGAGTTAGGTACGAAAGAAAATAAAAAGTTAACATTTTTCACTGCCAAAACGTGGTATAACTATTCTAGTTTGCTTCAGTGCAATTGTTTTCAACCTAGCACTGCTCAATTCCAAATACTAGCGAGATAAAGACAACTACCTCAGGCCACCGTGGCTCGTGTGTGACGCCATGCTGCCTAGCGATTCTGCGATTGGTTGACCACAGAGCAGCCATTGATGGATTAGAACGGCATGACGTCATGCTGTCAAGTGATTGGTCGACTTTGAACTGCAAGTTGCAAAAAGTTGCAGCGCCATTAACAGATGGCGAGGATCAGTGTAAGGACAAGTCACCTATTGAGTTTATCATAATTTCAGTTCCATATCAGAGCATCTCTCTGAGTAAAAAAAAAAATTTGTGTGGAGGGACATGAAAAAAAAAAAAAAAAGTTACGGTTTTGGTCCAGGCCTGCTTTTGGACACCTTATAGCCAAAAAAAAGTAAAAAAAAAATTAAATTGTAACCCATTAACCAAATCAGCCTTTTTATAAAAATAACAACTGCAATACCGTGGTATTTTTTTTACTAGTTAGGAAAAAAAAAACGAATTATTTGTTAAAAACCCTGTTTTTATTCGTTTTTGATTTTTTTTTAACCAGTAAAAAATTATCAAGGTATTGCAGTTGTTATTTTCATGGAAGGGAGGGTTTGGTTAATCAGTTACAATTTTCTTTTTTTACTTTTTTTTTGCCTATAAGGAGCCTAAAAGCAAAACAGGTTCGAACCAAAACAGGGCTAAAATCCAAAACTGGGCTGTGCACTGTATCCTTAAGATTTTGTTTTGGTTATGTACTGTACGCATACTTTCTTTCTGAGAGGCTGGAAGGTGCGGGATTGCTTCATATGAGCTCCAATAAGTTCATAGGGGTAAGCGCTGATGTAAGATTTTTTTTTTTTTTTTTTTTTTGCTATTATAGCCTAATTCACCATTAGTTCAGAATGCATACCATATATTAATTTTTATGTTTTATTATTTTTATGAAAACATTTGGAGCAATTTAATGCTGTCTCTGTCAAGTAATATGGAAGTTGACAGCGTTACTTACAAAGACGTTTGTTTACCATAGCCTCATGACCAGAGGCTGGAATTTACATTCACTTTTACCAATATGCCAATAAAGCTGATTGCGCTGACGTCATGCCGCTGTAAGTTAGGCTGTCCTGTGGAGAACCAAAATCCACAGACTAGTATATAAACAAATTACATTTTTTTTTCACTTTATTCAACAAAACAAATCAGATTTAAAAAATTCTAAAAATACGCCAATAAACGATAGATAGTATAAAAAAAATCCCAACATTATAGAACAATCAATACTATTTTTTTCTATTTATTTTTGTCATTTCTCCCATCTAATGCCATAGTAGTTGGACCTCCACTTTCTCTTTTCTATCCTCCTGAACGTCCGTATACCTGCTATACTATTTTCCCTCATAAACAAAAAGAGCAAACAACTCTATAAAAACATTAAAAGGTAGCAATTGTATAACAACTCCCTTACTATAAACTTTATAATATTGTTGTGTAACTTATCTATTAAAAGTATAACTTGCATAATTTGTTCAGTATTTAAATTGAAACTGTTGTATTTTGGCCAGAGTCGCTTGCCAGTAAGCCGTCGCCTGGCTTCATCCTCCGGCACAAAGCTGACAATGGGAGAGCTCAGGGATCGAGTTCTTCGAGTATGTCGGGAGTTCGACAAAATCACAGCTGAGAAGGTTAGCAGCAAATGAACTGCTCATTTTTGTTCCAGGCATGCAGTAGCAGTCTGGCTCGACAGCCCAAACGTTGGTACAGCGCCAAGGAACCACTCACACTTGAGCTTATTCGCGACAGAGTGCTTCTAGTTCTCAAACTCTATGATAAAATTACCCCAGAAAAGGTATTTTTTTTCTTTTGTTTTGGCTGTCTAGTCAGACTGGATACTTTGGATTTGGTTTGTGTTTTTTTGTGCTTTTTAACATACAGTAATTACAGTACTGTACGTTATGTCGTTACAGTATATAAGGATTTATAAAATTTATAATTATTTAAGATGGATTGAACATCGTTAATACACACTTTGTACATTTCAATCCTGAACCTTTTTTGTGCAATACTGTAAAAAATAATAATAATAAGATAAAAAATCCAGTAATATTTAAATCTCGTAAAATCATAGCTACAGTATTACAGATCTTATTTTACGTGTAGATTCAACTGTGCGGCAATCGTCTTTTGCTTTATCCCATCCAGACATATGGCTAGACAGTCTCAAAGTTAGGCGCCATAGAGTCTACAGGTAATCTAAGATCTGTTAGACTGTACAAGCTTATGCAGCCGGTCAACGATTGCTTTTATTTCTTCTCCAAGATTATAAATAAAAAATTTAAATAATTTAGGAATTTCCACTAAGGATATTTATTAATTTTTACATTTTTTAAGTGAAGTGTGTACTACAAAAATGAACCCAAAAATTTTTCAGTTTGTTTTTTTCTAAGAAAATAAAATAATTCCAAAGTCAGAATGAACACATTGCTTAGGCATATCGGACCTTCCCTGACAAAGCCCATTGAATATCTCAAGAAGGAACTGCGTTAGTTGCAGTGGCGTAGCCAGGATTTGCCCAAGGGGGGGGTTCTTCAGGACAAAGATTGAGAAGAGCCCACTGGGGGGTTTGGGGGGCGAAGCCCCCCAATAGCCCGCCGCAGGCGCGATTTTTTTTAAGGACACGCCCCTTTTTTAGGGTATAATAATGGAAAAATACTATTATATTAGAGGGTAAAATATATGGCCTGATGCAATTTTTTTAACAGTTTATATTTTTTTTTTCACCCCATTTTTCAATTTCTTTTGAATACATGCGTATAATAAATAAAGCTTTGAGTAAATCATTTTAATTAAATCAAGTAATTCATGTAACCACTTTATATTATTTTTATAGAATTAGTGTACGTGTCATTTAATTGGTTTTGATTTTTAAAATTTATTTAATAATCCAAGTTCACATCATTAAGATATTGTAAAAAATAAATAAATAAAAAATAAAAAGGGAATTGCTTCTCTTATTTTTGTTAAATTTTGTCTGCACCGGGCGCGTGGAGCAACCAATTAAATGAAAGTGCGGCACACGTGAGAGCGTTTTAATTTATACAATAGTAGTTATATGCACATGCAGTTTGTAAGGGAAATAAAACATTTATTTATGAGTCGCACTTTTTCCTGTTAAAATTAGAAACTAACTTATAATTCGTTTATTTTAAAGAAAAGACTACTCGATACCCCTAAATTTCAATTTTTTATTTATTTATTTTTTTTTTTTTTCAAATTTCTATAATTTTTCCTTTTTTTTTCTTATATCCAGTCACTACTCGATCTTCATGGGGGGGGTTTAAACCCCGAACCCCCCCCCCCCCCCGTGGCTACGCCACTGGTTAGTTGGTATAGAAAAAATACAGCCATGTTCTGTAATTCGAGTACTAACCAAAAAATGCTTAAAATAATCCTACACATGAAAATTATTTAAAAAAATTAAAATGTTCTCCTCTACATCCCCTATCAGTAGCTAAAATATCAGGTATACAGATTCGAGCTAGTTTTTGAGTTATGAATTTTTAAAGTTGACTACTTTAACATGGAAAAATCAAACTTCCATGTTAAATTAGCAAACTTTAAATATTCATAGCTTAAAAACTAGCTCAAATTTGTATATCTGATATTTTAGCCACTGATAGGGGATGCAGAGGCGAACATTTTAAATTTTTTTCATAATTTTCATGTGTGGGAGTTTTTTTTTAACATTGGGCGCTTTACCTTACTCTTAAAACTCATTTTTCCACTAAATTTTTTGAAAATCTCTTATAAGAATTAACATTGAAGATTTTCAAGAATTTTTAGTGAAAAAATGAGTTCAAACTCCAAGTGATTTTAAATATTTTTTGGTTAGTACTCGAGTCATAAAACATGGCTGTAGTAAAAACTTATTATTACGTCAAGTCAAGGGATCCAGGAAATTGGGTTTACCTTATATCGAGTATACCTTATATCGAGTATACCTTATATCAAGTTTTTCCTATACCTGCAATACTAATTATTATTTACGGGACTTCTACTCCGTTACTCAATATCGAGTTTTTACCTTATAACAAGTTACGTAATAACAAGTTTTTACTGTATTTTTTTCTTACCAACTAACACTGTCTATTTTTTCAAGATATTAGAGGGTCTTTGTCAGGTAAGATCCCATGCTAAACAACCCTCCAACTTTAGATTTTTTTTTCTTGAAATCCATCATGTGAGATATATTTTTTTTCTAGGGTTTCGGTATCATATGGAGTACCGTTGGAACCATTTTTAGAAAAAAAAAAAAAAAAACTAATTAAAAAGTTTAGGTTTATTTTTGTAGTGCGCACTTTACTTTAAATTTGTTCTCAATAAACAAATTAATCTTAAAACATAGTAATAATCATTATCTTGGATCATTTGTAATCTTTAGTACACTATCAGTATTGCCTAATAATGCAAAAATAATTACACTGTACCCAGTGGTGGAAATTTAGGGTACAATTTTTTTTGCCATTGTGAGCATTTTTAATGTGCCATTTTTTTTTATGTTTTTTTAGAGAATTATTTAATTAACTTCTGCTTGCTTGTTTTTATATACAAAGTGTGTAAAAAAAAAAAAAAATGTATGAAGGGTCACAAGGATTAAAGTATTTCTTTGCTTCCGCTACTCTAGTGCAGTAATATCAAATTGTGCTTACTAATATATTTAACTGTTATTTCAGCTGTCTCTAGACTCCCATTTCCTCAATGACCTCGGGCTGGACTCTCTTGATCATGTTGAAGTCATCATGGCCATGGAGGACGAGTTCGGTGAGCATTTAAAAACTTAGCATTAAAACTTAAAAATACCATACACCAAGAGAAAGGCTTAAAAAAAATGCTGTTTTTCCTAATCAGTAGCACGGGGAAAGTAATATACTGTATACCGGTATATAGGCTGCATTAGCTCTCTCTGGCTTTTATCTTGAACAGTGTTCAATGAAGTCCTCATTATACATACAGTAGTATGCTTTAATATATCATTAAGTGTTCCTGCAAATCACTGTTACTAATACTGTACTACACTTCATGAGACGTTTTCGAGAATCAACTGCTTTCTTCCTCAGGTGACCTGAGACATCTTTTCTTTTTTACGTCTTTAAATTTGGTTAAATAAGATGTTGAGAGCGGAGGGGAGGAAAAGAAAAGGGAGGTGCTTGTACAAGGACTTAGCTTAGCGATATTATACTGTATTGCAGCATGTACAGTGAGGATTACATCAAACACCGGTATAAATAGGAAGTCTGAGAGAAAATATACCCTTTGTATCAAAATTTATTTTCTAATGAGGTTTAATAATAATAATAATAATAATAATTGTTTATTGGGTTAAGCAGTGATGTTAGTCCGCGCATATTCGCGGCGAATATGCGCGCATATTCGCATATTCGCGCATATTCGCGGGCAATCTGCGGCCGCATATGCGCGCATATTGAAAATTGACTTTCCCGCCACAAAAATAGCAATTTAAAACTGGTTAAAACTACAGTAAATGCTACAGAGAGTCTTTTCTTATTTTTCTTGGTATAATCCCTTGCTTAATTAGTGTTTGGATTAAATTAGAGTTAATTAATCATGGAATTAAAGCAATCGGCCTTTCAGGCTGCCGAGGTGCTCACGTGATTTTAATTGCGCGCGGCCGCCATCTTGAAAGTATCTTTCGCGCATATGCGCGCATTTGCGCGCATATTCGCGCACATTCGCATGCGCATATTCGCGGACCAATCTTCGCGCGAATTTCACATCACTGGGGTTAAGAAATACATAAAATGGGAGGGAAAGACAAGAAAAAAAAGAATAAATAACCCAAATGGTGGATTGAAAAAGGCAAATGCCCATTCACAATGTGATCAACCACCAACATGTCAGAAATAGCTACTTCGTCAATACAAATATATACAATAAAAAAAAATATATATATATATTAATACAAAAATAAGAAGTATAACATTTTACAACCTTTAAATTAGGCGGGCAAAACAGTAATAGGAAGAGGAAATTTAGAATCCTCAGGCAGAGAGTTGTAAGCTTTGACCACACGTGGGAAGTACGAAGTCAGGTACGTAGAGAAACCACGTGGTGTAGAGAGGACAGTACTACTACCCCGCAGACCCTCCCTACGTGGTTTGACTGTGACTCTCTCCGCACCAAACACATTTAAGTCATACTTCCCAGACAAACACTTACAGAAAAATGACATATCAATTTTTTTAAACAGAGAACCAAAATCAAGCAAATTGCAACGCACTAGACGTTGCACACTGTCTTCACACTTTGAATATTTTTTATGACCCAGTATAAATCTAGTAGCTCGACTTTGGACTCTCTCTAATTTTGTAATATTTGTAACAGAGGTTGGATGCCAAGCAGGAGCACCAAACAAAAGACGGGCACGCACCAAAGCGACATACAACATCTTTTTAGAGCTAGGCTTCCCAGTTCTGATACTTCTGTTTAACATTCCAAGAATTTTATTAGACTTATTATGTCAAGTTTAGTTGTAGTATTCTCTTCATTATATCTCTGATTCTCCAATCAGTCTGAGAGGAAATTTAAATAAAAAAAATTTCAATAATTTCATGTGTCTTTTACCACATCTCGGCATAAAATTATCACAATGAAAAACTATTAGTAATCGGTCATTAATTATTTCAACTGAAATTAAACTGCAAGGTAAACAGAGGCAACTCCAACCAGGCCAGAAAGCTAAAACATTTTTTAATGTCATTAATGCGTGTCCCAGCAATTTTCAGTCACTGTGCTTATGCATTTATGCTAATATTGGTCTGCCACACAAATGAAATATTGCATTTTTGTTGTTGTAGGGTTTGAGATTCCTGACGGAGATGCAGAGAAGCTTCTGAAGCCCGCAGACATAGTTCGATACGTTGCTGACAAGGAAGACATTTACGAGTGAATTAAGTCTTTTCCTGTTGAAGTTACAGACTAAGCTTTACATCGTTAAGAATTGCCACCTTTGCCGGAGCTACATCTAAAATGTTGTTAATATTTCATGAATGTATGCACTAATTTTTGTGCATAGTTATCAAGCTCCTGTAAGGTGGGCGTTTCTACCCCTCCTTAGTAGTAGTTACTTATGGCTGTAACATGTATCATAATTTTTCTTTGGTCTTGTAAAAATACAAAACGAATTAAAATGCCATTTTGATTCCAGTCAAGCATCTTTTTTGAGGTAAAAAAAAAAAAGAAAGAAAATAAATAAAACTGTTAAGAATTTAATGATGATAGATTTTTTTTATATAATAATTACATTGTTTTATTCATATTTATTTAGTACATGATAATAATAAAAATTTGCACAATAAACCATATTTCGCTTGCTACAAATATTTTTTTTTAACTTGTTCACGTTTAAATTTTAAATTTATATGAAAATTGACAGCAAAAAGACAAGAAAAGCAAAACTTTTACGAACAAGCTTTAAAATTTCAAAGTAGCAAAATTTAATAAAGACTTGATATTTTATATCTTGATCAAGTTGTTAAAAGGAATGTTACAGGAACATGTCAAATATGGGATTTTTTTTTTTTTTTCTGGGCAAGTAATAACAATAATAATACTGCATTTGGTTACCAAGTGTCAGTCATTAAAGAATATTGACTTAAGATGTATGTCACAGAGCCTTTTCACTTCATCTGCAAAAAGAAACAAAAATCGTATGTGTTAAGTTAATTGTTTATTGGTGGCAATAAATAATGAATGTTCATATAACTTCATTGCATTAGTTGTAGAGGGAAACTTAGGAATAAGCATTAAATTTTTGTTCAACAAAAAGGTATTTTTTTTTATAGAATACAAAATTTAATTCCCATCTTTTAATAGAAAAGGAAAGTTAGCAATTAATTACATTAATTGTAATAAACTACGAATAAGAACAAATGAAAAGTTAAAAAATCTCATTTTTAAGTTCACTATATATACAATTTTATATATATATATATATATTATGTATAATATATATATATATTACATAAATTCACAAATGTACGTAGCACACCATTATTATTTTTTTCTCCAGAACCTTTCCCTTATTTTTTTTTATAATACTTTAAGGGTAAGGTAACCTAACGCCACCAATGTTAAAAAAAATCCCTCACACAAAAATTCTGAAAAAAATTTAAAATGTTCTCCTCTACATATACCCCCTATCAGTAGCTAAAATATCAGGTATACAAATTCGATCTAGTTTTTGAGTTATGAATTTTTAAAGTTGACTAATTTAACATGGGATTTCCATTTCTCCATGTTAAAGTAGTCAACTTTAAAAATTCATAACTCAAAAACTAGATCGAATTTGTATACCTGATATTTTAGCTACTAATAGGGGGTGTAGAGGAGAACATTTTAAATTTATTTCAGAATTTTTGTGTGAGGGATTTTTTTTAACATTGGTGGCGTTACCTTACCCTTAAAGGGACATGGGACAATAAAATCATGAATGCATAAAAATTTTATGTAAGATATGTTAATGCGAGAAATGAGTAAATTTCTGTTTTCGGACCATCCCCCGAATTTATAAAAATTAAATAAATACAGACAGCCGCAGGGCAATTGCACAGGCAACATTGCACTGAGTATGGCTGGGTGGGAGGAGGGGGAGTGAGTTCCATGGAAAAGTAGCAGCTATGTTGCCTTTCGTGATTGCTGACGTCAGCAATCCACACTTTGGTTACTCGCTGGGCGTTTACCCTAAGGCACTCGCCACCGTGCGGCATGTATTCATACTCAGTTAGTGGGTAACTTATAGATAAAGAATACTTATTTTTATGGTCCCCTGTCCCTTTAAAGAGTAGAACTTTGACTTATGAAATTGAAACATTGTCATTTTAACTTACCACTAATTTCGATGAGATTTGCATTTTTTTGGTTGAGAACTACATAAAATTCTCTTAAGTTTGCAAATTTTCCTGCTACCCACTGGTCATTCATGGTTTTTAGTATGATTTCACTGCAGTTACCAAGTCTGTAAATGAGAAGTACATTTTAGAAACTCTGGGAGGTAATCACAAGCCAAACTCTGTATACAAATTCAGTTTTTGGCTTCGCTCCAAAGTGAACAGGACAACTTCACTGTTACAACATAAATCTTGATTGGTTTGAGAGAGTTGTTGTGCATAGAGGTGAGGTGACACTTTATTATAATAATTTATGTACATACTACCATACATGTCTTGAAGTTGTTTAAGCTGCAGTATACACCCTCTCCCCTCCAATTAAATACTGTAGCTGTCTTTCAAACCCGAGAATAAAAAATTTGGTTATGAAATACACTAGGCATCTGCATGCTTGCATTAACATTTAGGAATATTTTGCAACAATGATATTCCTCACAAGAATTTAATTTAGAATGCAGTGATAATAGGGATCAAATAAGTTGATGCAGAAGAAATAACTAGAAATTTAGATGCTTTTTAGGAGTCTTATTAAAGTCAGCAAGCTGCATTGCATTTTATAATACTAGAATAGAATAGAATAATTTATTGATTCCTTTGACATACAAATTGTGTGGAATAAGTCAAAACATACAGTAACACACATACATACATGATCACACAATACAAAAACAAAAGTCAGAACAATTTCAAATTTCAATATATTAATTGAAAATAGAAATAGGAAAAAAAATCTTATATAATATATTATAATTATATAGATATATTAGAAATATATTAAGTTCATACATTTATTTCAATCTATTTTTAATATAAACATTTTTATCTGATTTAGCATTAGCTTGATTTGGATATATGGAATAAAAATTCTGAGTATGTAAATATTTAAACACCTCTTTTTTAAAGAGCATATAATTTTCAATCTTTTTGATACGAGAAGGAAGGGCATTGTACATCAATGTTGCCGCTCTATGAGGATTATTATCATTTAGATGTAAATTAACTCTGTCTAAATGTACATCGCCCGCCCTTCTCGTGACATGTGTATGAACATTTTGGTTTTGTTGGAAGATGTGTGAATTTTTTTTAACAAATTTTGAGCATTCCAAAATAAAAATGCATGGCAAAGGAAGAATCTTAAGTTCTTTAAATTATGGTTCACAAGAAGTCAACTGTGAGAGTCCAACAATTGCCCTCACAGCTCTTTTCTGTAAAATAAAAATTGATTCAGCTTGTGGGGAAAGTCCCCAGAATAAAATTGAATATTGAATATGAGAATATATGTGGGCATAGTACAACATAATAAGAGTTTTTTTAGGTACAATGCGCTGTAAAGTTTTCAACAAGTATATAGAACTTCGTAAAGTGGAAGCTAATTTATTGCAATGATCACTCCAGCTAAGAGTTTCATTTATAGTTAAACCCAAAAACTTTACAGTGCTCTTTGACTGAATAACAGAATTGTTCAATTTCAGTAAAGGACTTGAGAAAATATCTTTCTGATAAGGGTGGAAATATACAAATGAAGTTTTCTTTGTATTAATTTTTAGTAAATTTTGAATTGCCCAGTTTTCCATAATGCTTACAGCTAAACGTGCTTCTTGAAATAATGAACTTGTCGTTTGTGCTGATATTATATTATTTGAATCATCTGCATACAGTATAAGTAGTCCCAATATCAAAGCCAAAGGAAGATCATTTATATAGCAATTAAATAATTTAGGACCAAGCACTGATCCTTGCGGAACTCCCTGAGTTATCTCAATAGACTCCGAGAGAAATTTTATACGTTGACCAGATTCATCTATGTAAGTTACTTCTACTCTTTGAGTTCTTTCTGTAAGGTAAGAGGTAATCCAGTCTAAAGCAATTTTTCCAACACCCATGTGCTTTAATTTAGAGATAAGTAGATCGTGGTTTATTGAATCAAACGCCTTGGATAGATCGTAAAATAGACCTAGTGTTTCTAATTTCTTATCAATTTTACTGTAAATTTCATTAAGTAGTTCAAAAGAAGCTGTTAAAGTTGATTTATTTTTAGTATAGGCATGCTGACATTTAGAAATAATAGAATTTTCAGTTAAAAAATCATCAAATTGAAGTAAGAAACCATTTTCGAAAAGTTTTGAGAAGCCAGGCAAGACTGAAACACCTCTATAACCTTCAGCCAAGTGAGCAAGTCCCTTATCTTTAAGCAAGGTAATTACTTTTGCTATTTTCAATTGAGATGGAAAAATTCCTGTTGAAAATGAAGAATTAATAATGTTTTTGAGTGGTTCGACCACAAGAGTTCTAACATGCTTAATAATTGGACATGGAATTTGATCAATACCTGCAGAAAAAGTATTCGGCAAGTTCCTAATCATTTTGTCAACTGTAAAAATGCCTATGGCATGTAGATCAAAAGACCGTTGATTTACTGAGTTACTTTGAGAACTAGCCTGAGGAATTGTCACATTAGGTGTGGCTGTACCAGTAGTAAAAAATTTATTGAATAAATTTGCGATTTCATCTGGTTTTGTAAAATATTTGCCGGAAGCATCAAGTAATGACTGGGGACAAATACAAGAATTGGATTGTTTTCTGCTGTTTTCTGCTAGTTGTATATAACATCAGTTTGAAAGTCACGGCAGCTACCTCTTTTAACTCTGCCATTGCATTGTGGTGTAAACAATATTTTTACTAAAGTAAGTCAAAAGTAATTAATGCAAGATCAATTTTGAAAATTATGAGGTAGACAATTACTGTGGTTAATTTAGGATTCCCCCCACCACCCCCATAAAATTATATATTTCTTTTTTGTAGCATATCTTTAAAGGAGGGTAACCGCTTGAGCTTTTATATTTTTAATGTTTTATAAATAATGTCAAACTTACTTGTGCACCAAAATAATAGTCACCACCCTCCGCCTTCCACCAGTTCAGCAGCTGATATTCAAAAAGCGCGCCTAAGTAAAGTGGGGCTTATGACGTCAAGCACCATGATAGATCAAGTGCAACAAATCATTCCTCTTAACATCATAAGCCCCACTTTTCTCCGGCATGCTTTCTGAATGTCAACTGCTGAAATGGTGGAAGGCGGAGGGTGGTGACTTTTTTTTTGGTGCACAAGCAAGTTTGAAATTATTTATAAAATTTTAAAAATATAAAAGCTGAAGCAGTTATCCTCCTTTAAACAATTTTCAAAATCGCTAGAGAGTGAGTTGCAAAAGCAATAAATATCAGGGCATCAGTGAAATAAAGGCCGTTTCTTTAAATTATAGGCTCAGTGTACATGTTGCAAGTGCACCTCTAGACAGTACAATCTTTACTCCTCTCTCACTTTTGCTATAGAGTTGCACAGAGAGATGCAGATTTGCAATTTTAAGTGAGGTAAGAAGAGCACTCGGTCCATCAATACAAAAAAAGTTTTGGTTCACCACGCTTCCATAGACAGTTTGGTATCGCCTACATATAAAGCAGGAGTAAAATTCATGCTGTCCAGAGAGGTGTATGTAAAAAGTATTGCAATTAAAAAAAAAAAATAAAAAAAATCACATAAGAATTAATGTAATACTATGTACTTTAAAAAAATAGTAATAACATTCAGTGAGCTCACCTCTCTCGGTCTGAATGTGTGTCTGTGAGGAGACGTAGAAGGTCTGGAGGAACGGCTACATTGCCACATCGCCTACTGTCGAGGTGTACTGTGCTCTTGGTAGCTCGGTTCAGCTGGTTGAAGTAGATGTAGCGAGGGATGTCTGGGGCCGAGCCTGGCAGCAGAGACACGGAGGTCGCGGGCTGGCTACGTGTGCAGCTGGCTGCAAGCTCCTCGGCACTGGCACTGAGCCGCGGACCAAGGAACAAGTCCAGCCTCTGGTAGAACTCTACACTCGGACTGCTGTAGCCTGCACAGACAACATGCCATTTGGTCAATCGTACAAATGGTTACTGTAATGCTTTTAAAAAGGAGTAATAAATTTAGATTGGGATTAAGAGAATGGATGGATATGAATAACTTGAATAACCTACTTTGTATTATGTATCAAATAAATAATTTGTAAATTAATCAATTTCACAAAAAAAAAAAAAAAAAAAAAAATAGATTATGGTATTTCTATAAGTTCAAAACCATTTATTAAAACAAACATAATACAGTAGTATGTATATATTTATGATTTTATGAGAAAGAAAATGTGGAACAGCATTTTTATTATTAAGTTTTATTTTAACTGCATGAATCTGACATTTTCATATTACAAAGATTCTCTCAGCTTTATGGAACGTTATTATTATTACAAAATGCTTTCAACATAAAAACCTGAATCTATGGCATATTTTAGTAAATATGATCTTGTTGGCCTCACCATCAAGTAGCAAGCAGACAGTTGCACTCATTGCTCGGTACACCACAAGGAAAAGACTCTCATTGTTTTGCAGAAATACACGTGGCAGCTGGCCTCCGAGGCCGTCCCTCACTGCTGCGTGGGGACCCGTGACAAACCTTAAACACAAAATAAAAAGGTGGAGGATATTCCTTCTTTTCTAAGAGGACTTTTTTATTAGTAAGCCACAATAACCACAAAACATTTTTTTTTTTAAATAAACATAAACATAAAATGTTTTTCTTACCTGCCCGAAAGGGGAGCAGGGGTAGGGCGACTAGGTTCGCATTGCAGTTCTGTCTCAAGAAAGGAAGGCAGAAGACTTGTGACTAGGAAGTTAAATAACAGCTGCATATCACCTGGCTCAACACCACTCCTGATCAAGATGATAAAAAAAAAAAAAAAAAAAAACACATTAGTATATTTTTCTTAAAATGTTTGTAAATAATAAAAATAAATTATGAAGAAATTAAACAGCATGTAGATTATAAAATGAAGACAGTGGCTCACCATACAAGCTGGTCATTGAAGAGCACAGCACTATGCTTGATGGTGGGAAAGCCTGCCTCAAGACGGTTCACCAGGCACTGCATGTGCAGAAACGTCTGAGGGTCTAGCGGCAGAAACTGCATTCCCGCAAACACGTCGAGCAAGTCCGAATGCTGCAGTCGTAACGTAGGCAGCAGCTGCAATGTAGGACATTAATATCCTGTCTTGATGTGAAAGAAATGGTATCATGAAATTATTGGCTCATATAAAAAATTGATTTCATTGAGTTTTATTAAAAAAGTTATAAATTGCAACACATAATCACTATTACAACCTACTATAAACAAAAATAATTGTTGTGATGTGTATTTCACCATCAACGGAAGTATTAAAATACATAAAATGCTTCATAAAGGCAAGAAACATATAAAAACATGACAAAATATCACACCCGTGAGTAAAATTTGTCGAGAGATATTTTGATCTGTGCCGGGTTAGCAGCTCTTGCTGCCAAAGGTCCGTTGAAGAGCTGGTAGAGTGAGTGGCATTGCTTGAGCACCGCCAGGTAGATTGGGTCCTGCACCTCGTCACTCTGGTACTCCATGTACTCCTGCCCATCGCGCACTCGTGCAGACGACGGTACAGAGATGGTCTGTAATTGCAAATATCTATTACATGGCTTTTCAGAACTCAAGATCCTGTAAAATACAATCTCCCAATTGCATAGAACTCAAAAGAGGTCTAACTTTAAGCCAGGCTTGGGCCCGGCTCATATTTATTTTGATAGCAAAGATTCAGATCTAACTTTATGTCTAGAGTTAGACCTCTTCTAAGCAATTGGGCAAATGATTCTGATCCTTAAATTACAACAAAATTACTGTACAGCGTATTTTCTGATAACTCAATATGACATAAAGTAATTTATTTCACTACCATTAAATTTAAGAGCAAGTTGAATTAAAAGAAAGTTTAACTTTCAATGGTGTGCTGTTAACTCACCAAAACTACCCAAAATCCAGGGTCAGGCTGGTAATACAATTGTCTTGTCTTCTGAGTATGTAGCGATTCACATGGTTGACTTGGTTTAAAAGTCCTAAAAAATGAAAATTTAGCATTGTAATACATACAAGAAGTAGAGCAGAGGATCATTGAATCACAAAAAAAATATATATATAATATAATTCTGTGCTATCATTTACAATGTCAGTTTTATGGTGATACTGACAAGTGAGTGCCTACTGCCTACAGTTCTGTTATTGAAGTAGCATGGCCGCAACACATTGACTAAAAAAAAGGGTCCAAAAATGTATGTACCTTCAAACAATTAATGATTCCACCTTGCCTTCAATTGAGTTTCAAAACTAATAGCAAGAATTGAAGACTTCCCATTGCCCCTGCTGCTTATGTAACCCGCTCCGAGTAGATGCTGAATAAGTTGCCTAACCTCAAGGCAAAATGTTCTGGCATGGAATTATTATTTCAGAGCACACAGTCCTCTGAAGTGTACATCAATAGTAACTTTAATTAACCATATGATATGTAATACCTAATAGAAGTGATTGGAGAGAACTTTACAATTACAGAAATATTAGAATATTAAAATGGAAACTTTCTGTTTTTTTTTTTTTTTTTTTTTTTTTTTTTTTTTTTTTGTTTTATTAGTACTGGCAACTACAGAAGAATCTAAAAAGAGGGGAAGATAAAAATATAGTAATACGTACTCTGTAAATTTAATTATTGCTTCACTTAGTCCCACTGTTTTTATTTGAGTGTCTATATCAGTTTTAGATGGGTAGTAGTAGAGAATTTTCTTCTCCTCCTGTAAAGAAAACAAACAAAATTGCTGTACATAATGTATTTCTATGTAATATAACTAATATAGAAATTACTGTAATTAAATCACTATTTTAGCGGCAGCAAATCTACACACTTGTATATTTGTTTGAATTATGGACTGATGAATTACCATAAAAAATAAATTAACAGACAATTAAGGACTAATGAAAAAAATCAATATAAAATACTGTATAATAATCTTCTTCTTCTTTTCTTATGCCCACGTATTGGTTACTAAACCATTTTACTTCTAGCAATTAAGCCAATAGAGAAAAGACTCTTTCTCTTCTCTCTTCATGTTGCCAGGCAACAAGTCAAGTTCTGTAGTTAATGCAGAGCATCTAAACAGATGCCCTCTGTATCTCTGTATAATAATAAAAATTCAAAATTCAAAATTCAAAAATTTATTCATCTTCTAAAAGACATGTCAATAAAAATACAGAGGTACATTAATATTCATTTGTAGAAATCGTCCACTTTATATATGTTCATTGCCAGTAAATACACTTTTATCTTCGTTTTAAATTGCACAATATCATTTTCATTTTTTAAATAACAGGGGAGATTATTAAACACTTTTTGGAAATTGTAACATGGTCCATCTTCATAAGCCGAGGTTCTATGTACAACTGGGGAATATAAATCTTTGTATCTTGTATTATGATGATGATGTACATTATTATTGCCGAAATAATGGGGGTATTTTTTAACAAAAATCAATGCATGATAAATATATAATGCTGGTAAAGGCAAAATGTTTAAATCAACAAACAAACTTTTACAACTTGTCTGTGGGGGCACACTTGCTAATATTCTTATTGCTCTTTTCTGCAATTTAAATACCCTAAGCGTTAGATATTGGGCTGCATTACCCCAGATTTCAATTCCATATGTTAAAATAGAATGAAAATAAGAAAAATAAACAATTTTGAGTGTGTTTACATCTACTGAATTTTTCAAACATCTTAATACAAAGAGTGATTTAGATAATTTTTTACAAAGATAATCAATATGGTAATTCCATTTCAAGTTTTTATCCATATATATGCCAAGTAATTTGGCGTTATCTGTGAAAGGTATCATGTACTGTATCAAAATGTATCATGTATCAAAACTTCTCATGTACTGTATAAGTGTATATATTTACCATTTTTGGAATTTTTATTGCCAAAAAAGTAAAATACAGTCTTTAATACATTATCTGGAGGTTCAGTACACATATTTGTTCTCTTGCTGTGTATTCAGCCTGATATTACATCATTTTCAACGTTTTGAAGAAAGTTTTATTGTTTTTTTGCACAGAGCTGCAGATCAAATGTAATGATCAATAGAGCTGATTTCTGTTTATGTTTATGTGAAGCATGGGAGGGGTAGTCCCATACTTGCTCGTTGCGAAGGAAGGAGGGAAAAGAGAAAGTAGGAGGGCCAAATAGTATGATAAACATAGGCATAATGGGAAAAAAAAAATTAAAAAAAAAATTTTTTTTTACAAATTGGGGCAGTTAAAGGGGTACCAAAGTGAATACTTTTTTTACATGTTCGGGCAGCTATGAATTATTCTGATATCCCTGTGGCTCAATATTTTCGTACAATGCCTAGTTATTTTACAATTAATTATTTAGTTTGAAAAGTGAGTTTGATAACCGTTGGTTAATTCAAGTTGGTGCGCTCCAGCAGTAGCCGCTGATACGACGAGAATCTCCCGCGAATCGGGGGAACCTCCTCCCGCCCCCTTCTTGTTGTATCACCGACCGCTGCGGCCGCGGGCATGCTTGAATCAACCAACGGTTTTCAAACTCACTTTTCAAACTAAACAATTAATTGTAAAATAACCAGGCGTCGTACGTAAATATTGAGCCACAGGGATATTAGAATAATTCGTAGCTGCCCGAACATGTAAAAAAAGTATTCACTTTGGTACCCCTTTAAGAATTATTCCGATATCCCTGTGGCTCAATATTTTCGTACAATGCCTAGTTATTTTGACAATTAATTATTTAGTTTGAAAAGTGAGTTCTAAGGCCGTGGATTGATGAAAGCCGGTGCGTGCCCGCAGCAGCCGGTGATACGACGAGAAAGAGGCGGGAGGAGATTCCCATGATTTGCGGGAGATTCTTGTCATATCAGCGGCTGCTGCGGGCGCGCACTGACTTGAATGAACCAACGGCTTTTGAACTCACTTTTCAAACTAAATAATTACTGTAATTACTAGGCATCATACAAAAATATTGAGCCACAGGAATATCAAAATAATTCTTAGCTGCCCAAATATGTAAGAAAAGTATTCACTTTGGTACACCACCTTTAACATTTTTTGGCGGTGAGATTTTTTATGAGTTTTCTATCGTGTACTGTCAAAATATTCTTAAAGTATTTAAACTTGATTTATTTTATTAAGTTATGTAATAAAATAATAATTAACACTTTGTTTATATGCTAGTCTGCACATTCTTGCCCACCTCAGCACTGCCTACTTACCAGGGGGCATGATGTCAGCGCAATCCCCTCTATAAATTGTTACCAGTATAAAAATAAATGTAAAGAATGGTTGAATTCTTTCTTTCTTTCCTCTCATTGTCAGTTTATCCTGTAAGTGTACTTTGAAACTGTACTGCAAATAGGCCTTACTGTAATTTGCTGAGATCATGAGAATTAGACTGACAATGCTCTTCTTTATACCTCCCCAAAAAACAGCAAATCTTCATTCCTTTGCCTTGGAAAAATAACTAATTAATACAGAGTAGTAAAGTCTAGCAAATCAGGCAGGGAACAGTAACCTTCAAGTTATGCTGATGTATGTAGTACATAGTATGCATATGACATATATACGTACAGTATGAATATTGCATATTAAATTGTTATATAAATTATTATATTATGTGACACTTACCTCTCCTTCTTTGGGTCCATATGAAGAATTAAAAACATAAAAATTCAATAAACTAATTTCATGTTTAACTGACATTATGTCTTCATAAGTACACTTTTTATATTAAATTACAGTATCACAAACCTTAGTTTACGTATGGAAGACATTTTGAATAGAAAATAGTACCGTTTTGCGTTACGACCTTCATTTTTTAACGATAGGCGCTCGATTAGAAAAAAACATCACATCCCTAGTTTAGTTTGCCGGTTTATGAGAACGCCACGGCCGTGGGCGCGGCAATCCGCTTGCCTAGCGGCCATCCCAAGTATCTAATATACTTTTAACCTATTATTAGTACTGACATCATGGTTTAATGTTCATTAATTTAGCGAACTTTAAAACCAGAACAGAAAAGGCACAGAAACGTCACAGGAGCTCGAAATCGATTAATTAAATCGAACCGAATCGAACTTAACCGATCAGCTGAGCTGAAAAAAGGCGTTCGTTTTAAAATAAAAGACAGATCGGAATATACGTC
This sequence comes from Siphlonurus alternatus, assembly GCA_949825025.1. NCBI lineage: Eukaryota > Metazoa > Arthropoda > Insecta > Ephemeroptera > Siphlonuridae > Siphlonurus > Siphlonurus alternatus. The sequence goes on from OX463778.1 coordinate 22,508,000, forward strand.
TATATACGCCTCCAGAAAGCTATAATAAATCCAGAATGTTACTTTTAAATGCGTAAGGGTGCCTATTTTTTTTAATTTCACCACTTTTTTTCAAGTTTTTAGCATTTTTGGTGTCGACGTGTTGTCACAACAGCGGCTCCATGCGGCCCCACTGGCCCCAGGCTTTCGTCTGGAAGAGGTGCAAAGTGGTCGAAGTGGTGGCGACGCGATTTTGAAATCAAATTAAACTTACTTTTTTATACTTTTTTCCAATAGTTATACATATTATAGAAGCATGTAATATTTTTAAAAAATTCCATAGTTTAAAATAACCTTGTTGTGGGACATTTTTAAAAAATTAAGATTACTACGCCTTGGCGACGTCTAGTCTGTGATCTCAGGCGTAATCTAAGGCTTGTTTAACTGTACTTATTTATTTTTGCACTTTGCATACAGTAGAACATGGTTATGCATACTGGCCAATAACACAAGGAATTTTAGACTGCATGATCATTATAAAATTATTTTCATGCATATATATGACACCAAATTATTAAACTAAACCTTAATACACAATAATTTTACAATATCCATTCCAGCCGATACAGAGTATGCATACATGGTTTTACATGTAAAAATAAATTAAATTTTGACATGCCGAATATGAAATATAGGGTGTAGTCCGTATTATGTTCCGAACGTTCAGAACATATGAGTGATTACGGACCGACTCTGAACAAAAACATTGACTTCAGAACATCAGATAACGGACCACTTTAAGAACATCTTTTTCGCGGTAATACGCATCAGTTTAAAAAAAAAATACGAAAAAGAGAGAACTGTTCACTGGCTTCAGAAATTTTATCATAAAACTCACGTAACAGTTATTGATCACCAATTAAGCAAAGATTTACCTCAAATCAAACAGTTATCACGTAGGTTGCACAGGTTTGTTAACGTACTTTTCAAATTTCCCCCAAAAAATTGTGATCAGCTGACTCTAGTTCCGATGGTTCGGAGGAAAAGTTCGCAACACTCGGAACCTCTTTTTTGAAGTCAGCTGACTCACTTCGGGTAACCTCGGAAATGGTTCTGAACATTCAGAACATAATTACGGGACGCCAAATCGAAGGTTCCGAACGTTCAGAACATAATACGGACTACACCCATATATGAAAGTTGCACAGCTGCCAGCTGATGGGCTGGGAACTGTCTGGGTCTACGCCGGTCGTAGACGCATTAAATCTACGCCGGAACTTTTTCAATGTTCAAAACATCCGTGACGTCACCCGACGTAGCTCTATTAAACCTACGTCGGTTGTATGAAACATATGATTAATGACGTCACTGATATAACAAATGCAATAAACGAGGCTGAAGTTCAAATTTTTTACTCGATCCAATGACTCGATCGTACGTGTAATTAATAATATTATAATAATTTATTGTAATAATTGTAATAAACGGTATTTTAATATGCAGAGTCTATAATATTATATAGTAAGTAATTTTTATATTTACTTACTGTAAATATATAATATATATAGTGTATATATATCTATAATTAAATTAAATTATTAATATATATTATTAAATTATATGTAGCAATTATAATATATATAAATATATACTAAAAAAAATAAATAAATAAGGCAGTGCAAAATTAAGCGGAGAGGTATTTAAGGTAGAGATAATACGGATCAGCTGGCCCAATGCTAAAAAAATCCCATGCATTCATAAAAATTATGAAAAAAATTTAAAATGTTCTCCTCTACATCCCTTATCAGTAGGTAAAATTTCAGGTATAAAAAAACGAGCTAGTTTTTGAGTTATTAATTTTTAAAGTTGATGACTAATTTAACATGGAAGTTCCATTTCTCCATGTTAAATTAGAGAACTTTAAAAATTCATAACTCGAAAACTAGCTCGTTTTTGTATACCTGATATTTTACCTACTGATAGGGGATGTAGAGGAGAACATTTTAAATTTTTTTCATAATTTTTATGAATGGGATTTTTTTAGCATTGGGCCAGCTGATCCGTATTATCTCTACCTTAAAGTAGCTAGAGTGAGCGATTGCATTTTTTTTTTTTAATATTTTATTTTCTAAAATTAGTTTAAGCTGCCCTTTATTGAGAAATGAAAACCAAAAATTCCATCTCAAATAGTTTCACCACAAAAAATTCCCAAAGTTGGTGTTTCGGAGGCCTTTAACGTGCAGCGCGGCGCGGCCTTATGGAACATAAAACCGCGCGCGTTTTACTCCAACTTTTTCTGAACTATATATGGTACCATTTAAAAAATACTTACGTACGTAATCTATGATGAATTCTTTAATGGATTTTTAAATAAAAAAAATAATTTACGGAGCCGTTTTTTCGGAAAATTTTTTTTAGGTTTTTGCGGGTTAATTCCCATAAGGATTTTCATGATTTTTTTCCAAGAAAACGACCCCGTAAAAAAAAAATTTTATTTGAAAATTCATTAAAGAATTCATCATAGATTACGTACGTAAGTATTTTTTAAATGGTACCATATATAGTTCAGAAAAAGTTGGAGTAAAACGCGGTTTTATGTTCCATAAGGCCGCGCCGCGCTGCACGTTAAAGGCCTCCGAAACACCAACTTTGGGAATTTTTTGTGGTGAAACTATTTGAGATGGAATTTTTTGGTTTTCATTTCTCAATAGAGGGCAGCTTAAACTATTTTTTAAAAATAAAATATTAAAAAAATGAACTCGCTCACTCTACGTTAGAAAAAACTTCCCGGCAAAAGAAATAAAAGCGTGAATGGACAACATACATGAAAAAAATTTATTGCAGAAATGAATAAAGGGTGCCAAATTATGCTACTCTGAATTTTTTCAGATTTTTTTGAGACCCGGGACTATTTTTAAATAGTTATTGAAAGTCCTGTGATTTCAGTTGGCACCTCTAAATTCTTAATAAAAAGGATAGAGACTGGATACGCCTACTGACGCCTCCAGGGGGCGTGGCCGCACTTTCAATAATTATTTAAAAATAGTTCTGGGTTTCAAAAAAATCTGAAAAATTTCTGAGTAGCGTGCGCATAATTTGGTACCCTCTATTCATTTCTGCAATAAAAATTTTTCATGCATGTTGTCCATTATAGGCGAAATATTATATTAATTGAAATTCCTTATGAGAAATTTACCCACAAAAATTACAATCAGATAGTAGAATGTGAAAAATTTAGTGGCTTGATCGCCTTGATCGAAAGAAGGGGTAAAAATAGGGTACTGTGAATTTTTTCAGATTTTTCTGAGACTGGGAACTTTTTTAAAAAATTATTGAAATTCTATTTTGATGACGTCACGTGCGGTACTCCTTAAGAAAAAGGATAGGGATGTGCCGCCCGTGACGTCATAAAATTAGACTTTCAATAATTTTTTAAAAATAGTTCCCGGTCTCAGAAAAATTGAAAAAATTCACAGTACAATATATTTTTTTACCCCTTCTTTCGATTAAGCCAATAAAATTTTCACATTCTATAATAATATCTCATTTTTTCTTTCCGTAAAAAAAGTCCCGTAAAAAATATAAACCCCCCTCAGATTTTGTTTAAAAAAAATCTGATGTGTTTATAGACTTTATAGGAAGGTCTATTATAAGAATTAAGGACGTACCAAGATGAATTAATTGGTGAAGAATTTTTTATCGGAAGAAAATAAAATGTTAAAAAAATGCAATCGCTCGATCGTCACTCTACTTTAATAAATATATATAATAAACTGCACGGCCTGCATGACGTATACATACGTACTTCATTACTTCGATTATTTGGTACGTCTATAAATTAATTCATTGCATGTATTTTTCGAGTACTAGCTTATAGCTCCAAAAATGTACTATATATAGCTAACCTTCTAAAAGCAACATCGAATATTATATACCATTTCACGTCATAGTGGCCACCTACACCACCAAATATTAAAGTTCTTTGATTTTAATAAAATTAAATCTCAGGACATGTTCGTATAATGAACCTACAAAAATAAATTTTGTATTTTTCAAAAATATTCAAAATTGAGGGACAATGGGCAAATACGAAATGGCGTCAGAATGCAAATGTAGCAATTAAACGGCGGCTCCAGTAACTCGGAAAATATTATGCACAGATTAAATTTGATTTTTTCTATGGATGCATAACCATATGTGTCTACAACATCCTGCTTTCAGATTTTCTCTATGGGTTTTAGTTTTTTTGTTATACCGGTTCCCGTAAGCCAAGTATGACGTTTTTGAAGCATTTGCTTTCCGCAGCCCAAATAAAGGCTAATTTTTTTTTTAAATAAAAAATTGATTTTATATAGCTCCTAAACATCTCTTCTTACCATAAAACTCCTAAAAATAATTTTTTTTATTTTTCTCAACTAATGGCACAGTAAACGAAAAAGGGTACAATTCGTTAAGGTACCTACTTTGCGGGCCAAAAAATTCGATGTCATTCAAACTTTAGGAGAATTTTAATGACACGACTGGAATCCTCGTATCTTAATTAGTAAGAATCAAAAATAATCTCGATGTACCTCTCGAGTATTTCCTCGCAAAAGCTATACTGGGGTAACTCCCTCTATACGCACCGCGTGCGCACCTCGTCAGACCCGTGATAGCACGCCGCGGCCGAGTGCTGTTGTGTTTATTGACATGAAACTTACGCAAAAATAATATTTTATTGTATCTATGGAGTAACCTTGCAACTTGCTACTAAATTACGTCACTGAGATAATTTTCCTTCCATTTGATATTATAATTAAGATAGGTACGTGGGATTGAATTTTGCGTAAAAATGGTAGCAAATATATAATATAGATAGAAAATTATCTCAGTGACATAATTTAGTAGCAAGTTTATTTCATAGATGCAATAAAATATTATTTTTGCATAAATTTCATGTCAATATGTCATTAAACACAACAGCACTCTGCCGCTTCGTGCTATCACGGGTCTGACGAGGTGCGCACGCGGTGCGTATAGAGTACTATATAGAGGGAGTTACCCCAGATTAATATCAGGTCAGTCCAATAAAGAGATGGGCTTGGGTCAATAGATTTCGATGAATTTCACATATGTTACACATCTAACCTAGGTTGATGAAGTTTGGGCATTATTTTTTGAAATTTAAAAAAAAAAAAAAAAAACGAATTTCAGGAATTTTCAAAAAATCAATAAAGAGGGCAATCTCGAGAGATAAAAAAATTTGAATCTTAAATTCTGCTCCACATAGAATTATAATTTAAATTTTTTCAAGTTTGTAGTCAGATTGCCAAACTTTTCTGCATTGAAAATTTTGACCTTGAAATTTTATTAAGGTCAAATGTCAGAGGTCAAACTACAAAAAGCGAATAACTTCATACCAAAGCACATTGTTAAAAAAATCAAGATATAGGTTTAAATCCTTCTATAAAAAACCGTTTTCAAATTCATGGAGCAATTCAAAATTTTGAAATTGCGATTTTTTTTTATTAATTATTCCGAGGTTTTTTGAAAAATATTTTCAAGTTTTGTCATGAATTTTACACAGGTTACTCATCTGACCTAAGTTGATAAGGTTTGAAAATAATTTTTTCAAATTTCAAAAAAAAAAAAAAAAAAAAAAAAAATCGAAATTCACGGTCAAATTTCAATTTCGAGTCTACGTCAAAAGAACGAAAAATAAAAGAACGAAAACAATTTAAACGAAAGGCATTACACCGAAAACAAAAAGGACGAAAGTAATTTAACACGAAAACATTTTAAACGAAAATATATATAATTAACCGAAATAGAAAATGTGCGAATGCATTTATAACGAAACTTAAAAAACACGAAAGCATTTACAGCGAAAACATTTTAGCCGAATTCAATAATCACGAAAACCATTTGGCCGATAGTTATTTGAACGAAAACATTTTAGACGAATTAAAAAATAACGAAAACAATTTGACCGAAAAGTAATTTGAACGAAAACATTTAAGACGAATCAAAAAAGAACGAAAACAATTTGACCGACAGTTATTTGAACGAAAACATTTAAAACACATGGAAAAATCCCGAATACAATTTGAACGAACGCTATTGGACCGAAATAAAAAACACCGATGAAGAAAAATATTAATATAAAATTATAACAACGTTTAAAAAAAAACAAAAAAACAAAATTGTTAATTAAAACGAATGCAATAAATATAAAAGAAGTATATATACAGTCGACTGACCAGAAATGGTGTTCCGAACCCATGCATGCTAAAATTTGGACAGGTTAACTTATTTGAGCTAGAAATTTGAAATTTGGCATACGTAAAGCCAAGGGTTCCAGATTCTTTTGACATGTACGTGTTAAACAATTTTTAAAATTAATATTTCCTACCGTTTTAGGGGTTGATTCACGATTTGCATTTCTTCTTTATGGGATTTCCATGTTAAATTAAGTTGATAGAAAAATTTTAGCCGATTTGCACAAAAATTAGTTTTTAAGGTTTTCAGAGCACGTTGAATTTAATGGTGTAATTTAAAAAGTGGTGAAAACAACCCCTAATGAGATAATGACCCATACTACATGAAAAAATGATGCTATCAAAATTTTGATTACGCCACTGAAACCGACTTATTTTGTTATCTCATAAACAACCTTTGAATTTTTTGAATCCGAGCAAGTTAACGATTTAATTTTTAGGGGTGAGGAAACACCATTAAATACAGCGTGCTCTGAAAACCTTAAAAACTAATTTTGGTGCAAATCGGCTAAAATTTTTCTATCAATTAACTTAATTGAACATGGAAATCCCATAAGGAAGAAATGCAAATCGTGAATCAACCCCTAAAACGGTAGGAAATATTAATTTTAAAAATTGTTTAACACGTACATGTCAAAAGAATCTGGAACCCTTGGCTTTACGTATGCCAATTTTCAAATTTCTAGCTCAAATAAGTTAACCTGCCCAAATTTTAGCATGGGTTCGGAACACCATTTCTGGCTCAGTCTGTATATATACTTCTTTATCGTATTCGTTTTAATTTACTTTTTTTTTTTTTTTTTTTTTTTTTAATGTTGTTATAATTTTTTATTAATATTTTTCTTCATCGGTGTTTTTTATTTCGGTTCAATAGCGTTCGTTCAAATCGTATTCGTGATTTTTCCATTCGTTTTAAATGTTCAAATTTAAATAAATAACTAAAATAAAATAACTGTCGGTCAAATTGTTTTCGTTCTTTTTTGATTCGTCTTAAATGTTTTCGTTCAAATAACTTTCGGTCAAATTGTTTTCGTTATTTTTTTATTCGTCTAAAATGTTTTCGTTCAAATAACTTTTCAGTCAAATTGTTTTCGTGGTTTTTGTATTCGTCTTAAATGTTTTCGTTCAAATAATATTCGGTCAAATTGTTTTCGTGATTTTTGAATTCGTATTAAAATAATTTCGTTCTAATTTACTTTCGTCCTTTTTAATTTCGGTCAAATTATTTTCGTACAAATTGTTTTCGTGATTTTTGTTCTCGTTATTGTTTTGTTTCGTGTTAATTTAATTTCGTGGTAAATGATTTCGTTTATATTTGTTTTCGATGTAATTGTTTTCGGGATAAAGTCAGTCGTTAAAAATATGCTTTCGTGATTTTTGTTTTCGTTGTTTTGACGTGATACCCAAATTTCGATTTTTTTTTTTTTTTTTTTTAAATTTGAAAAAATTATTTCCTAATCTTATCAACCTGGGTCAGATGAGTAACCTGTGTAAAATTCATGACAAAACTCGATTTTTTTTTTCTAAAAACATCGGAATAATTAGTAAAAAAAAAATCGTAATTTCAAAATTTTGAATTTCTCCATAAATTTGAAACCGGTTTTTTATAGAAGGATAAACATTGTTTAAAACCCATATCTTGATTTTTTTCTAACAATGTGCTTTGGTATGAAGTTATACGCTTTTTGTAGTTTGACCTCTGACCTTTGACCTTAATAAATTTTGAAGGTCAAAATTTTCAATGCAAAAAAGTTTGGCAATCTGACTACAAACTTGAAAAAATTTAAATATAATTCTATGTGTAGCAGAATTTAAGATGCATTTTTTTTATCTCTCTAGCCCTCTTTATTGATATTTTGAAAATTCCTGAAATTCGTTTTTTTTTGAAATTTCAAAAAATAATGCCCAAACCTCATCAAACTAGGTTAGATGTGTAACATAATATATGTGAAAGTCATCGAAAGACCTCTGACCTTTGACCTTAATAAATTTTGAAGGTCAAAATTTTCAATGCAAAAAAGTTTGGCAATCTGACTACAAACTTGAAAAAATTTAAATATAATTCTATGTGTAGCAGAATTTAAGATACATTTTTTTTATCTCTCTAGCCCTCTTTATTGATATTTTGAAAATTCCTGAAATTCGTTTTTTTTTGAAATTTCAAAAAATAATGCCCAAACCTCATCAAAACTAGGTTAGATGTGTAACATAATATATGTGAAAGTCATCGAAATCTATTGACCCAAGCCCATCTCCTTATTGGACTGACCTGATATTAACCCCAGTAGCTTTTGCAAGGAAATACTCGAGAGGTACATCGAGATTATTTTTTATTCTTACTAATTAAGATACGAGGATTCCAGTCGTGTTATTAAAATTCTCCTAAAGTTTGAATGACATCGAATTTTTTGGCCCGCAAAGTAGGTACCTTAACGAATTGTACCCTTTTTCGTTTACTGTGCCATTAGTTAAGAAAAATAAAAAAAATTATTTTTAGGAGTTTTATGGTAAGAAGAGATGTTTAGGAGCTATATAGAATCAATTTTTTATTTAAAAAAAAAATAGCCTTTATTTGGGCTGCGGAAAGCAAATGCTTCAAAAACGTCATACTTGGCTTACGGGAACCGGTATAACAAAAAAACTAAAACCCATAGAGAAAATCTGAAAGCAGGATGTTGTAGACACATGGTTATGCATCCATAGAAAAAATCAAATTTAATCTGTGCATAATATTTTCCGAGTTACTGGAGCCGCCGTTTAATTGCTACATTTGCATTCTGACGCCATTTCGTATTTGCCCATTGTCCCTCAATTTTGAATATTTTTGAAAAATACAAAATTTATTTTTGTAGGTTCATTATACGAACATGTCCTGAGATTTAATTTTATTAAAATCAAAGAACTTTAATATTTGGTGGTGTAGGTGGCCACTATGACGTGAAATGGTATATAATATTCGATGTTGCTTTTAGAAGGTTAGCTATATATATAGTACATTTTTGGAGCTATAAGCTAGTACTCGAAAAATACATGCAATGAATTAATTTATAGACGTACCAAATAATCGAAGTAATGAAGTACGTATGTATACGTCATGCAGGCCGTGCAGTTTATTATATATATTTATTAAAGTAGAGTGACGATCGAGCGATTGCATTTTTTTAACATTTTATTTTCTTCCGATAAAAAATTCTTCACCAAAAAAATTCCCAAAGTTGTTGTTTTAAAACCAATTGGAGGTCTTTTAATTTTTTAACATGTAGTCTTACATGGAACAGAAAACAGCTTTTTCCTCAAAACTTATTAATTAATTGGTCCGAAAAGTTTCTATCTAGCTATAATATATCATGAATTCTTCAATGCATTTCAAAATATTTTTTTACGGACCATTTTCCTGGAATTTTTTTTTGAATTTTTGTGGGTTTTAATTGCCCATAAGGAATATTTCAATGGGAATCTTTGACCTGCCAATTTGGTCGCCATATTTTTACTGGAAGATATTCGTATGTTGAAGATCAGCAGATTTTGACACCATGGGCATATATTGCGCAAATTTCCCGCTCCAAAATCAGAATTAATACAAGTACTGCGAATTTTTTTAGAGTTTCTCTTTACTTAAACTGAGCTGCATGGGGTTGCAAATAATATTTTTATAGTGGCAAATGTAAAAGGTTAGTGACAATACGTGATTTTCAATTCGGAAACAGAACTTGTGTAAAGAATTAACAATATATACCGCGATCGAAAAATTGCTCCGTATATAGGATCTTTCGTGTACTGCGCGGCCCAATTCTGTTCTTGTAAATAAAGTAATTTCAGGACAAAGGTCGCGATGACGTCAAGGTCACAGCTTCCCATTAATATATAATTATATATATTTCACTCAATTCACGTACGCTTTTTTATTTCTTATGCCAGTTTTGCCGGAAAGTTTTTTTTTTATACCTTCGTCGTCACTTAATTGCACTGTAGCTGCCTTTTAGTTAAATTAATTTAGTATATGATTATATAATGTATGTTATATTATATATTATAATATTATATTATATATATTATAATATATATATTTTATTATTTATATACAGAATTAATTATACAGATGCGAATTTTTAATAATATATTTTAATAATTTAATTATGATATTATATGCGCGCACACTATATAAATATAATATATTTACAGTTAATAAATATAAAAATTACTGCAGACTCTGCATAATATACCGTTTATTACAATCAATTATAATATAATTACACGTACAAGTCAGTGATGGAGTAAAAAATTTGAACAATTAGCTCCGTTTATTGCATTTGTTATATTAGTGACGTCATGAATCATATGTTTTATTATTATTAGTCTTTTATTAAACACAGAAAGTGTACATATTAACAGCACTAGAAACATACATTATAGAAAAACATTACAATAGAACACATAAAACATACATACAAAACATATATAATAGTTACAGAATAATAGAACAATAGAAAATGATAATAAAACAATATAAAATAAAATAACAGATGATACTAACAGCCTGTTACATCATAATAATAATATATCATATATATAATCACATATATATAAGACAAAATATGACATAGAAAATAGATAGAATAAAAAAAAAAAAGAAAAAAACTTATTGCTTCATTGCTATTCAAAATCTATAGACTATATGAAATCTCCCCTGGCATAATCGCTAATAGACTTAATTCTAGATTTACAGATATTTAAATGATATTGGCTACAATATTCATTACATAATTTACATACACAAGATTGTTCAGCTTTATGATAACCAGAAGATTTACAAATTAGATAGTGGAAGCCGTGAACAGCCTGGCGAGTTAAAACATTTCTAACATTGGATCTATCCAATTGGGGCAGACACCAATATTTACATGTCATAGCATCAGTGCTGTAAAACTCAGGATTAATATCCTGAGCTTTTTGATTCCTGACAGCTATAAAATTGGAATATTGATCTGTCGTTGGAAGTTTAAACATTTCTTTGATTTCTGTAATAAAATAATTGGAATCTATCAGTTTATAGGCCAGTCTAGTTTCAGTAAATTTTGACAGACACAGTAATCTTTTAACAAACATGGCTTTTACTGATTCTAATTTATCAAAATCGGATACAGATAAATGAGGCCATACAATTTCAATACCATAAGTAGCCACAGGGGCGACTTTTAAATTGAATAGTTTGAGCCCTGTTTTGACGGATAGACCAGACAGCCCTGAGATAGTGTACATAACAGTGATAGCGTTCTTACATCTTTCTGTTATATGTTTAGAAAAAGAAAGCCCTGTCATTTGAAGTATTATGCCAAGATATTTAAATGAATTTAGAAATTCAATCTTTTGACCGTCACAATAAATTTCATCGTTTTTGCATAACGGTCCGCCTCTTCTAAACTTAACAACCTTGGTTTTCTCTGTGTTAATTTCTAGACCATTTGTTTTGGCCCAGATGGATAGATTATTTAGCGCTTTTTGTAGCTTGACTTTGCTCTTTGAAATAATAGCAAGATCATCTGCATATAAATTTAGTACGACTTGATCATTTTCATTTTCACAGTTTATATCTTTTGTAATCTCAGTTATATCTGCAGTAAAAAGATTGAAAAGAAGAGAGCTGCTCGGGTCTCCTTGCAAAACTCCGTTAGATTGAATAATATTACTAGAACATGATAAGCGATCTTGAACACATACATAATTGATATTTAGAATAACAGCTAAGATATTCAAAATTTCAGAAGGAATTACTTTAAATGACTTCAGCTTTTCAATAAGCAAATTCCTATTGACCGAATCAAAAGCTTTTCTGAAGTCTACAAAAGCAATATATAAATGACCCTTTGGCTTCTCCAATGCTAGTTTAATTTGATTATATACTGTGGATACAGCTTGTATTGTGGAACGTCCTGGCATAAAGCCGTATTGCTCTTTTGGAATAAGATAGTGGGTGGAATCAAAAAGCCTGTTTGCAATTAATATGTTATATACAACCGACGTAGGTTTAATAGAGCTACGTTGGGTGACGTCATGGATGTTTTGAACATTGAAAAAGTTCCGGCGTAGATTTAATGCGTCTACGACCGGCGTAGACCCAGACAGTTCCGATGGGCTGATGGTTTGCAAGTTGCGCCACACCAATGCTAGTAACTTGACAGAGTAAAGTATCCCTATCACAGTACTGACTTTTGCATTTTCCAGTCCTTAATTAAGCCTATTCAGATGTTATTTTATTTAAAAGAAATAATTTTCATGAAACATAATTTTTCAATTTAGTTACAATTTGTTTTCTTGTAAATTTTCTTTAAAAATAAAATGATTTCTGCTTTTTAAAAGAAGTTTTGTGGTATTGGCAATGCTACACGTCTTAGTAAAAAAATTTCCCTCTTCTGCACAGTGCTGCCCTCGCGGTGTGTGTGCCGGAGTTTGCCTACTAATGGCGGGTGCGGGGCTCGGGTTGAAAAGTTGAAGAAAGACGACCTTTCTAAGAGATATTATCGAAATAAATAAGTATACATATTGATCTCACACTTACGAGGTACGTCATGTAAAATAAAATTACCCCTTTAATATTTCTTTACTTTTCAAAATTATAGGTAGATTTTACAGCGCATTTACTGTGATATTTACGTTTGCGCTAAATATAGCCTTCCCTACATGTGCATAAGATTGTTTCTAACCCCTCCCAAATTAAAGCAAATAGCATTTAAAAATCCAATGAATTAAAAAAATATGATGCATATATTTTTTATCCTTAAATTTACTCATTTTATTAAGTACTGTATATTTTATAAACGGCACAATAAGCTTTTAAGTTATAATTATCTCAAAATATCCTTATCTATTTCAGTGAACGAACGAACTTAAGTTTTAACGAATATCGTCTCTGGTAAGTTAAAATTTATTTTTATGCTAATTAAAAAAAAAATAAAAATACAAAAATTGCACAATTTTCTATGGTGCAATTAAAAGTCATCTTAAAATTATGAATCATAAAACATACCAACATATAAAAGCTATAAATATCTTCCAATCCTTATGCAAATATTGTAAGTGACTCCTGTACGCTTTAGTATAAAATTTAAAATACCATTAATACCAATACATATTATATATACTAAAATACACATAATGACAGCATGAGATTGAACTAATTATACGTTACGATTAAACTTTTAATACGATTAAGAACAATAAAAGTATTATATTGAGGGCGTCATAAAATTGCATGCTTGCATGGTATATAAGAGCTACAACTAGCTGTTCACAGGATGTATGTGTGCGCTCATGCCAGAGTGACGTCACTTGTTAGTTCTGGGCTCACCTAATGTATCTCACTGATGACTGCACTGTAACAACTTAGTGGTATAATTATTATTGTACTATATGAATTAACCATTGAAACCACGAAGGAGTTTTCAATTTAAATAAAAAAAATGCGTATTTTCATAATTCTTGAAATTCATGCAGTTTATAAATATATTTTAAAACTTTAAAAGCATAATTATCTAGGGTATAATTGGAGCGTAATATTTAAAAAATAATTTAAAACTATATAGTTTTACTGAATACATTTTACTGTGTATTTATACTGGCCGTGTATTCCCTGCCCACCCGCTTGCTTAAAATGTATGTCTCTATTATAGTCTCTTATATAGAGCTGTATACATGCTGCGCTTCACGGGGGAGATGGAACCAAATGTTTACTTGTCTAATATTAGAGTCAAATTATTAGTATGACTCTCATTAAGTATTTACTAATGTAGCAAATTTCCCATGACTGTAAAATATTAAAAATACATTTTTGATTAATTTTGCGTAATTTTGCAGGCTGCACCATGGGAACGTTCTCGCCCCCCACCCCTTCCTTCCCCCTAATTATTTCTGAACCATAATAAAATATAATATATCACATAATACAAATACAAATTCAGGATTCAAAGCAATTAATTTAAGCCTACATAGTGTAAAAAAGGTTTTATTGTATTAAAAAACACAATTTAAAATATACATACACATAGTCGAGTCAGATTTAAATATTATATATATATATATATATATATATATATATATATATATATATATATATATATATATATATATATATATATATATATATATATATATATATATATATATATATATTTATATACTTAAATCAATCAGTTTCAGTTTAAAAAGTTTTTTTTATACAACAAATTTGCATGTGCTAGGCAACCCTTTCATCTTGTACGTAATGAGGGTTGCATTTTAATATTTTCTAGGAGTACAATGTCCTCAAACATTTAATTCTGCTATAATTTATTCCATGTGGTTTGTGCACTTATGAGGCTTGAAGTAGGGGGAACTTGCCTGTCTGTGTGCTCGCTTGCTCAGTAGGCCTCCGTCTACTCCGCAGGAAAGAGCCTCCCTCTCCGACTAGTGCGAGCAGCGCGGCTCACTCTCTCTCTCCGCGGTGCGAGCCCTCGAGCCCAAAGCCGCCGTCATGAGTGCCTCAGCAGCAGCCCTGGGTACGCCTACCGCCAACAGGAAGGCACTAGCCCTCGACCTTAAACGCAGCACTAAGATGGACTTCACCCGTGAGAGGAGTTTTGTACAGGTATATTTTAAAGTAATTGTTTTTACTTAAAATATATAATTATTATAATTATGTTTACCATTGAATAATACATGATGTAAAAATACAATAGTGTATGACTGCAAGCGCAACTATTTTTGTATCAATTAATAAATTTATAAACTCAAAGTACACCTATAGATATATAAGCGATCATAAAATTGCTCCTGCAAAGTACGTACGTGCAAACAAAGCATAATGAGTAATGAGATATTATAATGTGAAAATTTTAGTAGCTTAATCAAAAGAAGGGGTAAAAATATGATACTGTGAATTTTTTCAGATTTTTCTGTGACCTGGAACTATTTTTTAAAAAATACTGAAAGTCTATTTTATGACGTCACGGGCGGCACTGCCCTATTCTTTTTCTTAAGGAGTGCCGCCCGTGGCGTCATCAAAATAGACTTTCAATAATTTTTTAAAAATAGTTCCCGGTCTCAGAAAAATCGGAAAAAATTCACAGTACCATATTTTTACCCCTTCTTTCGATTAAGGCACTAAAATTTTCACATTCTAATATCTCATTATTATTATTATTATTATTTTTTTTTTTCGTATGTGTATAATATATAATAGAATACGAATGTAAACAATAAAATTAAAGCTTTGTTCTAGTGTTGTATCAAGTATTTCGATCTATCAGCTCTATGAGTGTAACTCCAAAATATTTTAATTGTTAATATACTGTATAAGTATATTATCCCTTAAAACGTATTATATATAGTATATATATATATATATATATATATATATATATATATATAATTAATGAGTAATTAGAGATCGATATAATATATGTGCACATTGAAAGTGATAAAATACTTTTAATTTTGAGGTCATTTAATATAGGCATTTAATAAATAATGTTACTTCTAGGCATTTTATTAATAAATTTGAAATAACACACATTTTAATATTTTAATGAGTACCATATTATATATTTGACAGCACCTGGTGAAGTGTTAATTAAGTGAGGCTAGCTAGTAGACCATGCATGCAGAAGCCATCTACATGCGGATATATATATGCTGCAAGGAGAGATGCAATTTATAGGTTTCCCTGCCAGCTGAGAGCATACACACATACATACTATTATGCTATACAATCACTGAACTATATGTATACAATACATATTTATGTATTCATGTAACGGAAAATTATAATATAGTATACAATCTATACATATTATTTGGTGGTTATATCAGCACCCAATATAGCTGAAATTATAATACTAACGTCAAGTTAAATGTTATATTATTTAAAAAAATAATTTTCAAATAATAGACGTTCTTATGATGGGCTTTTATCATAAAATTTTATTTAATTTTTTAAATTGTTTCAATATTGAAAAGAAAGCCTTTTTGTTCTCTCTTTATACCTTATTTTTGCCTCTCCTTACCTACAAAAGATTGAACTAATGAACTATTTTATTATTATATGTTAGTTAAGATCGTATATAAAATACATGTCTGACTGTGTTTTCAATAAAGGAAATGAGCTCATACGGTACAGCTTACACTTTTCATTAGCATATACTTGACATTGGAACGATGAACACCTTGATGCATAAAAATTAGTCCAACAAATTCCAATGAATTTACGTCACCTCGTGCATTGTTAATAATTAAAAGATATAAAAAGATATGCACAATTTACAGTATATATGTCTACTTAATTTTATATATAAAATGCTGTATATTATTTTGAGTCTAGTTGACACTGTGAATTACTAAAGCGTAAGTGTGGTAATGGATAAAATTGACACACAAAACGGGTAATTGGTTCTATTGCGGTCGGAAGGTCGTATATCAATGAAGAAGTCTGGATAAGAAGTGTGCAAATATTGCGAGAAGTTTGGTGTATCGTCTTCTATGGGCTCTCTCTCCGACCGTGAATATATATTTGTATTATACAGTGAATAAGGTTACAAGGATTTACATCTAGGTTTAAAGTTACGTATCGCACTGCCCTGCACGAAATCCAAAACTTGAGCTGTACTTATTTTATACATATATAAATATACGTATATATATTGTCATTTAATTTACCAAAGTTATAATTTGTTTGAATTTTATAAAAACAAGAAAAAAAGTAATTTTTGCAAAATTATTTTGTTTGAAGGAGAAATAATTATCAAATTACAAACAAAAATATTTAATATAGAGCATAATATAATATATGCTACATAACATTAACAAAATATTACTTCGAGTATTTTGCTATATAAAAATGCATTGGCTTTAAAATTGTAAAATAATAATATAATTTGCTTCAAATAATATATATATATATATATATATATATATATACATATATATACATTAAATTCGTATGCAAGTCTTTCGTTATAATTTCAAATATGTAGTATGTACTCTAATTTTTATCTTAAATTGAATTCAAATTGAATTAATTATTATTGTTAAGGTGCATTCAGATGGCGGTTTTTATCACGCGGCGCGACGCGAATTAATGCGCATTTGCTGTAACATCCATTGGCGGCCATATTGGGCGATTAAAAGAAAAAGAGCATCGTAATTAACGCGATTACCTGCGAATTCGCCGCCGCATAGGATTTCGCAGCTTTTAAGTTAAAATCGCGCCGCGTCGCCGTTGCCGCCATCTGAATCCACCTTTATAGTTTGTTTGTTTCAGACTCGGAGCATAAATTATGATATTTATTCTGCAAAGTACAACAATACATCGACTCTGAATATTGATATTGACATATCTGTTCTTCTGTTGGTCAGGGAAATATTCTGAGTCGATGACTGTATATTTTGTTGTGTCATTAAATTAATATAAAATGACAATATAGTTAATTAAAATAAAAAAGTAAACATTGATATCCGTAGAAACTGGTTTGATGATCAATGAGAAATCTTGGGCCACATGGCTACTTACTTCAACCCGAGGCTCGGCGGTTCTACAATCGTGTGGTGATGCCCGCAAAAGGCGCGCACCGTCGCGGGCGTGCGGTGCTTCTTAATTGATGCAGCTGAGCCGGCGAGCTCCAAGCAGAAAGAGCGAAACACTGTATGACTGCATGTGAGCGACCATTGAACCGCGACCGTCAAATAATTAACTTGAGTTAAAATTTCTCAAAATCCTTTAGGTAAAATTCTTTAGAAAATTTCCTTTTTAAAACAAGGACTACACTATTAAATTCATAAGTTTCATAACTATATAATAATATATATTATACCTTCTTGAGTATAATTACATAGAGGGGGAAATATAATTTATATAATATATATACCTATTAAATTTCAAATTAAAGTTGGTTCTCAAATAATTTTTGATAATTATTTTTTTTTTAATTTGTAAGTTGATATTTAAAAGTCTTAAGGATAATAATAATAAAAAAGAAACTCCGTTAAATAGCGGGGTCAAGAGGAGCTTGTTGTGTAATAAGGCAGTATGGGAGTGGGGCGGACATTCTTGGCAGCTCGCGCAGTCAGCTGACGAGTGCATGGTCAGTCAGTCCATCGAGCGTCGCACTGAGGTCACTGTGACGGTGCAGCAGCAGGGGACGATCATTCTGATGACATAAATTATAATGATTAGATTTACCTGATAGGTGAGTTAATTATACTGCATGTAATTTGTGTCTTTTCGAAGCCTCCTATAGCTGAATGGAAATTAACGTTTCACTATGCAGTAATTAAAGTTTGTTTCGTTAAAAAAATAAAACAAAAAGACAATATAAAGCTCTCACATCGAGTGACAGCGTTTTGTACTTGCATTTATTTTTTTCAAGGCTCACGGTACGTTCTATAATTAAGATTGTGATGTAATGTTTGCCATAATTTAACTCTGAGTAAACCGAGAAGATGAGAGTGAATGACCGAATGAGATTTGACGTCATGTGTGTTTTTGTGCCGACAGTTCTCGCGACGGGGCAATAAGAACCACAACGCGGGGGTTGCAGTACAGCAGCACCACGCCGCAGTGGCTGCAGCCGCCGGCCGCGCAGGCAAGCCCTCCCTTGAGATCTACCGACCGCCCAGTAAGTGTCTCGGACAGCTGACCAACAAATTTGCACGTGAAAATTTCGCAGGACTTTTAAAAAGCAAACTGACGATTGAAATTTAAGCTTCATTAAAATGTTACATTATTATTTTTTTTTTAAATAAAAAGACAATCTTTATAAAAATAAATAAAAAAAAAAATCAAAGTATAATTCGTATGTTGAATTCATCTAATTTAGTATAATTTCTGAATGATTAATATACTAAATTACATGATTAATTTTATTATACTAAATTATAGAAATAGTATACTTCTTTAAATCATTTCGAGGCAATCATAAAGGGTTCAATATATAAATAATAAAATAATAATAAATGATAAATGTCACTTATTTTTTTTTTTTTTTACTTTGGAAAAATGCTATTTTTGGAAAAATACTTTTCTATAATTTAGTATAATAAAATTAAACTATAGTAAAATTAATCATGTAATTTAGTATATTAATCATTCAGAAATTATACTAAATGAGACAAATTCAGCATACGAATTATACTTTATTAATTTGTAATAAGTATAATTCCTTTTTACAAGGGAAGCGCTATATAACTAATCTCTGAATGATAGCCATATAGTATACATGTATGCTAAAATTCGCGAGAATTAACTGTTTATTTTTATTTTCACCAAAATCCAGTTTATAGTTATGTTATGACCCTGAAGCATCAGCTGACATATAAGGCGCGGCCGCTCGCTGTTCAATCGCGCCTCCTCACGCATTCCTGCAATGCGTATGGAGGCGGGGTGGCGGGCGGATGGAGACTGTGATTTCCATGTGGGCTTGGGGGCAGGCCTCCGTCTGGGGCCCGCGGTAGAGGCTGGCGGCGGCGGCGCGGAGGCGGTGGGCAACGGTGGCGAGTTCCAGCCGCGACTCAACGTGCACGCCAAGGAGTTCACCATGGTCGGGGGGCACCAGGGCAACCACCACCAAGGGCACCTGCGCAGCGCACCCACCAGATCCACGCCCCTGCAGCAGTCCTTCTCCATCGGCAGTATGCTCCCATCGGTATGTGTGATCTTAATGTTATAATTTGATATATGTGACACATTGACTTGTCGATCAAGCCCTTGACCTTTAACAGGTGCTATTGGAGCAATAGTAACGGTAACCCACATCCTTGACACCACAAATCAAAATTTTTATTAAACTATTTAAGTTATAATCACAATAAAGTTGGTTCACTCTTTAAAATTAATAAATTAAGAGGCACTCAATGCAAAAATAATACTAATCAATTAATTTAATAAGTTATCTCACGTCTTTAAAATTAGAGGATTTAATAAATAATAAAGAAAATATACAACAGTTAAAATTTGACCAACCACTAATTGTATTATGCTGATCTTTAAATTTCTTTTATCATTGATTTGTAAAAGCACTAAAAACGGAAATCTTTAATTGCTACCGCGCGTAATCCAAAATTTTAATATGCAAGTTAAATAATTAGTTTTTGAGCGCTTCAAAATATTTAGTTTTTCAGACCTTCAGAATATATAGTTTTTGAATTACTTCTGACCTTTTGACCAGTTACGTTTCAAAACAAAAAAATTAAAACGTATGAAGCTGCTCAAGCTGCGGTCATTATAGATATATAATATACAGTATATATTCCGCCTGTCATTGTCAAATTAGTTGAAATTAATTAGTGTCATGTACACCTTTCTAAATGTATATATTATACAATTCAAAACCTATAAAACTGTATGAACAACAATTTGGATATCCATATGCATTTATTACTGCATAAAATTTTTAACTAGGACATTACCAGAATACTGTATATTAATTATTATACTTCCTTTAAAAAAAAAAAAAAACTTTAAATATAATATATAAACTCTTTTCTCCGCAGGCCCGCGTTCACTTCCAGGACGTTCCTGCCCCCGTCCTGCAGCCGACGAGCCGTGCCGCCCCCAAGGCCTCCCCCTTGACCCCTTCGACCCCCGTGGCAGTACCGTCGCTCGGTCTGCAGCGCTCCAAGAGTCTGGGATCTGCTGATACGATGAGCCGCGAGCCGGGCGTGTCCAGAGAGGCGCCCGACCTCGGCATCTTCCCGGGGGAGGTGCTCGCCTCGATCCACCGCGCCGTCACCGGTAATTGAGCTCTCGGTACCAACCAACCCAAATCACTGCCGCATTAGCCCATGTAGAGAAAATATTATTAGAACACATTATGTTACCAGAGTCGGGTTGGGACTTTGCAAAACAGTTTGTGCCCGTGAGTTGGGGGAATTAGAGTTACGTTTTCGTGTTTTTATTACATAATTATGAATATATATGTTCTATGAGAGAATCAGCTGACAGCTGCTCTGGTCATACCACAATTATTTTGGATTTTAGAAAATTAATCAATGAAAATATGTGTTTCATAATATTTGACAACAACAAGAGTTTATCATTTATCAACGCTAGGCAAACATTTTCTTGGAAACATTGCTACATGCAGCAGCTGCAGCAGCAGTGCTATGTATTTATTTATATATTATAATAGTAACTTGTGCAACTAATATGGAAATATTATGCACTTATTAGCTTGCATAGATCTAAATAAAATAAATATTTTTAATAATTCCTTTCCCTTGATGAACTTAACATATTTTTAAATATATTTAAATAGATCTTATTACATAATTATATTATTAAACACATTATACTACATACATAATTGTATTATATACAAATAATATATATTTTTAACAATATATCAATAATTGCCCCTCACATGCAGGCAGAATATAAAGCACATTTTTTTTTTAACTGCGACTCTAATTATCTCAATATATAGAACTCGGAGTTAAGACGGAGTTCCATAAAAAAATGGGGCTTATATGCAAAAAGTACATATAATGAGCAAACAATTATATTCTGAAGTGATGATCTATAATGGATTATAGAATTGAAAATAAATTAATTTCAAATTGTGAACATGGATTCTTAAAAAATAAATCTACTACAACTGCGACTTACGCACTATTGAATCCAATATATAAAAATTTGGATTCAAAAAAATTGAGTATAGCTATATTTTTTGATCTATCAAAGGCTTTCGATAGCGTTGATAAAAATATTTTACTTACTAAATTATTGACTCTCGGTTGTGACACAAATAGCTTAACTCTTTTGCAGTCATATCTTTCTGACCGAACTCAATACGTTAAACTTGACTGCAAATCCACGACCCAACATATTTCGTTAGGGGTGCCTCAGGGTGGAAAATTTTCTCCTACCCTATTTAGTGTCGGGACAAATGATCTGTCTGAAAAAGTAACTTTTGCTGACATTATAAAATTTGCAGATGATATAACTGCGATAGTATCAGCTGATAATGAAAAAGAGTTGATTTATAAAGCTAATATAGTGGTGCGAGAAGTTGAATCCTGGTGTGAAAATAATAGGTTACTTTTGAATACAAACAAAACTTTTTTCATACAATTTCATTCACAAAGGAATGAACCAGATCGCAGTTATTATATTAAATCCGAAACAGGATTAATTAAAAGGGTACAAAATATTAAATTTCTTGGTATTAATATTCATGAATCATTAGATTGGAGTATTCATATTGATGAAGTTTGTAAAAAAATTAATCAAGCTAATTTTGCTCTTTATTTAATAAGAGATTACGTTTCTCAAGATACGTTACTTTCAATATATTATGCATATGTCTATTCTCACTTAGCATATGGCATAATTTTTTGGGGTAGTTATCCAAACCATTTAAACAGGCTATTCGTATTACAGAAACGAGCTCTTAGAACTATTTTACGCTTTAAGAAGCATGATTCATGTGTTGGACATTTCAAAAAGCTTAAAATGTTAACATTGCCTAGTATGTATATTTTAAACTGTGCTATGTTTAAGAAGAAATATCCTGACCTGTATATACATAATAGTGAATTACATTCTTATAATACCAGAAATAAAAATAAAATTGTTTCTGAAGCTCACGCTTCAAGTTTATTAGAAAAAAGTTCTGCTTATCAGACAGCCAAAATCTATGACTTTTTACCATTAAGTTTGAGGGAAATTGATAGTGAAAAACTATTTAAAAACAAATTGAAAAACATTCTTATTTATAGTGAAATTTATTCTGTGAAGTTGTATTTTAGTAATAAGATGCCTGAAAATATTTTATCCAGTGTTATTTTGTAGATTTAATTTATTAGGAAGTGCTATTGTTGGTTATATTTGTGTTTATGTATTATTGTCTTGTTGTAACTGTTTTTTTTTGTTAAAATGACGTAACCCATGTTGTACTTGTATAACCAGTGGTTAAATAAAAGAATTGAATTGAATTGAATTGATGATTGAATATATTTCATAAATATTATGCAATTTATATTATTATAATTTCATAATATTTTATTTTTTATTTTTTTTTTTTGCTTGCAAAGAAAATTCTTATGTTCTGATTCGTGCGTATTGTTATTTTTATTAATGACAAGCAAATAGTTGCAATTTTCTTCTCTTCGTTTTTCAATTTAATTATTATTACAATTTTTGTTCATGCATATAAAATTATGCCATAGATTATTAAATTTAATATTTTATAACATTGCATGTGATAATATTATTTTATTAAATAAGTTATGATACAATAATTTTTTTGTAATAAAAATGTATCACAGTGTTATTATTGTTACGTATTAATCTTTTAATGCTTCAAAAATATATATATAACATAACTTCATTCTTATAGAAAACATTTAATGTACAGATCCAAATCAGATGTCTGCGCGCAGCCTCATGTCGCTGGTTCGTCAGGTTTTGCAGCGTGTGACGGAGAGTGCTCGGTACGCAGCCCCCGCGGCCAAGCTCTGCATCACTATAATTGAGGTGAGGTGACACGCCACGTTGTCCCCACAACGATGACATCACAAGCCACGTGTTCTTGCAGAAAGAGCAGCAGGAGACGTTTCTGGAGAGTCTGCTCAATACGTGCACGCAGTGGTACCAAGAGCGAGACCGACACTTGCGTAACTCGGCGTCACCCGCGGTGCTCCTTCCCGGTGCTCCCGTGCCCAGTTGTCCACGCTGGGTCTCATTCATGACCTTCCTCAACGAGATGTACTGCCAGGTCAGATTCATTATAAATACAAATTAAGCGATAAAATTTGTAAAAATAACAAGACGATCTGAGCTTTTCTACGAATTCATCACTTCAACATTAAATAAAATTTTAATTACCTGCATGTAAAATATTTAAATATATTTAACATAAAAACAAACAAAAAAAATAGTAATTAAATCAGTAGCTTTTTTAGACTTTTTTTAGACTCACAATTGTCAAATGATTTCAGCTGAAACGCCGACAGCTACAGTTACGAATTAAGCCCCAAGGAATTTCGCCAGAAATGTTACTCTTGGGACTTTTGTACGACTCATGCCACGTTTGCCTTCGTCCTCCTGCCGTGAACTCGCTGGGGGAGGTAAGTCTTCTTATAGCTACATGATAGCGTGGGTTAAAGCTAAACAACGTCTCTGCAAACGGGGGATTAAATAAAATATACGTAAATGATGCATTCACAATTTTACACATTTTGGAGTTTTATAAGCATTTTGTCGGATTGAGGCAAAAAGGCCCAGTCGGGGTCCATGTCGTAATGGGTCAACAGAACTATTTTGGGGCGTCTACATATTATAATATATGGAGGATCGATCAAAAACATGTTAACATTATTTTTAATTAATCCAAAGGTTTTACAATTAATTGAAACAATAAAAAAATAATGCAGTGATTCAACATAATTGCATGTGAATAACACCGAAATGAGTTTTTTTTTTGTGTACCAAAATTCGAACGTAATAGTTTTGATAATTCGAACCAGCAATATTTAATTTAATTGGTATACTGCGCGCATATATAGCAGTGCCTATACATATATGTGCCTATAACTACATATAATTATAATAATATAATATATATTTTATGATATAATACAACTAGTATATGTATAAGTTTTTATATCCACATGCAAGTGGTTCACCGAATTAAACGTTCTCCAAACTTTGTGTTGCAGACCGAGTGCCTGTTCTTCGTGCTCACCTCGATCGGTCGCGACCTGGACTCCGAGATGACGATGCGCATGCCAGCCCTGATGGCCGCTCTGAGGGATGCGTTTCTTACTGCGGCACTGCCAGGGGTGCGCAAGACTCTGCTTCAACTGATAGAAATGCGTGCAGCTCGCTGGCAGTTGCCTGCACCCGCGGTTATGTACTATTACCCGGGTTCTGGTGCCATCAAGTAGCAGCACTACCCCATCAGTCTTCGCAGCCTGCCTTAATTTACGTTACCTTAATTATGATAAGTGGTGAAAAGAAGGTTGCAATTTATATCGGATATTTAGAATATAATAAGTTTATCAACAATTTACTGTTAAATTATAACTTATATGATAATAAAACAAAAAAATTGCAGCATGCAGAATATATTATAGTATTATACTATATAAAATATAATGCTTTTTGCTCCGATATGTTCTAACTTACTTGAACCACTAATTATATAAATATACGTTACCATCCTTGTGCCAAAAAAAACAACTGAATATATATACTTAATTTAACCAAAGTTAATTTTTTTCTATGAATAAAAAATTATAAATATTAATTACTCTTATATTTTTAATGATACTGTTGAAGTGAGTGGACATGTACAGTATATAATATATATGATTTATTATATTATGCTGTATAATGTGTTATGATATAAATGTGTATATTTTTAGTATGCATTTTATACGATTACAACATCGATCACGTATAACGTTACGACTATATGGTTTAAAAAAATAACCCTGCAGTCGGCCGCTACAAATTAATGATGCAAGATTAGATGCTCAATATATTTTTAAATATGTTCAACTAACAGTTTACTGAGTATTAATGACAATAAATTTTATTCAATGCAGTAACAGCAGTACTAATATTACAATTTTTTTTATTATTTATTTATTTATTTATTTATTTATTTATTTATTTATTTATTTATTTATTTATTTATTTATTTATTTATTTATTTATTTATTTATTTATTTATTTATTTATTTATTTATTTATTTATTTATTTATTTATTTATTTATTTGTTTTTTTTATTTATTTATTTTTTTTTTTCAATTAAGGATACACCCCTAAGAGCTTACAGCTCGCGGCGGGGTAATCATGGGTATATAGGGATAAGGTAGGGAACGGATGATGGACAATTATTAATATATATTTATTTTGTTGATATTAAAAATACAATTTTCAATGCTCATAACATCATAAATGAGGGAAACAATGATTGCAAAAATATCCCCAATCAGCACAAATACAAAATATTACGTCCCGCCTATAAGAATACATAATAATCCTTCAAAAGGATGGATGGAGCAACATGATGTTCTTTATCTGAAACAAATTTAATAAGCTTAATTTAGAATAATGTTTATGTTTTTATGTTTTTTTATAACAATGAGACAGCATGCATGCACATATATTATATTAATTATATCAAATATAACTTGATATAATGCTATAATGCTTTTTTTAATTTTATAATCAAATAATAATATATAATTATATAATACACATAATTTGAAAGAAAACATATAACCTCTTTATAGTAAAATGAATAAGAATAATACGTATTATAATGCATAGTTGCATACGTTACAAAGATATAATTACATCATCTCATTTTACGGCTTTTTAAGCACATACATTTATTTTATACCTTAATTAAATTATAAGTACATTTTTCCCCGGTGAATTTACTAGCTTAATTTACTATTAATTAGTTCATAATAAGGGGCATTCACATAGATTATTCACATTTAGGGCTCGATAATTTAAGACCAGAAATTTTGGGTCTAAAAAGCATGCCTAAAATCAGGCTTTAAATTATCGAGCCCTTAATGTGGCCTTAGGGCTTTGTGAATGCCCCTTATTAATAAAATTCATAACGTCACCACACGCTCGCATATAATTTTTATAATTAGTTAATTATTTATGCATTTTATGAGGACAAGATATAAGACGAACTGCGCATATTATATTATAAAATGCATGCTGCATGTATGGCAAAAATGAAAAAAAAAATCACATGAAAATAGCTATAATTATAATGTTATAATATTAAATGTGTAGTATTTATAATATAACATATTATAATTTTTAATTAATTACTCCTTTAAAAGATGCAAGATAATATAGGGCAACATATATTATGATGTCCATGCATTCATGCATTTTGTCTGAAAGCAGAAACAAAAAGCTTTGGAATAATACATATATTTTTTTTTTTAAATATAATTATATACTATATTGAATTTATATATTTATAATATTGTATATAATTATTTATATGTATTTCTGTAACTGCATGCAGGCGCTGCATGGATTCGAGGATGCAGGCAAGCAGCCGTGCTTTTTTTGAAGGTAATTTAATGTACTTACTCTGATATACCAGATATCGCAATTAAATAACGAGGTATGTACATAGTACATATACATAAAACATATAATACTTAAAAAAAAAAAAAAAAAAAATCTCGAATCTTTCATTATACAATTTCATTTCACGCAGCAAATATTTTGATTGATCGAAGCGTTTTCAGTTTTCCATCGTCCCTCGATGCTGCATCTCAATATATAGTCTAGAGTTATCTTGATGCTGCATATGGCGTGAAAAGTACCAGTAACAGCTAGTGATTCGAATCTCTGTGGTACACAATAATTATATAATTATATCTGATCGATGGAGCTATATAAACATGCAGTATATACGCGCGCCAAATAGCCCAAATGCCCTAAATTTAATACTCTTCTCCACGTACTGCTTTTTATGTATATTCTGCCGATATTGTCAAATACTAGCTACTATTTTCTAAATTAATAATAATTAATAATTCGATCTTTAATGAGAGCTATATATAGCTATAAGAGACAAAAAGCGCACATACAGTAAAACAAATCTAAGTTTACGCTTGACATGGCTAGACTATACGTCTAGACCGACTGGCGCCCCCTATCTTAGCCATGTTATGACTTCCAAGATGGCCGTCGTGCGTAATCAAATCCACACGTAAACTAAGATCTGTTATACTGTATAAACATATAAAATAGAAAACATTTGTAAATACATATAAATATATATATGCATGGGGATTTGAGCCATGTGGATTCTAGAATCTAGAACAAGATCTTTGTGTGGATTATATGAAAACATACGCGATTCATACGCCTTAATTATTAATTGGGACCTATGATAGTTGCCTTAGCGCCCTTAGCAAATTAAGTACATATAAATAACGCATAATAATTATAACTCAGATCGTCTGTTGCCTTAGGACAAAGATAACATGTTTGAAATTCGCGGGTCTCATGTAGGAAGAGCGGCAACCTTGCGGTGAATGAACTTGCTGCTGAAAGTTGAACACCTTGGCAACAGTGCAGCTGGTGTTGATGTAGTTGATGATCATATGGTTGCTGTCAGCAATTTTCGCAGTTTGTGCAAGTTTTCTGCGTCATAAAACAAAGATATATGTGGTTTTAAATCCATATTTAGGTGGTATACAGTTTGTGAAGATATCTGATAATCTTCAGCAAGCGTTAGGTATGCATATTTATTTATATTAATGCTGTTAAGTGATTTAAAATATTTAAATATTAATTCTGTTGACTTTCTGTACATAGGTTTTAACGTGAAAAATGGGTCGCATTTTCCTTGATCATATTGGAGGATCCCGTTTATTCTCTTGCGCTTCATGTGACACCATCCTGACGAATAGAAGTGAGTTAATCAGCACCCGTTTTACTGGAGCTACTGGACGAGCCTTCTTATTTAATCGTGTTGTCAATCTTAATTACAGGTAAACCATTTTACACAGCAAAAATAAGAATACTTTATTCTATGCATATGATATATATGCATACTGTACGTACAGTATAATTATATATTTTATATATGTGTTAATGTGTTTTGATTTATGCATGTATTGTTCTCATTGTGTGTAATTTTAAGAACCCTAAATATATATGGCAGATAAAAATTGTTAAAAGTGAAAAATGTCTTAAGGGGGTCCGTTCAAGATTACTCTACATAATATATGTAGAGGGACCTTGGGGTCCGTTACCGAGCTGTGTGGTGTACAATTATACTGTATACAGTATTACACAGGGTATTCCATAACTCGTGTAACTTTTTTACCCTATTACCATGGACAGATCGTTGATGTTATAGAGACGTGAAAATTTGCAAAAAGAGGTACAGTAGCCAAGATACCAAAGTTTTAATTAAATTTAGCCTGTACTACACCATACAATTTTGCATACAATTTTTTCTTTCAAGAAAATTTCCTCTCCATACAAACAAATGGAGTTCAAGTTTTCTTGAAAAGACAAATTGTATGCAATAGTTAGAAAAATTGTATCGTGTAATACCGCCTCTAATAGACCCCCCTAAATTGAAATTTTTGGATTTTAAAGTTTCATCCCTTCCGAGAGTGCAGGGCGTAAAACTCATTTCTCGTTTATGGGATATTTCAAACTGGATGTAATTATTCATATAAATATGAATAATTACATTTATATGCATTTAGTTTCAGTTTCAATACTGAATATGAGTCAGAAACCTATACTGGTAGCTTAATTGTGCAGGCTCCGCTTGAATGCCATTTTGTTGTGTTTGAGACTGCAGTATATATCATACAGTATTTAAACAATTACATGTGTATGCATTATATTATATTTCTATAAGGAATTGTTCTATATTTTCTAGCGACGTTCAAGATCGAGTGATGCTGACAGGACGGCATATGGTGCGCGACGTTTCCTGCAAGAACTGCGAGTCAAAACTGGGCTGGATCTACGAGTTCGCCACTGAAGAGAACCAACGCTACAAGGAGGGCCGTGTGATCCTCGAACGTGCTCTTGTCACCGAGACTGATGGTATTGATGAGCACATGGGTGGAGAAGACTGATATCAAGAGAATTCACCAAGAGGATCGAGTGCATCCTCATTCTAAAGACTAATTATACAGCCTTTAAAATGTTTGTACTTCTCTTTGAGTTATGTTAATTTTGATAATGGTACACTAATGTTTTAAATTATAAATATTTTGGACAAAAGGGAATATTTATTTGATTGTTAAACAAAACAAAAAACAATACTGTAATACAATGTATCACTTAAATTTTTGTGATGTGCCTAGAAAATCTGTAATCTCTGATAGATTTATTCCCTTGCGTAAGAATGCAAACTGGCAACTTAAAATCAATTTATTAGAAGAAGATGAACAGAAAGAAAATGAATTAAATGCACTAAAAAAATGTAATGCTTTAGAAGAAAAAAAAGCTTTGTATACTTCTCTGTTGAAAAATGAAATCCTTGGAACTGAAATTTATGACCTAAAAACAAAAAATTGTTTTTCAAAAGGTAAATCTCCTAGTTATTCTTCTTCTAATTTATTTACTTACTCAAAAAATACTGAACATGATGCATTTGGATCATTATCACCATACTCTATAATTAGTCCTTCAAGCCAAAAATTATTAAGGTTCAATAGTATTGTAGATAAATATAAAATATCACCTTACCCATGTAAAATTCTTGATGCTCCTGAATTGCTTGATGATTTTTATCTTAATTTACTGGACTGGTCATCTACAAATATTGTTTGTATTTCTCTACACACTTCCATCTATCTTTGGTCATGGGACACAAAAGAAGTGTCACTTCTGTGTGACCTTGCTCCCAACTCAATCAGCTCCTTGGCATGGCATGAAAATGGCAGTACTCTAGCCATGGGAATGGAGAACGGAAGTATTTGTTTGTGGGACATTGAGACAAGAACACAAATCAGAAGACTTAATGGACACAAGTATAAAGTCAATGCCTTGTCATGGAATGGAGATATCTTATCATCTGGTGGTGGTAGTTTAAATGTTATTCATCATGATATTAGTATTCCAAGTAGTACCCCAATTTCTAGATTATCAGGTCATGATGGAGATATATGTGGTTTAAAATGGTCACATAATAAACAATATTTAGCATCTGGAGGAAATGATAATAATTTATTCGTATGGGACACACGTTTAAAAAAATTCATTCATAAGTTTTCTTCTCACAATGGTGCAATTAAAGCTATAGCATGGTCCCCACATCAAAATGGAATCTTGGCAAGTGGAGGTGGTGCCCAAGATAGGAGTATTAGAATTTGGAATAACCAATCTGGTAAACAAATTAATGTTATTCATACTGGATCACAAGTTTGTAATCTAACTTGGTCTAAACATTCAAATGATTTTCTCAGTACTCATGGAATTCCTAGCAATGACATTAAGGTTTGGAATTATTCCAGACTAACTCAAGTTGCTAGTCTCACTGGGCATGCATCTCGTGTTCTCTACCTTGCCGTAGCTCCTGATGGATGTACGGTTGCAACAGCTGGAGCAGAGGAACTGAGATTTTGGCAAGTGTTTTCCCAAAAGGATAACATCAAAAGAAAAAAATCTGTTCTAAATTTGTTTAATTGTATCAGGTAATCTGATATCAAAATGTGTTTATTTTCTTTTTATTAATAAGCAGTATAAGCACACAATTGTATTCAATATAGTTTAGTTCTTAAATTAGTCTTAAATAATGTAAGTAAACTCTGTAGTAATTGATAAATTATTAATTTAGTTTGTCTTCCAATTGTTGTTATGGTGAAAATTTCTTTTATAACTAACATAGAAAACCTTATGTTATAACCCTTACATGACTCATTAAAGTAGAGTGAGCGATTGCATTTTTTTTAATATTTTATTTTCTAAAAATAGTTTAAGCTGCCTTCTATTGAGAAATTAATTATTTGAAAAAAATCGAACTAAGCGATATTTATTTTTTTAAAAGTAGATAGAAACACATATGATAGAAAAAGATTTGTTGGGAAGGGAGATAGTTCGAGCTTTTAGCCGTCAGTGCTGGGTCACTTTTTTGCTGGGTCACTACGGCTAAAAGCTCGAACTATCTCCCTTCCCAACAAATCTTTTTCTATCATATGTGTTTCTATCTACTTCTATTGAGAAATGAAAACCAAAAAATTCCATCTCAAATAGTTTCACCACAAAAAAATCCCAAAGTTGGTGTTTCGGAGGCCTTTAACGTGCAGCCTTATGGAACATAAAACCGCGTTTTACTCCAACATTTTCTGAACTATGCTACCATTTAAAAAATACCTACGTAATCTATGATGAATTCTTTAATGGATTTTTAAATAAAAAAAATTTTTTACGGAGCCGTTTTTTCGGAAAAAAATCTTTAAGTTTTTGCGGGTTAATTCCCCTAAAGATTTTCATGATTTTTTTCCAAGAAAACGACTCCGTAAAAAAAAAAAATTTATTTAAAAATTCATTAAAGAATTCATCATAGATTACGTAAGTATTTTTTAAATGGTACCATAGTTCAGAAAAAGTTGGAGTAAAACGCGGTGTTATGTTCCATAAGGCTACACGTTAAAGGCCTCCGAAACACCAACTTTGGGAATTTTTTGTGGTAAAACTATTTGAGATGGAATTTTTTGGTTTTCATTTCTCAATAGAGGGCAGCTTAAGGGTAAGGTAACACCACCAATGTTAAAAAAAATCCCTCACACAAAAATTCTGAAAAAAATTTAAAATGTTCTCCTCTACACCCCCTATCAGTAGCTAAAATATCAGGTATACAAATACGATCTAGTTTTTGAGTTATGAATTTTTAAAGTTGACTACTTTAACATGGAAGTTTCATTTTTCCATGTTAAAGTAGTCAACTTGAAAAATTTATAACTCAAAAACTAGATCGTATTTGTATACCTGATATTTTAGCTACTGATAGGGGGTGTAGAGGAGAACATTTTAAGTTTTTTTCAGAATTTTTGTGTGAGGGATTTTTTTTTAACATTGGTGGCGTTACCTTACCCTTAAACTATTTTTAAAAAATAAAATATTAAAAAAAATGAACTCGCTCACTCTACTTTAATATGTATATTCAAATATCTCTTGTTTCTTGTAAAACTTTCAATTATAATTCTAGGAATTATGGATCCATACATGCAGAGGCCATATGGTCTTTAAAATTGCTGTAATAATATAGTATAAATGTATTGATACAGAGGTTTGTTATATGAAATATTAAAAATGTATTAAAATTTAAACAAAATTATTAGCAGTACCAAAAATTATCAACGATCGAGTGCATTCAACATTTTTTTTTTCTTTAACTTATTGTAATGTAATTTTGTTCTATATATTACACATAACCATGTTTATATGTACTGCCTATATTATACAGAAAGTTTCATTAAAATTTGGATTTTACTTTAAAGACTTTATTTATTGAACCTATACTCGCTATTTTTTTTACAAAGCAGTGTTATAATTAGTTACTATACTTACACACCTCAGACTGCTAGCTCTTACAATTATTAATTAGTTGAAAAGGTGTGCAGCCCGTCGATTTTGAAGTTTTATAGTTCAAAGTTGCAACAAAAATATATTATATAGAAGACTGTATACTGACATAAATGGGAAATCTCATTCTCTATGCAAAAATTGTAATTTAGTCAAGGGATATAGCAATTAAGTTATTATGTTATATATGACAAAGAGAAAGTTTCAGGTTGTAGAGTAGGTAAAATACACCAAAATTAGATAAATTGTCTCAAACTAAATTTTTAATTGAATGAAAATGTCAAATTTCTTCTTGTATTTTTTTTTCTGGAAAATCAATCATGCAGAAGAAAATATTTGTAAACTTTTTGCCTTCCTTTTTACTAGGCTTTATTGATTTTTAATTAATTAATATTTGACATTGCTTTCCCCCCTAACAATTAACTTAATTATATATATATATATATATACACATATTATATATATATCCATTAAAAATCAACAACAAAAAAAAAAAAAAAAAAGGATGGCACAAAATTTTAATGAAGATTCTTCAGAGAGCACAATTTCATATTTGTGTGTAACACATGTATTATCAAAAGAATAATAAAAATTCAAATAAATAAGTATAGAATACATTTATTTTGTGCTTAAAAAGACATCCATCACACAGAAAAACAAAAAGCTGAAATACATATTTAATTAATTTATTGCACTAAAACAATTAAGGAACTGTCATTATGTCATTAAAAATTAACCCCCTTTTTATTTTATTTATTTATTTTTTTACTAAAAGGCCTACACAAGACATATATATATTAGGAAATTATTTATTTAAGAAATTAGCTTTTGAATGATCCTGCATTCTAGCCAGAAAATTATTTAGGCACTTTTCTAAACAACCAACTATATATACAATATTATTAGATGCCAGTTAACTACAAAGTTAAAAATCAAACATTTTAATACTGATAATACTATGTACATCAAGGTTCTTTCACATACTCTGAATTACGCCTGAAAAAAATAAATAAATAAGCTCATTTTAATTTTTTTTGCTACATGTTTTACATTTAATGCGGCGGTATATATATGGCCGCAAACAATATTCGGACCATGTGAAAGCACTATTACACATAAAATTACTAATGGTTAATATTGACAAGTAAACGAAGAAAGTTAAAATGAATAAAAATTTTAAATAAAAAAATATAAATTGTACATCAATTTGGTTCAATATAATAAATTATTCACACAACAAATGTTTTTTTATATTGTTTAGTCCAAGATTTCAAAGCATTTTTTTTTGTTATCTTATGCTTATAATATGTATTATTATACACATCAACAAAATGGTCACTGCCAAGGGTTTCGTCTAATCCATGTCTCTTACAAAATAAATATATTAATGTTATTAGTATATTATAGTGAAATGTGAATTAAAGCCTTTACAACTTAATTGACTCAAACTCTAGAGCTAGCTCCTTTGCAGTGAACTTTATTGATGTGTACTTGTGTAGTTTAAAAAACTAATATATTATTTACAAAAGTAGCCACAAGTTAAAAGATTAATTACACTCTCAATATTGGAGTTCTAATACTTAATTATAACTTGCAGAGTTTTTAAACTTCAAATATTGAGTTCTCGGCTATAACACTGTGGTTGAAATATAATTTTACATGCAATTATGGTAGGGTATAGTTAGACCTTTTGTCATTCCCCCGAAGTTCAAAGTTTTAACCTAGCTTGCATTACACATAATGTTTAAACTTATAAACTCATTAATCAGGCGCAGAGATCCAGGGGGTGGCTGGTGGCTGCCCCCCCCCCCCCCCCCCACACACACACCAAGAAATTTTTGATTTAACATGGGCATTTCCTCCCTTAATTTTTTTATAACATTGGGCTTGAGAACAGCTAGAGGTCCCTTCCTGATTTCTTTTTCTACATCCGCACCTGTTGTTAATCTACATGCAACAACAGAAACATAGTACTTGCTAGTCCACAAAAAACATAATCAGACTACATAATTATGGATTAAATAACAACTATAAGCAATATTCAGGTTGCTACAGGTCGACCTGTGTTCAACCTATTCATTAAAAAAAAATTGAAGCTTGCGCATTATTGGTTATTATAGTTGCATTTATTTATTTTTTTTATCTACCATCTCATTATAATTACAGTATAATTTAATACAATGACCAAAAATAGAAAATGTTATGTATTTTGAATATACCACTATGGGGTCTTTATTAATTGTACATATAGTTATTATAGTTAAAAGTGAATAAATGCAACCCAAATTAGGAGCCTTATATTTTAAATAGTTAATCAATAATTATCAATAAAAGATTAATATATAATGCTAAATAAGAGACACAATACTGCTATGTGTAATACTTCAGGGATATATAGTACTCCAGTAGTGATGAACAACAACATCAATAACTTGAAACTAATAAATACAGTAATAAATAGTTTGCCATGATATGTGCGTGGTGTTTTGTTTTGGGATAGCTCTACACACAAAGTTTTTTTCTACACAGAGAAGTATTGGTTATAATAGCTTACCTATACAGTATATATTATTTAGTGGCACAGAGTGGTGATTATAGAGAGCAATAGCACCAGAGGTAGTTAGAGTACACAATGTCTAGTAAGCTTTGCACATTGTGCTGTAAAATTAAAAATAGCAGGCAAGAATCCACCACTATTTAATTTTAATATCACATTCATCTAATGTGTACATCATCAGCTGCTTGATGTTAACTACTTTAAATTAAATATTATATCAACATCATAGCTGGAAATTATCTCACAATCAATAATATTATTCATACCCACCCCCCGTTTTTTCTACTATGAAAAGAGAATCTTGCTTGAGTCAGGAAATCACACCTTTTTAAATATTTTTTTGCACACCTTCAAAAAAATAGATTGATTGAAGTAATTACTTCAGTAGCATGCTTACATTTAACAATTTATTAATTTAATTTAACACATGCAATACATTTTGTTGAAAATTTTAATTCACAATCAAAACACAGCTCAATTGTTGCTCTTCCATAAAAAATTTTAGATTGTCGAATGTTGTGGAAAATACAGCATTACATAAATATTGTATAACATGATCAAGGCCAGATTGCAGACTAGTACAGGAGCTTCAAGAGTAGATTCAATAGAGAAAGAAGAAAATTAACTAAGGTTCTCATATCTTAAAGGCATACAGGCCTCAAAAGACAAATTAGACAGTCACCAAGTGGGTTTAGAGTATAAAATCAACATTCGCATCATTTTTTTCCACGCGTGATGCATCCGTGCGAAGTCACAGTTCAAAGTAAGAAATTTAGTCCTTGATGACGTCACGAAGTCCTTGATGACGTCACAACTCAATGCTAATCGGTGCTAGCTGTGAGTTGTGACGTCAGCAAGGACTTTCTTTACAGCGCGACTTCGCACAGACGCACCGCGCGCAGGTAAAAATAATACGAATGTTGATTATAAACTTGAGCAACACTTAATGTCTGTTTAATTTGTAATTTGAGGCCTGTATACCTTTAATATCCAGCTATCATATGAATTAGTAAATGTTTACAATAATATTGTCCTTGTTGCTTACCTAATAGAAATTTATTTTATTTGCTTGACAGAGCAGCAGCAACAACAAATACATAAGTGGGCATATAATTATTGTATAAACTACATGATTATGTAGTTTAAACTAAAGCAAACAGTAGACTATATACTGTATAAAGCATACATACATATTAACTTGCCCTTGCCTTTATTGGAATTATAATCATTACTTTCAAAGCAATGTTACTTTTTTTTTTTTTTTTTTTTTTTTTTTTTACAAATTATAACTTTTTATTGTTATATTTTTATCTTGGAGATATAACCTTATCCTTTTTATTTATTTATTTTTTTGTTGAGACAATGACGCACCCTTAATAACTATACAATATGTATGACACCATGACTCCACAGCAAAGCAAGTAAATTGAAATGGTCAGTATTCATCAGAAAAATTATTATAGTCGCCATGTTCGTTTGCTGATTTTGACTCCTGCTACAACCACCGCGCATCGGCGCGCAACCCTTCTGCGCACGTTTTTTCGGCTCGAAGTCAAAACACTACTACCGCGAAATTCTTTAGATGCTCTTTAATTAAACTGACCCAAGGCAAATAATAAAATTTTTATAGCAGCAAACGTAAAAGGTTAGTGCCAATTCCTAATTTTAAATTTGCAAACATAACTTATTTAGAGGGTTAACAATAAGCGATCAAAAAATTGCTCCGTATAGGATCTTACGTGCGCCCAATCTTTTTTTGTAAGTAAATGGGAGGACAAAGGATTGGTGATGTCATCATGGATGCTGACCATTAAAGTTTAACACTCATTAGATACAATTAAAATATAAATGTGTTTATACAGTATATTAAAAAAACATTTAATAAGAAAGTA
This sequence comes from Siphlonurus alternatus, assembly GCA_949825025.1. Classification (NCBI taxonomy): domain Eukaryota; kingdom Metazoa; phylum Arthropoda; class Insecta; order Ephemeroptera; family Siphlonuridae; genus Siphlonurus; species Siphlonurus alternatus. Next base: position 22,545,744 of record OX463778.1, read on the forward strand.
GTATCAAATTTATAGTTAATTTTTTAAAGTATCTATATTAATAAAAGTTAGATTACAACCAGAAGTAGCCAAAACTAAGAATTGTTTTTCTAATTGAAAATTGCCACCAATATTCAAAACTTTGCAATTTATGCAAAACTAAATTTGTATGCATATTTGAAACCCCTTAAAATTGTGATGCAAAACACTGATGTCCAAATCATGTAAATAATAAATATCATGCAAGCATAGGGAAAGAAGTTACAAGTCAGTTTTGCAGCTCGATTTTGAGGATGTTAGAGGGATTTGAAAAAAATATTTAAAAAATTGAATAACTCAAGGTCTTCTACCCAAGTACAAAAAAAAAAAAACAAAACAAAAAAAAAAACATTCAGATTACCCATTAGGAAATTAAACATCTTTTGGATGTCCAATTAAAGTTCACATACCTATTTTCATATACTTCTAGTTATTTTAGTTAAAGGCCTTATGAACCTTTGCACAATATTAAGTATGCATACACGGTAAGCTTTGCTTTAGTATGATTCGGCTGCATAAATTTTTTTGTTTCAGTAGCACAAATATCAGAGATAATAGCCGATGAAAAAGAACCTGTGACGTCACTCACGCTCATTCAGCAGCGATAATATAGGGAAATCCCTGTAAAAGATAGGTTCACTCCCGCTGCAACCACGGCCACAATTTGACTTCTGTAATTTTGAAACTTTATCAAGACAGTCTTGATAGTATTTTTCAAATAGCCTGAAAGATTTTTTTTTATGACATTCATACAAACCGAGTTATTGTGGTAGAAAGAGGAGCGAAAATGTTGTATAGGAAAACAAAGTTAAATTTTTTGCTTATCTTGCTACCGCAATAACTCAGTCTGTACACACTCCACCAAAAAAATTGTTTCAGTATATTTGACAAATACTATCAAGACTGCCCTGGTAAGGTTTCAAAATTCCAGAAGTAAAATTGTGGCCGTGGTTGCAGCGGGAGTGAACCTATCTTTTGCAGGGATTTTCCTATATTGTCGCCGCTGAATGAGCGTGAGTGACGTCACAGGTGCTTCTTCATTGGCTATTATCTCTGATATTTGTGCTACTGAAACAAAAAAAATTATACAGCCGAATCACACTGAAGCAAAGCTAACCGTGCACTTAATGCTGTGAAAAGGTTCATAAGGCCTTTAAATTGTTGAAGAAACGACTTATCAAATTTCATTTGCAAGCTCACAAAACAGACAGAGATGAAAAATTTATCAGGGTATTTGGCAAACTGAAAATGTTAAAATTACAACAAAAAAATACTTCTGAAATAACCTTAAATAGATAAACAAGACAGCATTGATCAATGAAGTTATAAGAACTTAGTGCAAGAAGCAACAGTTTATATTATAATATATATACGTAATTACAGTACAGAAAAATATTTCTTAGCAAGTTTAAATAATTACAAAAAAATTATAAAAAACATAATTATATTGGAAAAAAAATACTCGCTACATTATCTATATTATACAGTAATACTGTATATTATGTATTCTGCACTCAAGGTAGAATTAAAGAATAGACAGACCACAAAGTATCACAGAGGCAGAGTGGTTTGACCAGCAGAAGATTTGTTGTTGCCACTCACATGACTAGAACGGAGCGATGAACAGGTTGGCGTCAAGATGCCGTACATGGCTTGGACTGTGAGCCTGAAGACGCGCCCGCAGTATGTTTGGACCAAGGAACGTGCTCAGCTGATTCAAGCACTGACTAGCAGCACTTGACGTTAATGCATTTTCACTCTCCTGCAACAATAATAATTAATATTATTAATTAATATCAATGGTGTTCCGTCAAAAACGACTAACTCATTTTATCGCGTCCTCTCAAAAACGACTAACTCGTTTATACATTTTTTTTATACCTGGAAACCCATAGTGCAAAACCGACCATCTCGGCTCGCGATAAAACGAGTTAGTCGTTTTTTTTTAGAGGACGCGATAAAATGAGTTAGTCGTTTTTGACGAAACACCTTCGATATATATTATTAATACTAATTTGGGAGTAATTTGGAAGAAAAAAACATACACAAATTTTTATGCTCAGGGAAGGATTTACTTGCTCAATGAGATGGTTTCTGAGGTACTAGTTTGTTGTAAGCTAATTGATTTATGTATCTCATAAATTGCAAATATTTTTAAGCTGCAACACATTTAGACGACAACTCCAAGATTTCTATAAATTATTAAACAAAATATTGGGAAAACAACAAATCATAATTTAAGGTTTACAGGTTTCAAAAGAATAAAAATGTTGTCTGTGATTTTACTATTTAACGATTCTCGCATATTCAGGGTGTATGGCACATCAGGCCAATTAAATTCCAGGCGTTTTCCATGACTTTTCCAGGAGTTTTCCATGACTTTTCCAGGAGTTTTCCATGACTTTTCCAGGAGTGTTTGAAACATTTCAAGTTGAATACTGACCAACATATTGGTGCTGTCGAAGACGTTTTATTTTCCTTTGAGGATTTATGAAATGTATTTGCCGATATTAGTTAAAAATTTAATAAAAAAAATATATATTATATAAAAAGGTGAAACAAATGCATGTAAAAAAATAATAAAAATAGGCCGAGAGTCCTCAGCAGAATGTCTAAGCATTTTAAGAGTAAATTTTGCTGTAATTTTGGTATGAAAATATTTGCATTTACCAATGGAGTATCGATCTCAATTTTTTTTATTGTAGAAATGGATAGAGGGTGCAAAGTTATGCTACCCTGATTTTTTTCAGATTTTTTACAGCCCTGGAAGTATTTTTAAAAAATTATTGAAAGTCCTTTTTGTGACGTCATGAGGCAGCAAGTCCTATTCTTTTCTTAAGGAGAGGCGCCTCGTGACATCACAAAAAGGACTTTCAATAATTATTTAAAAATACTTCCAGATCTGTAAAAAATCTGAAAAAAATCAGGGTGGCATAACTTTGCACCCTCTATCCATTTCTACAATAACAAAAATTGAGGTCGATACTACATTAAAATACTAAAAAAACACTAAAGTGAAGTGACTTTTCCAGTTTTCCGGTCACAAAAGATGTTTTTAAAATTGCCCATAGCTGTATAATGGCATGCAGTAAAATCTGCTAGTAAAAATTGGGAGTTTCTATTGCATGCCATTTATGGGGAAGGTAATACGCCCAATGTTAAAAAAAAAAAAATCTCTGACATGAAATTTATGAACAAAATTTAAAATGCTCTCCTCTACATCCCCTATCAGTAGCTAAAATATCAGCCTGTATAAAATACATATTCGAGCTAGTTTTTAAGTTATGAATTTTTAAAGTTGATTAATTTAACATGGAAGTTTTCTCCATGTTAGAGTATATAGTCAACTTTATACCTGATATTTTAGCTACTGCTAAGGGATATATATAGAGGAGAACATTTTAAATTTTTTTCATAAATTCATGATCATTCTAATTATTTTTTAAATATGCATGGGATTTAAGGATGAATCTCAGTAGGTTGAGATCTCGCAATTGTACCGCCTGAATGTAACAAGACTTGCAGGGGACTTCGAACTCACCATCAATAGGTGGTATACAAATTTTGAAGCTAATCTGTCTTATCAGTTTTGTGAAAACTGAGGTAGAAGTTTAACATTGGCCTTATGGACGAAAACCGGAAATGGAGCTGTTGTAAGAAAACTGCAAGACTGAATTTGCTCAAACCATAAGTAATTAAGTTTTAGAACATTCTTGATTTTTTAAAATTTAGTTCATTCGATTTGTTTGCAGGGAAATATTCTTTGACTCCAGCAGTAACTGAGATTCATCGTTAATCAAAACGGTAATAAATTTATGCACTCATAAATATATACATGTAGTACTGTACTAGACAAAGGACTGAGAAAAGAGTACTCAAGAGTACAAGTAAAAACTGATGTCAGAGCAATTAACTGAAATTTTCACAAATGATCACTTCAGTTGAGTTCCTCTTTTTAAAATTATAACTTTATTACCAAAAAGCAATGATTTGCATACCAAAATTACAGCAAAATTGTAGATTCCGAGGACTTGTGTTACCTTAATTAAATTATCACAACAAGTCATGAGATAAGGTAAAAAAATAGATTGAGGCGGAAAAACACCAAGCAACCAATAATAAACACTAAGAATTATATTCGAGCGGAGCAAGAATTTTTTTTCACTTTTTATTAACTAATACCAAAAATTCATCATGAAAATGTCAAGTGTGGAAGTAAAATTATTTTCCAGGAGTGCTTACTTGAAATCATTGAAATTCCATGATTTTTTAGCAAAATTTGTAAAATTCCAGGCGTTTTCCAGGAGTTTTTTTAGAGGAAAAAATTCCAGGAGTATTCCAGGTTTTCCATGATTTCCAGACTGCCATACACCATTATTATACTTCAATTGTTAGATATCAGGGGAATTTTTTAGGTTTTATGAATGTCCATTCATTAAAAATATAAAATTTAGAAGATTAGAGGTTTTTTTAACATTTAAGTTTTGTTTCTTTCTGTAAAACAACTTAAAAATTATACTGTAATAATTTTTTATATTAATATCAACCCATGCATCTAGCATAACAATAGAAAAAGTAAATCTCTTACTCATACTCTCATACTTATACACTTTCATTTACAGCTATTCTTAATTACACAACTACCTAAAAGTATGTACATGTAGTTTAAGAACCTCATAATGCATATAAAGTAATGTCAAGATTATTTAAGGGTAAGGTAACGCCACCAATGTTAAAAAAAAATCCCTCTCACAAAAATTCTGAAAAAAATTTAAAATGTTCTCCTCTACACCCCCTATCAGTAGCTAAAATATCAGGTATACAAATACGATCTAGTTTTTGAGTTATGAATTTTTAAAGTTGACCAATTTAACATGGGAGTTTCATTTCTCCATGTTAAAGTAGTCAACTTTAAAAATTTATAACTCAAAAACTAGATCGTATTTGTATACCTGATATTTTAGGTACTGATAGGGGGTATAGAAGAGAACATTTTAAATTTTTTTCAGAATTTTTGTGAGAGGGATTTTTTTTAACATTGGTGGCGTTACCTTACCCTTAAAAGCTTTTCAAGTGAATTATGTAGGAAAAATAAATAATGTGTACTTACTAATGCATAAAATACAGGTTCAAAAAAACTTTCTAGATTAATCTTAAAAGTTTTTTTCCCAACTCCCTTTGCAATAGTTGGTAGATGTTTGCAGAGAGTTTCTAGGAAGTTGAGGTGTGCTGTGTAGTGACGATGTTTACAGACCTCCGCCAGCAGGGGCAGCACTGGTGCAAGGTGCGGGGAAATGAGAGGCACACTCGCCAACTCGGACACAAGACTGACACACCTGTGGACACCACAAACTTAGTAGACATATTGGAAATACTCTACAGGGTTTCTTACCCATCGGCAAGCTCCCAGGGCTGTGAGGCTCGGTGGAACCTGTGGTCAGTGCTGCCCGCTCTGCCCAGTCGTGGTGTCATCACACTGCATACACTCTAGAAAATAAATTGACATGTTAATATTGTTCAGTATGAATTTCCTACAAATTGAATTATAATTTTCATATTTTTAAATACCTCCTGTAAATTTATATATTTTTTATAGGAGATGTGTTTTTTATTGACTATTTTTTAATGTATATTTTTGCAAAGTATGTTATTTGTTATGTATAATACAATGTTTACATTGTTTACAATTTGTATTAAAAGGACCACTAGTAAGTAGTACCTGATTTTGACAGGCTTTCTACTTAGTCTTTTACATATTACAGATTAATAATAATAATAATAATAATAATAATAAATGTTTATTGAGCTAAATGACAACATATATACAGCATATTACAATAAAATACCTGTAAGCTCAATGGGTGGACTGCAAAAGGCAGAACCTAAGCACAAAGTGAACAGCCACCCCAGATTGTGTTAATAATTGAAGGAAATTAAAATTGATTGATCAATCAATTTACCTTTTAGCTATATTTTTACAATTCTTAAATATACGTTTTATATATTGGAAATATTATTATAACTCTGTACTTAAAAGAAATAATAACTAATGACTTCTATACTTATTGTTCAATTTTTGGTATACCCAGACGTGCTTACCTGTTTGCTTCTGATCAGATCTGCTCCATCACTCGGTTGTTGAGCAAGGCCCTGCAATCCTTCTCTGACCTTGGAGAGTACTGGTGCCAGTGCTCCCTCTCCGTGGGCCCGCACTACACTGCCTAGTGCTACAGCGGCACCCGCTCGCACCGAGGGAATAGCATCCTCGAGGTTATGGAAAAACATTGGATAAAGTTCTGGCAATATCTCATCGGACTGTGCAGGGAAATTAAGCACGAAGTTACCGCAAGCCAGGCAGGCAGCTGCAAAAATAAATAAAAAAATAAATAAGACCAAATGGACAACATACATTGTATGAAATTTTTTTGTCACATAAATGAATAGAGGGTACCAAATTATGCTACTCTGAATTTTTTCAGATTTTGTTGAGACCTGTGACTATTTTTAAATAATTATCGAAAGTTCTGTGATTTAAGTTGGCACCCCTGAATCCTTAATAAAAAGGATAGTGCCTGGACGCCTATTGACGCCTCCAGGGGGCGTGGCCGCACTTTCAATAATTATTTCAAAAAAATCTGAAAAAAATTCCGAGTAGCATAATTTGGTACCCTCTATTCATTTCTGTAATAAAATTTTTTCATGTATGTTGTCCATTACAATATATGAAAGTAGTGCACATCTACTAAAGTCAGTTTTATATCTTCAGTAACTTTACTAAATGTCTTACATATTTGTCTTTTGACACTTCTCGACTCCTTCAAATGCCAATAAATGTCACTGAAAAATATAGAGTTCTTTGCTGTTTTTGTTTATGAGGGAAAATAGCATAGCAGGTATACGGACGATCAGGAGGGTAGAAAAGAGAAAGTGGAGGTCCAACTACTATGGCATTAGATAGGAGAAATGAAAAAAAAAAAAAAAAAAGGTTTTGATTGTTCTTTAATGATGCGATATTTTTTATGCTACCTATCGTCTATTGGTGTATTTTTACAATTTTTTTAAAACTGCTTTATTTTGTTTATTTATTTAAAGAAAGATAGAAACACATACGATAGAAAAAGATTTACGAAAATCATTACCCTTTATTTTGTTTAATAAAGTGAAAAAAAAAAAAAAAAAAAAAAAAAAACATGTAATTTGTTTATAAAATAATACTAGTCTGTACATTCTGGTCCTCCATAGGGCAGCCTAACTTACAGGGGCATGACATCAGCGCAATCAACTCTATATTTTGCCTCATGAAACATACTTCTCAGATGGTAAAAACGCTGATCTTATATCTCTCGGGGAAAATTCACTAATATTTTTTTCTATGAATACTGTACTGTAATACGAATGCTCATATTCTTTTCAGAAATTAAGAAATTAGAGTACTATATCGATGGTGCCGCAGCTAATCTGACCAACAGTGAATGACATGAAGTGGCAAAACAGACTAACAAAAAATTCTGTGTGGTGGCTAAAATGACCAATGGCTATTCCTACAACACTGCATGTAGTTTAATTTTGCCATCGCATGGCAATTTCTGTTAGATGTTTTGCCACTTCACGTCATTCGCTGTTGGTCAAATTAGCCGCACCGTGTATGTGCATTATTAGTGGACCATGGTACCCTCCTTGAAATTGAAATGTTGTCTCTACTATGGTTTTTCTCTACTGATTTCTTTTTAAAATGAACTTTCTCTCTTATTATTTTCCCTCCGCCCAATTTTTTTTTTTTTTTTTTTTTTTTTTTTCATTGGCTTTGACTGTTATGACTTATATGGATGAATAAACCAAAAACTAGATGATATACTGTATACTATAAAATACATTTTAATACATTCAAGATGCATAGAATGCATACCGTCTCTGACTGGCCAGCTGTCGTCATGAAAACAATGGAGCAGAGTACGTAGTAACTGAGCAACATAGGGACGTACAGAGTCTGGCTGCAGCTTGGTTGCAAGCTCTGCAATGCACGCACAAGATGCCTCACGCACTGCATGGCTTGTAGATTGTGTTGACTGGGAGTAGAACTCTACGATGGTGGGCAGATGATGCTGTACCAACTCTTTGCCAGCTGAACCAGCAACCTGTCTCCAAGTTTCTTGAGAGTAAATTCGAACTCCCTCAGCAGCATAATATCTAAAAAGTGCAATTTTATTATTGGAAACAAAATATTTTTTTTTTTTTTTTTTTTTTTTTTTAGATAATTCGACGTATTAGATAATTTGATGTATAGATAATTTGATGCATATAGATTATTTGATAAAGTTCTTTTTTGTCAAAAAAGCAATGAGTACATAATGCAGTACGCCATTAACTTTGCAAAAGTTCCTAGCAAGTTCCCTGACATGTTCAGAGCATTTCTGTATCAATTTACGTTCATTTACTGTAGTACATTCTACATTACAGTATCTTTGGGACATTACATATATGCAGCTAGCAGTGCAAAACATGTATCATAATTAATTATATACAATTTCATTCCCATGCAAAGTTCAGCAAAGTATTTACCTATTTACGTTTTTAATAACTAACCTGTTAAGGCACATTCTTGGTAGCAGAGATGGATAAAATGCTTGGCGTGTTTTATCATTCGGTAGAGCCAATAAAAAACGACGTACAGCTACTGAAGCAGCCAATCTTACAGGACTCCACTCATCAGTTAGACCTTCTGCAAACTTTGCTACCAGTGTTTGACCAAGGTCAAAAATAATTCCAGTTTCTATGATGTCTCCTCTATGTTCCGCTTCTGTAGAAAATTAGTCAGTATAAGCAGAGACAAGGAGAGGGCGATGTGGGTGATCCCTCCCCACCAAAGAGGTCCCAAAATATATTGAAGGTGTTCCCACCCCCCACCCATTGCCCCCCCCCCTCCTCCCCTTTCTCCCCAAATTTTTTCAGCCATCAATTGGGTTATTTTGTTTTTTGTCCCCTCCCCAAACATGTAATAGTTAACCCAATAAACAATTATTATTATTATTGCAGGAGGGATAGAGCACCATTCCCCCCTCCCCCCCTCCTTCCCCTGAGCCGCACGCTGGATCCGCCCCTGGCAGAGACAAGTAAAATAATAATTTGTTTTAATAGTAGTGTAGACAAGGGAGAAGGATTAACTCCTGCTCTTGAAATTGGTTGTGGTAAAGGAAAAAATACATGGGCTGGGTGGGTCAAACTTTCCTACACCCACTTCTTAATCCACCCTCCACATGATCTCTGAAGGCGAAGAACCCTTTCCGATTTTTTTCCCTAGCCAACTATTAAGTCATTGTGTTTTATTATTTACCTGCACAGCTGCTTGCCACTGATGCAGAAAGGTAGAATGCTGCTTCTCGGACACCTTGATTCTTATGCTCCAAGGCCCCAGTTAGAATTTCAAGCAGTCCCTCTTCAATGTGTGGTGCAAAGCCACCACCACAACCATCAACAATGGCTTGAAGAGCACGGATATTAGCCTCAAGCAAACCAACATTTGGAACATCCCCACTGGAGCGCTGGAAACATCATTGTTTCATTTAAATTACATTAAAAATTTGCACCTGGAGGCTGGAGGTGATATGATGAGTGTGATCCAAAATGATACTTAAATAAAAATATAATAAATTTAAAAAAAAAAAAAAAAAAATGTAATAAAAGCTTAAGGGTAAGAAATTAGTTTTTGCAATGACATCACAAATATTACTGATTCTAAACAACTGGCTTACATGCAAATATTGTCATCGAGATTTGGTATAATGCCATGGTATGTATTCAGCTCTTCACTATGTATCATTAAATTCCTGTAAACATCTTCCAGAATTTTTTCTCTGACCGTATCTGAATATTGTAGAGATAGCTGCATCTATATAATCCTACTGCACAAAAAAAAGAACTTACTCTCTGTGAAGCACTTGTTAGTCGTTCCATTTCCAAACACTCATCTTGTTTGCTGAGACCTTGTTGAATAAGACGTAAAACAAGTGCTCGGCATTCTTGGTATATTGAGGGTCCAATTTTGCTGCTTAGTGCACCCAGTACTTCCCCTGCAAATATTAAAGAATAATATTACATATAAAACAAACCTCATCATGCTTGTGCATACAAGCGAGTGGCTCATTTGGCACACTTTCCCGAAGGTTTAATTATTGTAATAATCTATGTAAAGTGTCATTAGTATATTTTTTTGAATAAACACATTAAAAAAAAAAAAAAAAAAAAAAAAAAGGAAAAAAAAAGGAAAAAAAGGTCAACGAAAATGATAATTGTCGAGCATTGAAATTCCTGAATTTGAAGTCCTATATATGCCATCCTAGCTCCAATACAATAAATCGTTGAGACCTGTGAATATGCATACTCTGTACTCATACACCAGTACAGTATAATTAGATATGCATACATATGATAGCATGCACACTGCATGTACGGGGGTATTGTCATATTACTGTATATCATACACAATTTGTATACTACTGAATAAAGTATGCATATACAGTACTGCATACAGTATGTACATTACACGATACAGTATGTATGCATATATATATACATATGCATACATACATCATACTGTACAGGTATATGCATACATACTGTACATATGTATGCATACTACAGTAAATATTGAGTTCAGCAGCTCTTGCTGCATTGTTACTGTACAGCATGCCTACCTGCTGCCAGTTGAATTCTTGCTTCTTCTTGACCAGAAAGGATTTTTTGAGCTATTGTTAATATATTGCGGGCAAATTCAGATTCCCTCTCACAATCTAAGTTGATTGAAGGTAAGATGAATTTTACACCCAATAGGCATCCAAGCTTTGCCTCCCATGGACTCCCTTCATCATTTAAAGCGTGCAGTAATGATTTATGAATTTTACATCGTGAATTTTTGTCTAAATTTGGAAAAACACGTTGAAGTTCAACTAAACCTGCATCGCGTTTTAATTTCTCCGGGTTACACAAGCAACTTATCACATCGATCGACATTGTATGTAGTAGTAAACAAGAAACACCAATTCGTTGTATGGATTATGATAATTTTTTTATATCAGCTTTAATTATAAAGCTTTGATTGAACATGAAAAGTGGTGTTTACATTTGTTATCAACGTTTGCAAAGCAGTTTTCGAGAGAAGAATGGTCAGACCGTCAGAGCTTCGGCATCACAGCTGATTGGTCTCCTTGATTCTTGATTGGTAGATGATTTCCCGTAAACAAACCACCGCGACTATTGATCGCGCAGCCCATGGCGTAGCGCCGTCCCCGTAGCCAGCGCTGCCAGCGCACAAGACTATATTATATATTATATTATTGGTTCGAGTTATCGTTTTATTTTAGCTCTTCCTAAGGTACCTAATAATTATTTTCACCACAAAAATCCTTCTTTGCTTTCATGGATTTTTAATAGTTTTCAATCCTTAAAAAATATGTTTTTACGTTTTTACACCTCCCGCGAAGAAGATTAGAGAACAACGGAACGGGCCGGAACAACCGGAACAACCAACATAAAAAAAATTTCGCAAGATTTTGAATTCATATTTATAATTTTTTTATGTCAGTTCACGTCATTTTCTTTCACAAAACGTCATTTTTTTTCACAAAATGAAAAAAGGTGTCATCAAAATTAAATGGTGTGTAAAATTCTGTGCAAACAATTTGGAATGTGATGCACAGCGTTTAGGTAAAATTGTTGAACTTGACTTTGTTATTTTGGCTACCATGACTTCGTGAAAAGGAAAAAAAAAAAAAAGAGGCGTGCACTCGTTGGGGGAGGTTCTTTTTTACTACACTACAGAAAATCGCTCGAATTATGACTAGCTGGTCTATTTAAATCGGTAAGTGACATTCCAATATATAACAATTCAAATCTTTGTCATTCAGGAATATTAGTTTAAAGTATTTTTGTTAGTAATGGTATGCATATCTAAACATGTGAAAAAGACGCTGCAAGCCTCGAATGCTTCCAGTCCATGGCAGCAAGCGGCTTGTGAATGGTGGCAAAGAGGGGAGTCCATTCCGAAAATAAACTTTTAAATTAAATTGTAGCTGATGTGCAGACTTCACTTTCGATGTCATATTCAAATTGAATGGATTCTCTGGAGGATTCAAATTACTGTAATAGTTATATTAAAAATTCTAAAGTTTAATCCTATACTGTAGTAGGAGTTGTAGGACTGTATGTACTGTAGTCCTCTATTGTATGTCGTATGCATGTATGATATGCATACTCATATGCATATACATACCAGCTATGCATACATACGCGGCAGCGGCGCGGCGCGCTTATGCATATATATAACAACATAATATGCATGTAGGCGTATCATCGGTATCACAAAATGCATTCTATGGTATAGTGGAGGCGTGGACCAAGGGGGGGGGGGGGGGCCTGGGCACCCATCGAAATTTCGGATTTAATATGGGCAAGATAGGCATTTTCCCCACTCCAAAATCTTTTTTGAACATAGAGGGCACCCCCCGAATTTTTTTTTCTAGATCCTTGCCTGTGGTATATGCATATAACACATAATTATACATAATATATGATACATAATACAGATAATACTGTTTGGAGTTTATACAGTATGCAGCATTATATTATATTATTATGTGCAGGCGCGGATCCTAGAGGGAGAGGGGGGGGAGAGCGATCGTCCTGTCCCGCAAAAGGTCCCAATATACATTGAAGGTGTTACCACCCCCACCCATCGCCCCCCTCCTGCTTCAAAATTTTAACCACAAAGCGTACATTCAATGTACGTACGCTCTGTTTTAACCAAGGATGATATGTATGCTCCTTGGTTTTAACATTGTGGGCACCGCCTTCCCCCCCCCCCCCCCCCCCCCGAGTTGCGAGCTGGATGCGCCCCTGGCCCCTGGTATGGTGTTTCCATTGAATAGGCGGCGCCTTCCTACTGGATATGACTACATTCAGGGGTGTCAAACTCGCGGGCCGCATGCGGCCCGCGAGGTCGTTTTTATGCAGTGGCTCGTCAACAATTAAATAAAAAATAATAAAAATAATAATGAAGTTTACGAATAAAACATTAATAAAAATAAAATTGTCAAATTTAAAAAAATCGTCTTAAAAAACTTATATTTTTAGTGAAATACCCCTGTTTTTGTATGACAAATTTTATGTTAAAAAAAATTAACTGCCATGCCCCCTTATTTAAAATAAATCACGCCTGCGGCGGACTACTGAGGAGCTGGCGCCCCCGGCCCAGATCCCCAACCCCAAGTGTTCCATGTTTCATGAGCAGTGTGTCGTCTCAAAAAGTTTGAGAAGCCCTGCACTACCTCGACCTCAAAACCGTAACCCCCCCACCCCCCAAGGCGCAACGGCCCGCGGTCAGTTGCAGTTTCTCCTGTGTGGCCCGTCACTAGAAATGAGTTTGACACCCCTGACTACATCATTGCTTTACATAATGTCATGTACAGCAAGAGGATAAATTTAATGTACTCACGTGATCATTCCATAGACGACATGGCGACTATAATGGATATTTTTTTTTTACATTCCGGGACGTATATTGCAAAAAACTTGGGCTAAGTTTGAATTTGACCCCCCCCCCCCTTTTTAGTCCCTATAATATCCTTTAATTAATATCCTTTAATTAATAAGTGACGTCTTATGACGCCTAGCTCCCTCTGTTACACTCTGTCTGTACCACTGAACGATTAATTGATTAATTGGTTTGCATTTTGGGGAAATTTATACATTTTGGTCATATATGCCCCCGTACCACTGAACGCTCTAGGTCTGTTCATAAATACATACTGTAATCAATTATGTAATTTAATAATATATTGATTATCCTTATGTTCCACATGTACAGAAGGTTAGAATACAATATAGAAATTTCTTTATTAGGCGATGTTTGGCCTGACAGCCATTCTTACACATAACCTCAAATACAAATTAATAATATTGTATACATCAATAATAATTAATTTTTTTACTGTATGTCATGCTTGGAACAATTTACCCCTAGGTATTAGATCTCTTAATGGCTTATTGTTTTTTTCAAAATTAAATGCTTATTTATTGAGTCATTCATTGTAAATAGTTTGTTTATTGACTTTTTGTGTTGTTTACATGCTTAATTAATTATAATAATTATTTACACGCATGTTATCTTATTGTTATGTTTTCCTCGATATTATTATTTTAATCGTTAAAAGGGATACTATTCGCAACCTTGTTGTGATTTGTTCTTTAAAGGACTGTTATAGTGTCACCTGCCAACTGTTATGTATGTAACATGTGGGAAATATAATAAAATAAATAAATATTTACGAACAGACCTTCTGTCTGTATTTTCAATAATGTTTTAAAATGTTAAAAAAAATAAATAAAAAAATTTGAGTGCATGGGGGAAATGCCTATATTGCCCATGTTAAATCCTAAATTTCGAGGGGGGGGGGGGGAATGTCTCCCCTGGATTCGCGCCTGATTGATTCCCATAACCTAAAAAAAAAATCAGAATTGTAAAATTTGGTGCCCTCTGTAACCTCTGTTCATTTCTGCAATAAAAACTTTATGTAAGTTTTGTACGTACGTCCATATGTGTTAATTAGTAAAAGGTCCTTGAATTTCTGTAGTATTCGATGTCTTCCGCTTGGCAACATGGTCATGAATGACCATGCATAAAAATTAAAAAAGCAAAGGACAGTTGATAGTTGTCTGATAAACTGTAGCTGAATAATATAAATCAGGGATCGGATGCAGATGCAAGATGCACACGGATGCGCAAAAAAAAAAAAAATCCCAGATGCACGGGGAAAAATGAATGCATCCGGATGCGCATCCCAGATTCATGAAAAATAATTTTGCATCTGGATGCGCATCCCAGATGCATGAAAAATAAATTTGCATCCGGATGCGCATGCATGGATGCACGAAAAATTAATTTGCATCCGGATGCGCATCTTGGATGCACGAAAAAAACGCGTGCATCCGGTCCCTGTAATATATATATGAAACGTACCACCTCTTATTGTTTGAAACATGGGAAACGGGACACTTTCTCCTTGTATGTCGGTACATGTGTCGTTAACAAAACTAATTAAGATATTATTATTACTATGATATTACTAATATAAAGAAATTATACATAATATTGTACTAAATGTTATACAGCAATATTAATTCATAATGTTTTATTGCTTTTCGATTGCACATAACAATATATTAAGCACGTCAAGTCACAATATCACATATCAACAAAAATAGTGTGTTGTGATAATATAAGGAAGCTTCATAATTTTTTGTCTGCGATATTTAGTGCAGTACCTGTAGTAAAATTTGTAACTTCATTTTTAAATTCAACGCTATAAAGTATTATGTAAACACAATATCTTGGAGACCTTGGTGTCATGAATAACGGTATATATTTATTGTCTAATTAAGTATTAGATTTATGAAAAATGGATTCTGTGGTTGCTATAAAACAGTAAAAAATGTAAAAATACTTCACGATGTTAGTGAAATAATCAAATTACTGTAAAAAGGTTGCAAGCTGTGGAAGAATTAAGGCCTGTTCGTAAACCCTCCTGCTCGGTGCAGAAAGTGTACACCGAGCAGGGTTTACGAACAGGCCTTTAAATAGCCACGCAAATTTGAATGTTTGGTGACGTCCGTGATTCAGTTGTGAAGAATAATATTATTATTTTCATCGACCAGGTGTGGGAAGCCTTGAAAATAGAATAATAGAATTGCCATTTGGTTTGCTAAACTCGATCGCTGTACTGGAGAGCAGTGAGTGAATAATGATTCCAAGGGAGTTGGACACAACGTATAATATAATGTACGTTGCATTATTTTATTTTCCCGTGACTTATCGTCCTGCCTCATCTTTAGAGTTTCAGATGATAGCCAAGTTTTAAAAATTATTCAATTAGATCTATAGATATTCGTATAATGACACGAATAGCGGTATGTTTTTGTTACGTTGCCCTAGGCGTTAAACTGTATTTTCTATTTATACACTTCTCGCTTTTTTTTTTTCTCGGTTGTGTAGCTTGTTACTGCCTGTAATTTTTTAACGCATACGTAATTGTTTGTTTATTTTAAATAATTGAAATTATTAATATTTTCTTTGCATTAAAAAAACGATAAAGGGGAGGGGCTGTTATAGTGTTGTTTGACGTATTTACGAGAGGAATAGAAGGGCCTGCCCGGCAATGACCCTGACCATGAAAAGAAAGAGGGAAGCCAGGCTTGTTGGTCGTGCTTCTTGTCTAGCAGCATCGACGCCGCGCCGTCGCTCTTCGTTCTGTGTGTTGGCCGTTGGCGTTGGCCGGCCACTCTTCTCTGCTGCTGGGCCAGCGGGCTCACCCGAACTTGCCAAGCTTTTCGTGGAGCGTCGTCGTCGCGGCGCGCTGCTGCAGCGGCGGTGTCGGGTCGAGGAGGGAGCGAGGGAGAGAGGGAGATAGGGATCGGCGATAGTGAAAAAAGTATCGATACTTTTTATATCGAGTACTTTAAAAAGTATCAATACTCATCAATAGTATCGGCCCAAAATGTATCGATATTCGATATATCGGAAAATATCGGCGGGAACATCAAAAACTACAAAGAAGCATAGGAAAGCAAGTTGTCCCGATAGTTCAAAATATCGTCACTAGGTGGCGCTGCCTGCTCTCTAATGTTAAATTTTTTAAAAATATCGGCCAACGATACTCACAAAAAAGTATCGATTACCCGATAATTATCGGCTTGGAAAAGTACTCGATACTATCGATATATCGTCAGAAAAGTATCGGGTATCGAGTATAATCGATAAATATCGCCGATCCCTAGAGGGAGAGCAATCCGAATGCGTGCGTGTCCGCGGCAAGCGGCGCTGTGGCGACCGACTGTGGCGCAGGCAAGCAGGCAGCGTTGGCGGGGAGCGAACGAGCCAGAAGGAAGGAGAGAAGGCGAGAGAGTCGCGAGACAAAACTCACGTACTCACACTCACAAAGCTCTGACTGGCTCATCGCTATCATAGCAACTTTCCTCGACGCTTCTAATTATTATATTACTTACTTTGTTTCATGAACAAGGTTGATGTCAATTTAATTTGATACCTTGTTTGTTCC
Source organism: Siphlonurus alternatus (assembly GCA_949825025.1). Classification (NCBI taxonomy): domain Eukaryota; kingdom Metazoa; phylum Arthropoda; class Insecta; order Ephemeroptera; family Siphlonuridae; genus Siphlonurus; species Siphlonurus alternatus. Next base: position 22,562,867 of record OX463778.1, read on the forward strand.
CTAACAGATGAGCGAATCCCCCCAGCCGAGCAGATGTTTCGAGAGCAAGTGAATCGACTGTCATTGTGGTTCGAACAATGGAACGAATGCGAACAAACCGTGGCGCTTTATTCTTTATTAAAGCGCCTCTCACCTCAGCAAGGTCGATTTTGCTCGTTGGTTCTTGAGCAATGTCTTGCAGACTGCTCGGAATTACAACTTCAAGAACAACGTGCCAATAATCCTGGTAAGAAAAATATTCAACCTTATTGTTTTCTACCTATCCCCTTTTCATATAGGTTTCTTTTGGATATAGCGATAAAATCAATTTAATTTAATCAAGTTAAAATTTCGGTGCATTCTTTTTATTCTGTATTTAGTATTCTCTTTATTGTTTATCACTCAAAGAATTTGTAATTTAGATAGCAGTGCCTATTCATAGTCGTGGAGTAAACAGATAAAGTGTAAACACCAGCCGCCTACAGCCTCCCTCCACATCTCTCTCTTCTTGAAGCTTGCCTCTCCCCAGCCCTCCTCTCTGCTGGTCTAGCAGTCACCTCTCTCCTCTCTGGCAGGCTTACTAGACCTCCCCCTCTCCTACAGACTGCAGCAAGTGCCGCTGCATCCAAGCTTACCACAAAATGTCCATGATTTTTTTATATATATATTTATTTTTTTTAATATAAAATTTATTGAGGGAGGTCAGTTTTTTTCAACATTGAAAATTTGTCTATTCTAATTGAAGATGTTAATTGTTTAGCACTCAATTGTTTATTGAATTTTCTTTAATTAAATTAAGTTTTAATTAATTGTTATACTTTGGAATACAGGCAGACACAGAAAAAAAACGGGGGGTGTTTTTTTTTTTTTTTTTTTTTTAATAATACTACATACACATGTGAGAAAAGGCTGACCATGTTAAATTCAAAATTCTCTCCTTCCTGTTTCCACATACAATTAATTCATAATTATAATTACTAAACTTTATTATTAATATTTTTGATGCAATGTTGTTTTCACCTGAACATAAATTTGAAAAAAAAAGTTATATCGGCAAAATGTGATTTTGAAATGTGACTTATGAAAAGTCACATTTCATAATGCTTTACTATTTCAGATATTTCTACTTGCTTATATTTAAAGCATCCAAACATCATTCCATTACCAATACTTAACAACACAAAATTTGAATTAGCTTTGCTCCTACATGTAATTTTATTTCTTCAAGGGTTAATACTGACAATGAGATGTTGGTTTCAGGCTTTGTGTCAGGACTGCTAGGTGAGGGAACGAGGGAGGGCTCACTACCTGTCTCGCCTTTACTTAACCACCTGCTGCTGTTGCGGCCTGGTAATGCTGACGCCAAGGCCTGCTACCTCTCTCTGATCCCACGAGTCCTGGGGGCAGCCGTGGAAACGGGCATCAATATTGAGTCTGCCAGACAACTGCTCTCGTACAGCTTGATACATCCCGCCATAAGCACGGATGACCGAAGGGTCCTCACTCAGTGGCTGAGACACCTGGAAGATCGTATCTCAAACCCGGCACCTCTGGCGGTACCTCAGCATGAACAAGGCAACAATTGGGATATATTGGGAGGAGCACATCACAATGGCCAAAGTAAGTGTAACTTTTTATTTGTGGGAGGGGACACTTTTTTTTATTTATTTCCTTATACTGTTTGAGAAAGACAGTTATAAATTTAGGATGTAAATAAAAAATGATGTTCTTCATTTTAAAAGGATGGTGAGCATTTTTTTATATGAATTTTCCTTTGAATAATCATTGTTCAAGTATAGTCACTGCGCACTAATGAATGTAGTTATCTATGGTAACAAGATTGCATAGGTACCTCCAAACTGCTTGCTGTATTAAGAGTTACTAGATTTAGCAACAATATAATGATTCAAGGTTAATGTATACAGCTACTATATTTTAATGTTTGCATGCTTACTTTACGACGTGACGCTAACAGTGAGGTGGTGGTGTTTCAGTGGGGTTCCTGTCTGACTGTCAGCCTCGTGTACGACGTAGCAACAGCCTAACTCCACCTGTGAGCATCCCCCAATCAACAACAGATCTCAGCAGCTCGCAGGTATGCTGCAGCTTTGAGAGAGGAGGGTACGAGAGGTTGTGACCTGGTGTAACTGTTGCAGGACGACCTGTGTGCGCGCCCCAAGCCGCGCAGTTTCTCGCTATCTTCGGAGCATGCTCCCCTCTCACCACAGAGCTCTCTTGCTTCTTCAGGCAGTGGATCCGAGTCCCACCTTGATGAGTTGAGGTCCCATGCCAACCACTTTGCCAGCGATGTCTGTGGAATGAGGGGTGAGTTTTTTTAAAAGTTTTTTCTTACTGTAAATAATGATAAATAATAATTTTAGATAAGTGTTAAGCAATTATGTTATTTGTTAGTAATGGGGTACTGACCGGTATTTGAGTAGCAATATTACTAAAAAGTACTGTGAATTTTATGAAGAACGAGCAATTATGTTATTTGTTAGTAATTGGGTACTGAACGGTATTTGAGTAGCAATATTAGTAAAAAGTGCTGTGAATTTTATGAAGAACGAGCCCTATTAGAGCATTCTACAACAATTTGCTGATTTTAGATGAATTTTTAAAGCTCTTTTTGATGACGTCACAACATTGCTTCCTAAATGGGAAAATGCATCAGTTAACATCGCTAAAATGAAAAGTTATTGAGGTAGGAATTTGAAACCTTCATTATCGTGATTCTAGCACCTAAAAACCTTGCAAATGAAGTTTTGGTTACAGTATGTACATTTAAATATTAAGAATGGGATTTGGCAATGTTAACTGATCTATTTTCCCATTTAAGATGCAATGTTGTGACATCATTTTTGAGAGGTTTTAAAAATTCATTTAAAATCAGGAAATTGTCGTAGAATGCTGCAATAGGGCTCGTTCTTAAAGGGGGTGTGACTTTTCAAAATTAAAAATTCACCAAAAAATCTTCTTTCCAAAAATGTAAATTTCACTTTCCTCCGACTCCCCGTTTCTTCCCTACCGCCCGGTCAAAAGTCTACTATGACGTCACATTACTTAAGGTCGCGCGCAAGAAAGCAAGCAAGCAAGTGGCGGCGAGCGCTAAAATCCACGTTTTCGCGTCTTTAAGCCCGCCTAGCAGCCGACAGCAAAGAGATAAAAATTATCCGCCACGGGATAGTTTTATCTAAAGAACATTCTGCGTTTGTATCCGCTTTCGGCATTTCTTCATTTTAATTAGGAAATTAAATATCACGATGCAAACTCAAATTTTTTACAGATTTCTTTTGTCAACTGACTTCAAACACATAAAATATTTTATCAAGCATCTAATAACTTTATTGTAGACACACGTATTGGATTGACATATTATATATGTACAGTACATACGACTTATATTATCATGTATATGGTATTTCAACAGTATTTTAATTACCTATGATTTTAGCCGCAGCCTTACATTATATAAATTTATATATAATTATAAAATCACGGCAAACACGCAACTAAAACTGTTATCATTTTGTGCATTATCGCTATTTAATTACTTTCTTCGACGTTTGCATTTAAGTTATATAAATATGCAGCATATAGTGATTATTCGATATTACCATTATTAATTAATAATACAATATACTTTAAATTATTATATTTAGTCTAACATACATATAAGGCATTATATATATCTTTTATTGCACTCATTATACGCTTGCTATTATGCATATACGGAAATTTATAAATAATTATGTGATTCAATTAACTAAAGGTGCAGTGATAACAATCTGAGAGATAACGTGGAGGAGGCGAAGTTATTGAATGCTGATGCAAAACAAATTTTTACAAAACTGAACTGAAAAAATCTCCCTACATTCTTGCTCCCTTATGTGTGCGACAGGTACTGTCCGCTGACACTGAAAGCCAGAGTAAGCCCACGTGTCTATAAAGAAACAAAACTTTGCAATTATAAATAATTATATATTTTTGCCTCAAAATCGAATTAAAAATTTGTTCATTATTTGTATTTATAATAATATGTAAAATCTAAAATCATTGAACCGATTGAACGTACAGTACTATAATGCTATATATTATATATTTATATAGTCTACGACTAAATAACATCTACGACTAAATAACATCTAAGACTAAATAACAGTTAACATTATAATAATATAGTAATACCATACAAATACTATATTATATAATGTTAATTGTTATTTAGACGAAATATAATATAGTATAGTACTGTACGTTCAATCGGTTCAATGATTTTAGATTTTACATATTATTATAAATACAAATAATGAACAAATTTTTAAATCGATTTTGAGGCAAAAATATATAATTATTCATAATTGCAAAGTTTTGTTTCTTTATAGACACGTGGGCTTAACTCTGGCTTTCAGTGTCAGCGGACAGTTCCGGCCGCACACGTAAGGGAGCAAGAATGTAGGGAGATTTTTTCAGTTCAGTGTTGTGAAAATTTGTTTCGCATCAGCATTCAATACCGTCGCCTCCAAGTACTTTTGGAGTTGCACGTTGTCTCTGAGATTGTTATCACTGCACTTTTAGTTAATTAAATCACAAATTTTTTTTATAAATTTCCGTATATGCATAATAGCAAGCGTAATGAGTTCAAGAAAATATATAAAGCCTTATATGTTTGAACCAACTTGCAGCGCAGATGATCCCCGTCGATTGAATCGCGGTAAATATTCTGGTGCCCGAGTCTGCTCTGCTGTGCTAGAATTACGCTGGAATTACGTACTAGAATTAAATTACAGAAACCCTAATATTATTAGTATTCTTACTTTGAGCTCTGAATATAAATAAAGCTTTTATGTTATATTATTTTAACTCAAAGGGAAAGGGAGTTTCCATCTATACATTTGGACCGGAAACACCTTTATATATTATATATAAATACATATACATATATATATATATATATATATATATATATATATATATATATATATATATATATATATATATATATATGTATATGTATATATGTATATATATATATATATATATATATATATATATATTACAATGACACTGAATATTAACAACAAGAATTAAAAGCAGAACTGGTGTGATAAATTATGCATGGGGCAGCCTCTAATTAAGTTGAAGATTAATTATAATTATTAACAATTATTTCGTGATTATTATAAAAAATATAATAATTCAAAGTATATTGTATTAATAATTAATAATGGTAATATCGAATAATCACTATATGCTGCATATTTATATAACTTAAATGCAAACGTCGAAGAAAGTAATTAAATAGCGATAATGCACAAAATGATAACAGTTTTAGTTGCGTGTTTGCCGTGATTTTATAATTATATATAAATTTATATAATGTAAGGCTGCGGCTAAAATCATAGGTAATTAAAATACTGTTGAAATACCATATACATGATAATATAAGTTGTATGTACTGTACATATATAATATGTCAATCCAATACGTGTGTCTACAATAAAGTTATTAGATGCTTGATAAAATATTTTATGTGTTTGAAGTCAGTTGACAAAAGAAATCTGTAAAAAATTTGAGTTTGCATCGTGATATTTAATTTCCTAATTAAAATGAAGAAATGCCGAAAGCGGATACAAACGCAGAATGTTCTTTAGATAAAACTATCCCGTGGCGGATAATTTTTATCTCTTTGCTGTCGGCTGCTAGGCGGGCTTAAAGACGCGAAAACGTGGATTTTAGCGCTCGCCGCCACTTGCTTGCTTGCTTTCTTGCGCGCGACCTTAAGTAATGTGACGTCATAGTAGACTTTTGACCGGGCGGTATGGAAGGAACGGGGAGTCGGAGGAAAGTGAAATTTACATTTTTGGAAAGAAGATTTTTTGGTGAATTTTTAATTTTGAAAAGTCACACCCCCTTTAAAGGGGTACCAAAGTGAATACTTTTTTTACATGTTCGGGCAGCTACGAATTATCCTGATATCCCTGTGGCTCAATATTTTCGTACAATGCCTAGTTATTTTACGATTAATTATTTAGTTTGAAAAGTGAGTTTGATAACCGTTGGTTGATTCAAGTCTATGCGCTCTAGCAGCAGCCGCCGATACAACGAGAATCTCCCGCGAATTGGGGGAACCTCCTCCCGCCCCCTTCTTGTCGTATCACCGGCCGCTGCGGCCGCGGGCATGCTTGAATCAACCAACGGTTTTCAAACTCACTTTTCAAACTAAATAATTAATTGTAAAATAACTAGGCATCGTACGTAAATATTGAGCCACAGGGATATTAGAATAATTCGTAGCTGCCCGAACATGTAAAAAAAGTATTCACTTTGGTACCCCTTTAATGAAATTTTCGTGCCTTTTGAAATGTTGACAAAAACTTAAACTTTTTTTTTTTTTTTTTTTTCAGTATCCCATTATACTTTAATGTATTAAACATGAAGAAATATATAGCAGTTTACAGTCAATTTCATAGTCCATAAAAGTTAGATTATTATTATTATTAAATCACTGGAAATCTGATTGTGGTGTTGTTGTAAATGTCCAGATGTGCCCCAGTGGCTGAAAAGCCTGCGTCTACACAAGTACGCTTGGCTGTTTGCAAGTATGACGTACGAGGAGATGCTGAGCCTGTCGGAGGAGGTGCTTGAGTCTCGTGGGGTGACCAAAGGGGCTCGCCACAAGATTGTGCTGAGTGTTCGCAAGCTGCGAGAGCGTCAGGCCACGCTAGCCCAACTTGAGCAGGATGTGATGAAGGGTGGCAGTCTGCGAGCAGCCCTCGAGGAGCTCAGAGCCATTTTGATAACGCCAATCAAGGCCCCCGAGCCAGACTGCCTTGAGCAAGATGACCTGCCCAGGCAGTTTACCAGGGTCATCGGCAAAGGTAGGTCTGATGAGTTTGTTTATGTCCAACTTTTTTTATCCCCCCCGTGCAGTAGAAAATTTTGCTAGAAAGTTTAAATTTTCCCTCTTCCTTTTCTTAGTCTTTTTTTTTTAACCCATTTAGTCTGAATCTCCATTTGTTGGTTCTGCAGTGTGCACCCAGCTGTTGGTGAGTGGACAGGCAGACGACGAGGCAGTGGGATTGTTCCATGGATTACTGGACCGCTGTCTCACCCATGAGGCATTCACACAACACCGCTCGCGCATCACCACTTGGCGTCAGCAGCTGATGCAAGTATGGCCGCCGCTGGGAACTTTGCACGAACAGCCTCGCAACACGCCTCCCAGGAAGTAAGTGCAAGCTCAGTCTGAGAAGTTAACCTCGTACAGTCAAATTTCTGTTATATTCCTTCCGGAAGTTGTTGGAAGTGAATGCTTTCTAGACTTCCTGTTCATATCAGAGGTTTGAAATTTTGAAAACAAGTCAATATTTTTATTGCAAACGTGCCTGCAAAATTTCGAACTTCAAATAAAAACAAGAAAGACAAAACCCACTTACTTGTTAGTTTGTTAGTTCAGGCTACTTCCTATGGGAATATCGAATTAATTTTACTGTGCTGTCATTTGAATGAAGGTGGGAGGGAAGGTCTTTAGCTGGTGTGTATTTCAGGATCAAGCCAACAGGCTTTTCTGTAATATTGCTTAATTGCTTATCCACTTTTTGGACTATTTTATATAATTACGGTATATATTCATATATTGTCATCTCTTCATTGTTGCCAATTGGGAGTTGTTGTGTAATGTAGCAAGAGAAAACATTTACTGAAGGACTTTATTATTAAAGCTAAAAGAAATAAAAAAAATTGTGTTGTATTGTATGTTTCTCAATAACCTATATTGTATACAGTATTGCCTTGCATTTTTCTGTTTTTTTTTTCTGTGCTTGGTTCCTTATTTTATATACTAATGCCACACTCCATGTTCCAGGTGGAGCCATCCTCCCTTCCCCAATGGCATAAGCACTGAGTGTCTTGGTCGTGGCCGCCCGCTGCAGGCTCCGGCCAGCCGCTTCTCATCCAACGGCCACATTAATCGTCCCGGGCAGGGCTCTCCTCCGGTGCTGGCCAGCTCGTTCCCAGTGGGAGCAGGCTCGCTGCTGAGCTCAATGCACCGTGCAGGACTGCCAAGCGACTCTGGCAACTCCTCTGCTTCATTCTTTGCAAAGAGACCCAGTCTTCAAGACTCGCTGGCAGAGGTAGGTTTAAAACAAAGTTTTAAGTATATCCTTTGCTTTAGTCAAAAATAGTACTGTTACCAGAATACCACACCAGCAGTGGTGAAAGTAAGCCGGTGCGCGCCAGTGCGCCACACTGGTAAGACATTTGACGCCAGTGCGGCGCACTGGTAAGACACTGATCAAAATTTATTGAAAATAATCAATTTTTAATAAAATTAATAATATTTTCAAAATCAAAGAAGTTATGTTGTAAAACATTAATCATGTTTAAATAATTAATGACAATTTTCTTATACAATTCGTACCTTTGTCTCACGAAATTTAATTTACTCTTTCTTTTGAGTTAAAAAGCTCCTAAGGAAAACAATTAAAATCAACTATTTACTTTACTATGTCGAGCTAACGATTATTATTTTTTTATTTTAAATTTATATAGAAATAGTTTTTAATATTTTTCTCAATTTATTTAAATTTCTGTAGGCTTACTGGGTTTACTATTTTATCTTCGATTTTTATGAAGAGACAGATATTTATTAGACCGTGTAATATTTCTTTCAATATATATTTATTTTATTTTTTTAATTCTTGAATGGCGTTTTGAATTTTGCTGATGCGTTATAAGTTATAATATATTATACTATACCCCACGAATTTTATTACATTTTTTTCTGTCTCATTTATTGTACAAAATTAACACATTTTTATTAAAATTAATTTTTAATTACAATAAAGTCAGGAGGCAGAGGGCGGAGTGCCTTCTCTGGCCTCTAAACTACCTCCGAGGTATAGGTATATTTTAGAGGGTTCATTTACGCAAGGAGTTTAAAAAAGTATATTATAGGGCAAAGGATTCGGGATCGTAGGACTCGTAGGAGATCAATCGCAGTCGGTGCTAGATTAATAAAATTCAGTCGTCTTAAAAAATTCTTCATAGTAATGAATTTTTTAGAAAAGCAAACAAAAAATTTTAATCTGAATGAGTTTGTAAAGATTAAGTGTAACAAAATTTTAGCCACATGCATGCGACTTAAGCATTGCTAGCAAGAAGTGAAGAAATGAGTAGCTAACAATAATGCAGCAGCTATATATTAGGGCCGAGATGACTGCACATTTGGACCATATTTAATATGGCTAGATTTTAATTCCTATCGATGACAAAGGGGAACAATAATTGCCACAAGATCTAGAGTAAATAAAAATTAATTACCGAAACAAATATAAACATTACAATTTATAATTAAAAAGAATTCTCTCGCGTTTTTTTTTTTTTTATGTATTTTTTTTAAGGCATATTCAAAACATTAATTTAAATTTTAAATATTTGAAAATGTAATAGGTGACCAAATCGTAACAGTTAACTAAAGTATTTTTATATTTTTTACTATATTAATACTGCTGTTATATGAGCAATGAAGATCGACGTGCTTTCAATTTAAAGCACTCGGGATTTTCTTTCGTATTAAAAATTGTAATAGCTGTTATATCTACAATATATTTAAATATTTTTTTTATGAATTTAATGTGAGAATCACTCATTTCATTTTTTTTTTTTTTTTTTATTATTTGAATAATTATTTAATTTTACTTAAAATGAAGATGCATTCAAATATTATAAATAAATTTTAAAACCACTTTTCAATATAAGAAAAATTAAGCCACGCCCCTTTTTCCCAAAAAATCGCACCTCCGGCGGGGGTTTTGGCCCTTCAGGCCTCTATCTGAGGCGCACTGGTAAGAGATTGAAACTACTTCACCACTGCACACCAGTATAACTAGTCCCCCCGCTCCCACCACCACCACCACCACCACCATAGGACTAAATTTTTAACAGTAATGAAAAATATATATATATATATATATATATATATATATATATATATATATATATATATATATATATATATATATATATATATATATATATACATTAAAAAATAAAATAGTTTAAAATTATTTTATTTATTTTTATTATTATTTTTTTAATGAACATATTTGGACATTGAGTAATAATGTGATATTTAGCGGGGAGGCAGGGAAGCAGTCAGTCGGTGTCAGTGTCAGTGTCTTTTTTTTTTTTTTTTTTTTTTTTTTTTGCGACGAGGTTGATATAGTCACTTTTTCATTGCACTACATGCAATAACCATGCTGACAAAGCCACTTGTCTTGTACGCAGACTTCCCCTGTATTTGAATTATTGTATTGTTATCGCAGTAACAAGAACTGTGCAGTATAAAATAAATACTAACTTGATATTAACAGCCCCTACAGGCCCACCTTTGGATGCAGCATACTCGCAGTGCTCCTCCTAAGCCAAGTCAATTCTGTGGACTGGCAGCGTTCGGGAAGGTGTCCCCAACCCAAGAGCCGGAACCAGAGATCAACCTGCGCCTCGAGTCTCTGTGCCTGAGCATGACTGAGCATGCGCTGGGTGGCACAGGACTGGGGGAGCTGTAAGATGAAGGCGACCACAGCAATAGCAGCAGAGATGGCGGTAGCATCAGGAGGCGCCGCCAACCATGCTCGCCAACATGACTGCCCTATTCTCCTTGTGATGGAGTTACAAGACTGACAACATTTTTGGGTGTTACAAAATAATCACTCCTTTTCTACATCATTGTTTTAATTGAGAGAAAAAAAGGAAGAAAAAAAAAAGAATAAGCATTATAAAAAAAGAAAAAAAAGAAAAATTATAATATTTCATTAAATATTACAATTATTATAAGAATTGCTGTCAATTTATCAAGAGATTTTTTTCTTATAGATATAAAAAATAATATATACTGTATGTTTATTAATCTCAAAGTTAAACACAAGAAGTACAAAAATTTACAGAAATGATTGGTACAGCATGGCTGTGGCTTATATAATAGGCAAGGGATGTTTGTAAAAGTTTTTTAGCCTAAACTAGGCCGCACCAGCTATTGACCATAAATAATTAATTAAGCTTTTATTATTTTTTGTTGTTTGTGGCCGGTTCCGTATATAAAATTTATTTGTCTAGGTGGTTTGTTGTTCTGGTTGTTGTATTGTGCTGGAGCAGTTATATTAAGATGTAATAAAAGTATAATTGCGAATGATTTGTTAAAATATTTACCCAACTGAAAAATATATCAGTTGGCCTGCAGTGCATGGTTCCATGTTATCACGCAAGGTTCTCTTTTTACTTTAATATTTTTTTTATTTAAATATTATAATATTAATGTCATGTGGGCTTGCTTACCCTTTATTCATTTTTTTTTTTTTTAATTTTTACTGTATGAAAATTGTCTCCTTTGTGAGAAGGCCCGTTACTAAAAGATGTTCAATGGAGTAGTGACCTCAATTTTTTTTTATTGCAGAAATGAATAGAGCGTGAAAAGTTAATGCTACCCTGATTTTTTTCAGATTTTTTAGAGCCTGGGAACTTTTTTAAAAAATTATTGAAAGTCCTTTTTCTGACGTCACGCGGCGGCAAGTCCTATCTTTTTCTTAAGGAGCGGCGTCTCGTGACGTCACAAAATGAACTTTCAATAATTTTTTAAAAATAGTTCCCGGGCTCAAAAAAATCTGATAAAAAATCAAGGTAGCATAACTTTGCAAGCTCTATCCATTTCTGCAATAAAAAAAATTGAGGTGGATACTCCATTTAAAAAAAAAAAACGGTTCCTTTTTGTGTTTATTTTTTATTTATTTTTTTATTTTTTTTTTTTGTTTAAAAAAAAAAAAAAAAAACAGAAAATAATTTATTGGCGTCCAACTTTTTGTAATGGGCGTCTATTTCTGACTGAGGCAGTGATTCCTGCCGCGTAGACTAGATGTTTAAGCACTGATAGGATAGAGAGATGGGCAGGCAGCAATGAGTTGACTGATCGGTTGCAATGACATCTGGAAGACGTGCCCATTGTTTGGTGGGTGGATAACGTGTTGTGACGTGGTGTGCGTTGTAGCTAGTTAGTTGCATTCTCTATTATCAATATATTATATAAAAAAAATTGTTACTAATTGTAAGTAATAAATCCGTCAATATTAATTTCTGTGCTACTTTAAAAAAAAAAAAAATATGAATATTATTTTCATTGCAGCTTTTTTTTATTATATGGGATGTACTTTTTTTAACATTTTTTTTAAATGCCTGTTTTTGCTATGTGGAGAGAAATACATTTTTTTTTTTTATTACAAGGCAGGACCTTAATTATATATTATAATTATGTGACTATTTCTTTACTCACAAATTTACAAGAATTAAATTGGATGATTAAAAAATTGTATGTAAATGCAGTTCTTAACTAAAAACTAAAAGTATAATTATATGGTATATATGCATTCTACAAACTAAAAGTATTTGTCAATTTTTTTGTATGGAGTCATTTGAACAACAATAAATTCTTGTATTCTTTCTCAATAAAATGTTTATTTTCTTATTTTAATATTACTTCTCCCAGGTATGATTACAGGACAGGATTTCTGATTTTATATATATAGGAAATCCCCTTGCAGAAAATACATTGTTAGCAATTCCTTTAAGGTATGATGAGAGATAACGCCAAACAGCTGTTTGACATAATCCCCTTTGATTAACATGTAAACCTTAGCAAATTCACAAAAATTCTGAAATTTTTTTGAGAGGTAGATATTAGTGCCTAAAAGCCATAGAAAAAGTTTCAAAATAATTTAACGAGGCGATTTTTTAAAATTAAATTCTTAGTTTATCTCTCCATGGGAAAGCCCTATGCTGAAAATTAAAAAAATTAAAAAAAAGAACGGCTCGTTAAATTGAATTTTTTTCTGTGGCTTTTAATTAAGCACTATAACATCTAGGTCTCGCAAAAAAAATTCAGAATTTTTGTGAATTCGCTAAGGTTTACATGTTAATCAAAGGGAAGTACGTCGAATAGCAGTATTTGGCGTTATCTCTACCTTAAAGGAAGAATAAACCAACCTATAATTTTTTCAAACTAAAAAAAAAAAATATGTGGATTATATAAATCCACATATTTATATAATCATGTGTAATATTCATTAAAAAAAAATAGTAAAATATTTAAAATTATCTGCTAGATCGAGCAATTATAGTTTTAATTGAAAGCTTTTAGTTTACAATGGAGTGCTGACCTCAATTTTTTTTTATAGCAGAAATTGGATACAGGGTGCAAAGTTCTGCTACTCTGATTTTTTTTTTTTTCAGATTTTTTAGAGCCCGGCAACTATTTTTTAGAAATTATTGAAAGTGCCGCCTCTTGCCGCCTCTTTTAATAAAAGATAGGACCCAAAAGGGACGTGGATTCGAACCCGACCTCGTCAAAACTTTTTAGCAATACTTCCCGGTCCCTAAAAAATCTGAAAAAATCAGAGTAACAAAACTTTTCATCCTCAATCCATTTATGCCATAAAAAATTTGAGGTCGATATACTCCATAATATAATCAAATAGTTCATGTTGATGGTGGCGAATTGTGTATTGTATTTAATTTATATTATAAATAATTAAATGTATACATTATAATTTATGTATAAATTAATAATAATTAAGGAGCAAATTTATATACCAGCAGGGATAAAGATCTGTGGAGAGCCCCCATGAAAATTTGAATTTCTAAAAATAATGTTGAGCTAATTTAGAGGTCTGTATATATCTGGCCCGCGGGCCGGATATCGGCAGTCTGCAAACGGGCCGAGCCCTAGCTGTTTCTTGAATTTCCAATAGTTATTTTTTTCTCTTTGTTTATGTATATTTTTGCTCTAGGGGATGGTGGAAAAATTAAGCCAATTAAAAAAAAAGCTTCTAAAACAAATTTTTCTCAGTTTTATAATGTAATGGGTAATGGGTTAATTGTAAAGTACTAAAATCAAAATGCGAGCAGCTATATTATAGAGGTTGAACTACGGACCATGGATAAATTATTATTCTTCATATGCTACGGACGGCCGGGCCACGGGCCGCCGGGCCGAGAACCGCACTGTGAAGCAGTCTTCACGCGCGGGCTCGGGACGGTCCTATCAACCATCAGGCGCGGATCCAGAAACAAAAATTCGGTGTGGGCTGCAAAATTTCGGGGGGAGACGGGGAGTTGCCTAACGTTAAAAAAAATTGAAATGGGGGAAACGCCTATATTGCCCATGTTAAATCCAAAATTTCGGGGAGGGGGGGGGGCTGCAGCTCCCAGCCCCCCCCCCCTGGATCTGCGCCTGGCAACCATCTCATCCGAACGGGACGGGTCGGGCCTCGAAAATCCGACCTCTAAGAGCTATAATGCTATAATATAGACAGCTTGATGCCTGATGATTATATACGCCCTTTATTGAAGTGATTTTTTTCTGCATCTAATACATTATTTGCTTTATGCTAATTTTCTAAATATTTTTCTTGAGTACATAATAAATTAGGATATAATATGAAGTATTAAATTAATGATTATATTCACATAATAAATTGCACAGTTAATAAATATGCAGATGAATAAACAAAAAATTACGCTATTTTTATTTTATTTATTTATTTTAAATCATTTGGCTTGTCCAGAGACAAACATTGATCAAGTCAAAACTTATTATAATATATAAAACTAAGATTAAATTATACATATATAAAATAAATTTTATTTACAAGGGCAGGAACACAAACTATCTATAATAAATAATTAGTCGATCGTTTAACAATTTTATCATGTCAAATAAGCTAACTCAATACAATATTTTCTCCCGTACAGTACATATATAAATTGTAAATAATATATCATTAACCCATTATGTACTAGCGATGCATTTTAGCATCACTAAACATCCCCTAGCAGAAAATTTAATTAAAATTAAGTTACAATGTAACATTGATAAAAATAGTCAATAATGATTTGCATTGACACTATAGAGGTAGTGAAATGTTAATTTTGCTCAAAAAAATTTTTTTTGACCCTCACAGGGTAAAGCAAAGTTAGGGTACATAATTTGTACGACTTCTGCAAAAAGTTATTTTGAATATACCTTAATAACTTTTTTAGAGGTAATGCTAAAATTTTCAATCATACATTAAAATTCTCCCTACATACTATGCTTCAAAATGCAATATTAATTTTTTTTTCAAAATTAATATTCTTGGTGAAATTCCATGTAAAGTAAAGGTGATGCTGTACGGCATCGCTAGGACATAATGTAGTCAGTTTATGCTTTTTTGCTACTTTGACACTTACAATCTCTTTCAGTGGGTAAATATTTTTTTTCGAGTCTCTTTCATATGGAATCTTTTGTTTCATACCAAAACAAAAATTTAGAGGGTCCCAATTGGACCCCAACGGTAAGGGGCCCACTACAGCATCAGTAATATAAATATAGTACAGTAATAAAAATGGCAATGGTTATCCTTTCAAGTTACCTGAAAGCAGAATACGTTGTTGTATATAATTTCAAAGTATATCAAGGGACCTGAAACAGGCCCAAATAAGGGTCCCAAGGGTCCCAGAGCATCATTTAGCTTCCTGTCATTCCTATTTTTTGTATTTGAAAATAAAAATGACTTGTTAGAACTAATATTACAACAGGCTCGGACTGGGAAGCTAGAGGCCAGTCAGGGCCATATGGGCACTAAAGGCAGCAAGGGCCACTTTTCAGGGGGTCTGAGGCCACTTTTCCTATAATCCTGTGTTAAAAATATGAGGGACCAGTCAGGGATCCCTGACCCAGCCTTATGGCCAGTCCGAGCCTGTATTACAAGGTACATCCTAGCAAAATGGGGTACGTGAGGGATCTCAATTGGAGACCCGGGTCCCATGAGCCCTCGTCCCTGTCTTGCTTAACTTTGTTGTTGTTTGGCATCTTCTATTTTCTAATACGGTCGTCATTGACATTGCTCTACTAACATGTATGCTGTCTGTAACCTGAAGCTAGCAATTTTTGTTTTATGTAAAATATGGAATATTGAAATAATACACATATTATTTGGAGTATCAGTCTTTTTTTTTTTCTACAGCTCGCGGCAGGGTTATGATAAGAGATAATGTACGAAAATGATTGGTGGCCATAGCCTGTTACGTGCACCAGAATTTGCTGAGGTGAGACTGGGGTAACTGTGGAAAACATCAGTCAGGACGGACACTTCTACTGTTTATAAATGGACGAAAACGATGTCTAGAATTGGGAACCACACACAAATGCATCTCTACACTATGTGGAAAGTAAGATAAATTTACCTCATCAGTGTAATTGTTATATGAAACGGTCACCAACCAAGTACAAACTACGGTTGGCGTAGCTTGACTTCGATGATATAACGAAAATTATAATAGTCAATGCATTGGGCCACGCTGAACATATGAGTTGTAAATTTATAAAATAAACACGCCCAGGCGCGGAGCCCCCTCCCCCCGAAATTTTGGATCTAACATGGGCAATTTCGGCAATTCCTCCACTCCAATTTTTCTTTAACATTGGCCTTATGGAGGCAGCCCCCCCTTCCCCCCCCCCCGAAATTTTTTTCTTCGTCCGCGTCTGAACACGCCACAAAAAATAGAATATAGAAGATGCCAAACAACAACAAAGTTGAGCAAGACAGGGGCTAGGGTCTCATGGGGCCCTGGGCCCGAATTGAAGACCCTCACGTACCCCATTTTGCTAGGATATACCTTGTAATACTAATTCTAACAAGTCATTTTTATTTTCAAATACAAAAATAGAAATGACAGGAATCTAAATAATGCTCTGGGACCCTTGGGACCCTTATTTGGGCCTGTTTCAGGTCCCTTAAAAAACTTTGAAATTATATACAACAACGATCACTTCCAGGAACTGATAATAATGGCCAGTTCAATTTTTATCACTGTGCTATATTTTTAGTAGTGAAACTGTAGTGGGCCCCTTACCGTTCGGGCCCACTTGGGACCCTCTGAATTTTGGGAGGGCATGAAACAGAATGGCCTATATAATAGAGATCCAAAAATAAAAATATTCAAGCACTGAAAGAGATTTAAGTCTCAAATAAGGAAAAAGCACAAATTGACAACATTATGTCCTAGCGATGCCGTATGGCATCGCAGTTAAATTGCCAATTAAAAGAGCAATTAAATTTCAAAAAAATTAAAATTGTGATTTTTCTTGTTTATAGACATTATACTTTCAGTTTATAACAAAAAAACAAAAATTTGAAACAAAAAATTAATTCAGTCCCTAATGGGTTAATAAATATTATAATATTTACTTTATAATATATATATATAATAATATATATAATATAATATAATATAATATTATATTATATTATATTATATTATATTATATTATATTATATTATATTATATTATATTATATTATATTATATTATATTATATTATATTATATTATATTATATTATATTATATTATATTATATTATATTATATTATATTATATTATATTATATTATATTATATTATATTATATTATATTATATTATATTATATTATATTATATTATATTATATTATATTATATTATATTATATTATATTATATTATATTATATTATATTATATTATATATATATATATATATATATATATATATATATATATATAGATATGCATGGGTATAATATATTACTTTGTTATCGCACGATATAAATTTCACTGATAAAAAAAATTGATATGACAGAAAGGTCTTTCTTATCAAATAATTTGTGTGAAGTGTTCGTGAACTGAAAAACAATTAAAATCTAACTTATATTATAGTGCATGCAATACTGAAATATATATCCTGCTTTAATTGCAGTTCTTGTTCGATTTTTTGAAACAAATATATAAAAATAAAATGCTGTTACGAGTGTTTTTACTAAGCGCAGTGCTCTCTTTGGTAAGTATATACTTTAAAATTTAAAATTGTTTATATATTATAATTATATGTACTGACGCATGTATATTATGTACTGCATGCAGTGCATGCACCATATATATATATATATATATCATAGAGTGTTAGAGTGATGTCACTCTATGTATATATGTACAGTTTTTAAAGTTAAAAATTGGAATGCACGCGTTATAACGGATGGTTTCCAATTTTTAACTTTAAGAAATAATTAACTATAGTACGTACACATAATATTAAAATATGGATAGCAATTAATTAATTTATTCATAATATTCTTGAAGAGATAAATAGATGGATTCGAGCCTTAAATATAAATTAAGCTTTTTATTAAAATATTGCAATAACAATTAAGCCGTTGCGTATGCATGGTGAATCGCAGGCGTGCGGGCAGGAGCTACCCACGCTGTACGAGCATTACACGGCGGGCGGTGTGGTCGAGGGGCTTAAAGCACCCAGGTCAGGCTTCACGCTCAACGCAAAGCCCATCACCATCTACAGCGGCGCCATCCACTACTTCCGTGTGCACCCGGACTACTGGAGGGACCGTCTGCGCAAGGCACGAGCTGCGGGGCTCAATGCCGTCGATACGTAACATTTATAGCCCGCCACTTTTTATGACTATTAGTTAAGCACACTAAAAATGTATATACATATAACATATAATAATATATTTCCGTATTCAGCTACGTGCCCTGGAACCTGCACGAGCCTCGTATGGGTGTATTCGATTTCGGTAATGGTGGTGAGGACCTTTCTCTGATGCTGGACGTGCGTCGCTTCGTGCAGATGGCTCAGGAGGAGGACCTTTTCGTGATCTTGCGGCCCGGGCCGTACATCTGTTCCGAGTGGGAGTTTGGTGGACTGCCCAGGTAAGTACTGTAAATTTAATAGCTAGAGGTGACTGACCTCTCTACTGCTGTGCACCAGCACACTAACGTGTGTTCTCCATGGTTTCATCGTGCCTGCAGCTGGTTGTTGCGCTACGAGAACATCGCGGTGCGCACCTCAGACCCCGTGTTCACGTCGCACGTGCAGCAGTACTTCGAGCAGTTATTGCCACAAGTTGCAGACCTCACGTTCTCAAAGGGTGGGCCAATCATCGCGCTGCAGGTTACTGACATATTTTAATTCTTATTCGTGCATCAAAATTACTGTCACTTTTTTTTTATTTATAAATTATATATTTTTTTTTTTTTTTTTTTTTTTTTCATTAACTGGCAACTGGTTGTACCAACGGGGCGAAAGGAACTTCTTTCTAAATTACATATACTGATTGAAACTTTTAGTTACAGAAATATTGCAACGTTTCTATGAGTAAATGCAATGAGTCGCCTTGCTGACCTAACCGGCTCTTATATATCTCTCGGAGCAGATCACGCTGCTGCCGATGATTCGAGTTATTCTTCCAAACATATCATGTATTATATTAAACTTTAGAAGTTCGAATCCTTATGCTCCCGTCGGTCGGTACAAGACAACATATAAAATATGGTTCACGTCAAAACCATATATATATATATATATCAACAAAATATGTTATAATAATTTACAACGCAGGAATTATAACAACGCATTTTGTCTGTGATTTTATGTTATGTTGAAAACATCTATCATATATATCAATTTATAGAGCTATAAGTAACTTTTTTTAAAAAAAAAATAAAGGCCTCCAAGTTTTTTCAGTTATGAAGTGCATGAGACCAGGCGCGACTCTAGAAAAAAATTCGGGGGGGGGGGCCCTCTTCATAAGGCCAATGTTAAAAAAAAAATTGAGTGGGGGAAATGCCTATATGCCCATGTTAAATCTGAAATTTCGGGGGGTGCCGTAGCTCCCCCTCCCCCCCGGATCCGCGCCTGCATGAGACAATTAAACGACGAGAGACCATCGTATATCAATGATTACATCTGCGAGAATTTGTTTATCGTGCTGGTTTGAAACTTAAGGCTTAACCTGAGAAATTTGGACGAAAAATTCGCTACAACAGATTTTCTTCAAATTAATTTGGTGGACTTACAACAATCGTCAAATTAGCTCTGAATTTTTTCGGAATTTTTTAACCGTTGGTTTAATTATAATTAATTTATTTAAATGAGAATGCTGTATCCTTCCAATGTTAAATTTGTTAATTAGCATTGCAAAAAAAACTATACAACAGATTCTTTTACTTTTTTTTTTTTACTAAAACCTAATTTTTTAGACTATTTTTCTGAATTGTTTTCATATATTTTGAACCGTGGCGATGATCGTTTCCTATATGTGATGAGAAATGTGGCAACGTTCTCAAGGACTGATGTCACCACCCCCTCCTAAAAAATTATTCGCATTCAATGCAAACAGTGTTGCCACTATAGCCACGCCTCTTGACCTTGACAGACAAATTCTCAGGTTATACCTTAAATTGAAACTCCCTGCATGGTCCTGTATATATGGACATTAGATTAGATATGACAGTTAAAATGTGTAAATATTAATTATTATTATAATGTGTATTTTGCATTCAGGTGGAGAACGAGTACGGCCACTTCGGACTGTCGGGCACTCCGCGCGACACCGAGTACCTCGAGTTCGTACGCGACCTTTTCATCAGCGGGGGCCTCCACGAACTCTACTTCACTAGCGACTCGCCCGCCATCTCCGGGGACATCGGTGCCGTGCCTGGAGGTCAGTCAGCCCTTGTGACCCTTGAGAAATTTACCTCCATTGATAAGATTAGAGAAGTGAAAATCTGTATATACAGCTATATAATTATGAATCGTAAAATTTATTTGCAAGTTTGTTTTGTACGGATAAAATGTGAAAAAAAATCATTTTTATTTATTTATATTTTTAAATATAACTACTGGTTGTAAAGTTTCAATTTTTTATCAAAATAACAAATTTTATTCTGCTGTGGGTTATAGTAAATTACTATACTGTGGGTGTTGTCTAATATTTGACAATTACACCATGATGCACATGTATGTGCAAAAAATAAATTAATATAAAAAACCTAGCTGTGATAGAAAACTGAGTTTTATTTGATATGATATTGCGTTGTCACTCACTGTCTATTAAATTTTCTCCTGGGTTCGCTGCAACTTTCATTCATGATTTAATTTTAGAATGAAAGTAAAAATAAAGCATGGTGGTAATTAACATACATTAATTTCGTGCAGAGCTACAGACAGCCAACTTCGACAACAACCCGGCGGAGCAGTTCGACGCTCTTCTGCAGCTGCAGCCGGACAAGGCCCTCATGGCAATGGAGTACTGGACCGGCTGGTTTGACCACTGGATGGAGCCGAACCACAACACGGGAAACACGCCTCAAGGTACTTTGCAAAATGTTACAAGAAAGGCAGGCATAGAATTGTTTTATTTTTATTTACAAAGTAAACTCCATCGTAATAAACATTTTAATTAAATTAAATGCATTTCAATAGTTGGTAGCAGCTTATAGTGTAGGTGCAACTTCTCCTAATTATATCGTGATCGTGTCCATTTAACAGTTAAATATTAAATTATAGGAATTTTGCATTAAAAATAAATAATGGAAAATGAATTTTCAGGTGATAATGGCATATTTTATATATATATATATATATATATATATATATATATATATATATATATATATATATATATATATATATATATATATATAAAACATGCCATTATCACCTGAAAATTCATTTTCCATTATTTATTATTTTATTATTATTTTCCATTATTATTTATATATATATATATATATATATATATATATATATATATATATATATATACGTAATATATATATAAATATATATATTACGTTATATATTACGTTATATATTACAAAAATGTAATAAAATTTGAAATAATTAATTTGCATACGTGTAAATTTTGTTGAAAAATGATATTATAATATTATTTTGTAATTAGTTTATTTTAACATGAATTATTTCCACAGAGTTTGCGGAGTACCTGTCAGTAATCTTCAGCTACAACGCCTCTGTGAACATGTACATGTTCCATGGAGGATCAACTTTCGGCTTCATGAACGGAGCAAATGTTCTGCCCGTTTTTCCCAACTACGCTGCTGATGTATCCAGCTATGGTAACTTGCAGCCTCAACTTCGTAATTATTATTGATTATTTACTGATTGATAATTATATTAATGGTGCAGACTACGGTGCACCACTAAGCGAGGCAGGGGACTACACAGAGAAGTACCGACTGGCCAAGGAGCTGATTGCCGCCAACAATCAAGTGCAGACTGTGATACCGGAGCAGCCTGTCGAGACCACCAAGACCGCGTACCCGGCCATCGACGTCATCGAGTACATCCCCATCGCTGACCTCCTTTACCTGGTGGTAAGGAAAACGAGCGTTGATTGAAATTAATACATCTAACTTCTGACTGGGATACGTATAATTATTGTAAATTATAAATAGTAATAAAACTCGTTAAATCTTTTTTTTTAACAGTTTAATAATTATGCAATGCAATTCGAAATGAATAAAAAAATTAAGAAACAAAGACTTTCGAAGTACTATACTTATATACTGATTGATACACACATTACACTAATCGTGTAATAATGATTAATTTTCTTTCCTGTGTAATCGCAGCCCACTGAGGACCGAGCCAGCGTGTCGTCGATCGATGCCAACTCGAGCATGGAGCTGTTGCCGGTGAATGCAGGTAGCGGTCAGAGCTACGGCCACGTGGTGTACCGTACGATAGTGACCGCCGCCGCGAGCACTGCCACGCTGCAGGTGCGCGGCCACGTACGTGACATTGCCCTCGTGCTGCTGGATGGACAGCAGAGGACGCAGCCACCCACCGGAATTCTGAGCCTCAATAATTTTGGATTCTGGCCTGCGAGGTAAACAGATTTATATTCAGATATTTTGTGAGATCATATATTAAATATTTGCTTACTCTCAGAAACGCGGAGCTGAACCTCACGGACCTGGTGCCTCAGCAACAGTATTTGCTGGAAATTATCGTGGAGAACACTGGACGCAATAACTTTGGTCGTCCAAGTACTTTCGAGGAAAAGAAAGGACTGTGGGAGGGACCTGTGCTACTTGATAGTCAGGAACTCACTGACTGGGACGTGCTGGCGCTACAGCTCAAGGGCTCCTGGGTTAAAAGGTGATGACTCACGTTTCCTTGAGACGTACCATGCTAATCAAGTCTTCGTAGTCTGAGCGGTTGGCAGCCCGTGTCTGGCGAGGCGGTGTCCGGCCCCGCGATGTTCCGAGCTCGTCTCACACTGTCCGGGACGCCCACGGACACGTTCCTGAACATGAGTGGCTGGGGCAAGGGCTGTGTGTTCGTGAACGGTTTCCCCCTGGGCCGCTATTTCAACCTGGGGCCGCAAATCACCAACTTCGTGCCTGCACCTCTGCTCAAGCAGGGAGAAAATGAGGTGCGTTTGAACTTTACAATTTTTATCGTTTTTTTTTTATGATCTGAACTACACTTATCTTAAAAAATCTAAATAATTTATCTATATATTATGCTGCAGTCTTGGTGGTTCTCCACTTTTTGTGATTTATTATTTTGGTTTATTCAACAAATTAAGGCAGCTATACTAAGATTCAAGAAGTAGAGATAATATATCTTACATCGAGTGTCTCATACCGTGCATATCTAATTATAATTATTATATTAAAAATATTTTTAATATTTTTTTAATTATATTAATTAATTTTTCATAAAGTATGTTAAATTTTATGAAAAACGATGTTAAATGTTAAAATAATTGTGCAATAATAATTATGTTCATTCTTAATTATAAATATATTTATATTGTTATTTTAGACACCTTTACAATATTCAGTTGCTAAAAACTTGATTAAATTATTTTTACCTATCTATATATAATAATTATATAATATTATTGTGTAGCTTTGACCTAATGTTGATTCCTTTTATTTTTACAGATTACCATCTTTGAGCATTACTCCCCGGCCTCGGAAATAAAATTTAGTGACGTTCCTATCCTTGAAATACCCTCAGTGTGAGAAATCAATAATAATGTTGAAATAATAATATTTAATGTCAACAATGCAATATGTAGTTTATTGTGAATTATATTTTCCTAAGAATCAATGTTTGTTGGTTTTACTAACGCAAACACTTTTATCAAAACACGTTGAACTTTAACCTCAATGTAAGATATAAATATTTAGCTTATCAATTCTGAACGCTTATCATCAAGATGATTTTTTATTTCTTTTAATTGATAACACTATATAGAAAAATAATAAGCATTAATTATTATTATTCAGCATAGTAACGATGTTATTAGGAGTATTATTTATAAGTGTGCTGGCTTTAGTAAGTATTTAATGTTATAAATGTTATATAATATAGCAATTGTTGAATTATTAGTATTATTACGTGTATAATAATAATTATTTAGAAAAATTAATAATATAAGTATTTAAGAAAATAGAATATCATGAAATTTAATATATAATATATAATATTATAGAATATATAATAATGTTATATTATATATTATTTAAGATTTTTGAATTTTGAATTACTCTATATATAGAACTAATAATTAATTATAATAACTATGCACAAACACATATATAATTATATTATATACATGGGATTAATTCATGTATGTACATTGGACAATTTGGATGAAATTTTTTTATTACAGAAATGGATAGAGGGAACCAAATTATGTTACTTTGAATTTTTTTCAGATTTTTTTGAGAGCGGGAACTTTTTTTAAAAAATTATTGAAATTCAGTTTTATGACATCACGGGCGTTTAGCGCCTATCCTTTTCTTAAGGACAGACTCCTCGTGACGTCATAAAATCGACTTTCAATATTTTTTTAAAAATAGTTCCCGTTTTCTAAAAAAATCTGAAAAAAATCAGAGTGGCATAACTTTGCACCCTCTATCCATTTCTGCAATAAAATAATGTCATGCAAATTGTCCAATGGACATAGCTATTCAGAAAGAGAAGAACAGAGCGAATTGGTGCAATGGGTATTGTAATTGCTGTTGTACCAAATGTACACAGCAGACAGCACTATAATTTAATTCAACATATTAAAAAGGTCCAATTATATACCAATGTAATGAATATTGGCCGTTATTGGCAGCATTGTCGTGATAGTTTATTTATCGCCAACTTTCCGTGGTAGCAGAGATTTATCATAGACTCTATGGATTTATTACTCTAAACAAGAAATAAAAAATGCCTGAACGTGAAAGTGACATTAATATATCTCTTAAATATATACTGTAGCTGAAATATTGAGAAGATGGAATGAAGAGAGAACATGAAAAAAAAATGACGTGACATATACTTAAAAGAAAGAACGTCCTTAAACTGTATGGTACACAGTGTTAAAACACATTAACTATGCAAAAGATAGGTAAAGATGACCCAGTTGTCATGTAATATATGCTTTCATATTTTAGTTGTCCTTCAAAATTAGAAAGTATCAACATTAAACCGTCCTCAATGTGTTGAACTGACTTTCCTATGGTTAAGCAAAAAGAGGATGGTCATTGCCCGGCCAAACGTTGGTCCGTCAGTGCATCATGAGCGAGGTGGGTGTGTCTCAGGCGAGCGGGCAGGAGCTACCCACGCTGTACGAGCACTACACGACGGGCGGTGTGATCGAGGGGCTTAAGGCACCCAGCTTAGGCTTCACGCTCAACGCAAAGCCCATCACCATCTACAGCGGTGCCATCCACTATTTCCGTGTGCACCCGGACTACTGGAGGGACCGACTGCGCAAGGCACGAGCTGCGGGGCTCAATGCCGTCGAGACGTAAGTGAAGCTGAGTATCTGCGGGACTCAAATCAAATTTGGTCATAAAGATTATATATTAATTGAAATCGATGAAGTTATATTGCTATAATGTAAAAATTTACTTTTAGAAACATTGATGTAAGGAGTATTAGACGCACAATGTAATTAACCACCCTGGAGGCATTAAAAAAGCTTATATATATATATATAATATATATATATATATACATATATATATATATATATATATATATATATATATATATATATATATATATATATATATATATATATATATATATATATATATATATATATCCATGCATGCAGGCAGGCCGGCCTTCTTCATGTTTATATGTAGAAGTTTAACCCTCTTCATTACAAATCCTATTTTCTCAATGCAACCTTATTCACTGCAGCTACGTGCCCTGGAACCTGCACGAGCCTCGTATGGGTGTGTTCGATTTCGGTAACGGTGGTGAGGACCTCTCTCTGATGCTGGACGTGCGTCGCTTCGTGCAGATGGCGCAGGAGGAAGACCTTTTCGTGATTTTCCGGCCAGGGCCGTACATCTGTTCCGAGTGGGAGTTTGGTGGACTGCCCAGGTGAGTATATATAAGTGACCGATCCCTGCATTTGAAAGAATTTACATAATGCGACTTTGGTGCATTTTTCATAAAACACATACGTGAATTCATTGCCTTGTAATGTTCGATATCATTGCATCGTCAGTATATAATAGAGACAATTGCTTGGAAATAGACATTACGAAAATTGCACCGTCGCACTAGAAGAGAAAAAAATCATGCATTAAATCCCCCGTAATGCGTCCTCGTGAGTGCAGCTGGCTGCTGCGCTACGAGAACATCGCGGTGCGCACCTCAGACCCCGTGTTCACGTCGCACGTGCAGCAGTACTTCGAGCAGCTGTTGCCACGAGTTGCAGACCTCACGTTCTCGCAAGGTGGACCAATCATCGCCTTGCAGGTGATTTAAATATATGAATTATTTATTTTTAAATCATTTTATGAACATGATATACAGTCGATGACGTACCGGAAAAAATTAATTATTATTGAAACAACATAACAGACATATGAACTCATTTATTATTTGAATTACATTCAAATATTGCTTCATAACTCGTTATCTGACATCTTGTAGATTGAGAACGAGTACGGCAGTTTTGGACCTACTGACGTACCACGTGACACGGCTTACCTCGAGTTTGTGCGCGAGCTGTATCGCACACATGACCTCACCGAGCTTTACTTCACGAGTGACTCAGCCGTCAGCTCTGCAGATATTGGCGCTGTACCCGGAGGTGCGTTCGATCATCCAAGTCCTTATCCTCTCAGTTTTTATTTATTGATTAACTTTCGAGCAGGATGTAAATTTATTTGACTTTAGCTCTGTTCGTAAATACAGAACATTAGGTTCATCAATGAAAATCGATTCTTTCTGATTGTGTATTTACGAACAGACCTAATTTATATATATAATCTCCAGTAAAGAAAACAATTTTAGGAGAGTTTCCACGATCGAGTATTAGATAATAAACAGGTATGCGCGCGTGACTCTGGATTTTTATAAAATTTGACTATACCTGCTTATTTCTTATAATTATTTTCATAAAAATTATACATATCATATAAGAATAGAAAAAAGAAAGCATGGCACATGCATTATGCTAAATAGCCTACATATATAGTCTATATATGTAGGCTAATAATATAGTAGGACAACTTTATTTAATAACATAATAATATTTATTGTAACATTTCGACATTACATTGGAATATAGACGAATATTGATAAAGTCAAAATATATACAAAATATACAAACATCTTTAATTGTCAATTAATTAATAAATGAGCAGGATATTACCCACAATAATTTAAGACTTAAATAAACATATTTAATTAAATTCAATTTCCACCTTTCACTTGAAACGCTTGAAATCATGCAGAGAGTTGTTGCACAAACTGCATCAACTAGAGATTGTTAATTTCGATCGTACTGCAGAGTTGCAGACTGCGAACTTCGCGCGAGGTGCTGAGGCGCAGTTCGACGCTCTGATGCGACTGCAGCCGGACAAGGCCCTCATGGCCATGGAGTACTGGACCGGCTGGTTCGACCACTGGATGCAAGGCTACCACGATGACGGAAACTCGCCCCAAGGTAACCTCATATCTTATAGCACGTACCAGGCAACATTTATGGAAAAATTGTTTTATTATACTTTGGAACCTGTTATATCATAGAGTGTCATTATTAATGATTTGGTCTGCATGGTAAAAACACGTGTCACCTGTCATATACCTGCAGGAAGTAAGAAAGAAAAACTATGTTTTAATATAATTGTATATGTAATTTATTCAATGTGACTTACAAAGTTAGATGCAAGGATGATAGGGTTACATGGGTAGTGTTAAAAGGTGTTGTATAGTTTTCGTGACTTTTAACGTATATATATATGGTGGTCAAAAATCTCAAAAACCAACCCCTTTCAAAGTTAAATATTTTAAAATATACGGTTTTAAAAACTGATCCTCACCATTTTTCTAATTTTCAATATCTCTGAAGTTTTAAAGTAAGAAGGAGATGTAAATTTGATGAAATAAAATATAAAATAAAAATAATTGATGATATAATTGTATAATATATTATTATATGTATGGCTTCCCCATGCAGAATTCGCGAACGTGCTTACTTCGATCTTCAGCTACAACGCGTCAGTGAACTTCTACATGTTCCACGGAGGATCAACTTTCGGCTTCATGAACGGAGCAAACGTCCAGAATAATTTCCCCTTCTATGAAGCTGACATTTCCAGCTATGGTGAATATTAACATTTCTTGAATTATAGTTCCTGGTACTGTAGCTTTTGTGTTAGTAATTAATATTATTGCAACTTATTTTATATTTTCTGATTTCAATGGTGGTTGCGGTATATATATATATATAATTGATAGAATATTAATACACAGTCAAAGTGTAATATTGTGTACAAAGAAAATATAAAAATATACAACACAATAGGCTTACGGGGTGTAATTTTTTTACTGGCTCAATCAAAAGAGGAGGTCGAAAAATATCCTTTAAATTTTTTTGCGATTTTTTTAAGCACTGCATCATACCTAGAATGGAGATTAAAAGTGTCTCTTGACCTGGAGGCTCCATCAGGGCTATGCTCCATTAGGGCTATGCTCCATTGGGATGGATTCTTATAAGTATAACCCTGGGCTCCATCCGCAACGCCTATGACGTCATTACATTCTTTGGGTCAACTATATAATGTTTCTAAACCATCACGTTGCTATGGAAACAAATTATTATTTTTAATAAACAAGCAACAATGCAATACTTTTTTGCAAGTGTTATATAGTTCAAGGTTGGCTTTATACTTTATACAGGTTAAGTCACCGATTGCCTGTATAAAGAAACCTTGATATAGTTGAACCAAAGAATGTAGTGACGTCATAGGCGTTGCGGATGGAGCCTCCAGGTCAAGAGACATTTTTAATCTCCATTCTAGGTATGATGTAGTGCTAAAAAAAATCGCAAAAAATCTAAGGGATATTTTTCGACCTCCTCTTTTGATTGAGCCAGTAAAAAAATTACACCCCGTAAGCCCATTTATTTACCAATATTATACATATTTTAAATTTTATAAAATCTAACAAAAGTATAATAATTTTAATAAGTCATATAATAATTACATGTACGTGTAAAAAGAATAATTATATAAGTAAATAAAACTAATATTGACCTCATAAAGTACCAATAGATGGCATTGAAAACAGCCTCTATAGAATCAGTATGACTCAACTACACGTGTACTTTAGCCAGTAGCAAAGCTCAGATATCAAAACAATGACACTTTTAGAATCACCCAGGTAAAATCCACCAGATGTCCATACCTGTCTTTATGACGTCAATATGTGATTGTAGGTCGCGCAACTTTTTTTATTTATATTTATGTTAAATTTGGTTGCATATATAAAATTATAGATTTTTAAAGCGAATTAATTTTGGTACAGTGAATTCTCTGAGTATTAAATTTTCCAGGTAAATTATCTTGTCCTTCTTTTATGGATATTTTGTGACAAAAATGCAATTTATTGCATGGTAGACAGTTATTATATCGTTACTGTGCAGACTACGGTGCGCCATTGAGCGAGGCAGGGGACTACACAGAGAAGTACCGACTGGCCAAGGAGCTGATTGCCGCCAACAACCAAGTGCAGACCGCGATACCGGAGCAGCCTGCCGAGACCACCAAGACCGCGTACCCGGCCATCGACGTCATCGAGTACATCCCCATCGCTGACCTCCTTGACCTGGTGGTAAGGAAAACGCAGCATTGGTTTTACGTTTAATCTGCATAGTGGACAAATGCAGCTCTACATTGGTGACATTAAGATTATTTAGAATCCACAAAAATATAAATAATATAGATTCTATGTAAACAAAGTAAATAATTTTCTTAAAAGAAATTGTCTCTTCGTATGTGATCGCAGCCCGCTGAGGACCGAGCCAGCGTGTCGTCGATCAACGCCAACTCGAGCATGGAGCTGTTGCCGGTGAATGCAGGTAGCGGTCAGAGCTACGGCCACGTGGTGTACCGCACGATGGTGACCGCCGCCGCGAGCACCGCCACGCTGCAGGTGCGCGGCCACGTGCGTGACATCGCCCTCGTGCTGCTGGACGGACAGCAGAGGACGCAGCCACCCACTGGGACCAACAGTCTACGAGGCTTCGGCTTCTGGCCCGCGCTGTGAGCATCAAATTTATTACACTACATATTGGGGAATAATAATTATGGATGTAAAATATACTAAAAGGAAAGTCTAGCAGTCAGATCCAGGATTATTGCATGTGTTGATTGATCCTACTTTTGTTCTTTTTTGCTGCCACCAAGGTGGGTAACTACCTTTTACCCACCTTGTGCTGCCACTATATAACAATTTAACTGAAGGAGGGGAGTGGGGAAGAGTCACAAATTGAAGGCTCTAGTAAGTTTATGATAATTTTGATAAAAATTTTCAAACATGTAATTATTATACATCAGAGTTAACTAGCTAGTTCTTGAACTAAACGCATCAAGATATAAGGAAAACACAAAGTTTTGTGAACAGAATGTATTTTTTTTTATTAAAAATATTTACCTTCGTAACTCATAACTTTCATTTAAAGCATTAACACTATAGTTTAAAATAGAGGATAAAAACCACTAATTGTATTACTGAGATTAACACGATGTTTCTCCCTGCCTTCAGGGATGCCGAACTGACGCTGACGGACCTGGTACCCGGACAGCAGTACGCTCTCGACATCATTGTGGAGAACTTCGGACGCAACAATTTTGGCTACCCTAAGGACTTCAACGAGAAGAAGGGACTGTGGGAAGGGCCCGTGCTGCTTGACGGTCAGGAGCTCACCAACTGGAACGTGCTGGCGCTACAGCTCAAGGGCTCTTGGGTCAACAGGTGAATATAATTATTAATCACAAATCACATGTGAAATACTCCACTGCCAACGACATCATTATATTCATTATAGTGCATGGCCTTAATTCTTCTCATGAAAACTGGTAATTTCAGCAATTGTTTGGTTGTAATTACTTCACTACGAGGATATATGAATTCCCCCGACTCGTTTTTTCAGTGCATGTACAATACATCAGGAAACATGCATATTAGATTATAAGATTTTTTTCCCCAACCAGAAAATTTAACACAATTATTATAAAAGATTTTTTTTTAATAAGTAAAAAAAGTATTAATAAGTATTTCATAATTAATTTCGGTTACTTCAATACAAGCTTTGGAAAAAGTTTGCAATACGGTATCTTAATTTCTTAATTACTTACTAGCTTTTTTTAACTTTATTAATTAGTTTTAAAAAAAGTAATACTATACCTTTATTAACTTGCGTGTATAAAATATGAGTTATCAGTTATCACTTAAATTATATACTGAATAAAATTTTCTATTATTTGGGTTCAAAGTGCTGCATGGATAACAATTGCAAAGTGTATTATGTCGCAAATTTTTTTGAAGTTTTGGACATGGAAACTATATTATTATATTATATACGCTGAATACACACACAGTATATATTATAACATATATCTAATTATATTATGCACAAAACATATCATTTTGGGCTCAATTTTTGTATATTAAATTGCTATATATATAACCAGTATATTTTTAATAGGAGCAGCTCTCATTAATTAGCGAAAACCCACTTATTTTGATTTTGATTTTATTTTAAAATTTATACCTTGATTTAAATTTACCTTCGCAGTCTCAGCGGTTGGCAGCCCGTGTCCGGCGAGGCGGTGTCCGGCCCCGCGATGTTCCGAGCTCGTCTCACACTGTCCGGGACGCCCACGGACACGTTCCTGGACATGAGTGGCTGGGGCAAGGGCTGTGTGTTCGTGAACGGTTTCCCCCTGGGCCGCTATTTCAACGTGGGGCCGCAAATCACCAACTTCGTGCCCGCACCTCTGCTCAAGCAGGGAGAAAACGAGGTGCGTTTACAGGCAACTTCAAAATAGATTTCTCCGGTCTATTTTAATTTTAACCATCCAATATGCTTGCAGATTGTGATTTTCGAACACTACACCCCAGCCTCGCAACTGGTTTTTACTGCCACTCCAATACTGGGACCTGCTAAGAAAGCAAAAAAAAACTGACTCTGTGTGTAACTGTAATGGTTATTAATAAAGATATTGTAAAACACGTATATATTATACGTTTAAATTTTCAAGTGTATTTCATTTAATTTTATAATAAATAATATAAATATAAAAAATGTAGTTTCTGCTCAAATCTGCTGATTTATTTTAAATTGTTAATTCTTTATTTAAAAAAAAAAAATCAAAACGTAACAAGTGAAAATAAAAATTTTAAATATAAAATGTTGTATATTAATTAATAATACAGAAATTCATCTAGAAGGTGTAAAAAATAGTTGCAATCTATACATAAATTATCTTTGTGTTTTTCTATATACATGCATCATATAATTATATATAATAGACTTATGTGCTAATAGAATAGATTTATTTCAAACTTTTGATTATACAGTATTTAAAAGAAATATTAATATTCTTACACAATGGTCAGATAAGCTGACGGCTTAATTGATTTGTTTTTCTTACATAACAATTTTAGCCTTGATACTTATATCTTAATTAAGATAAGAACTCATCATAAGTATATAACAGCAAACTGACTTAATAGTGCACCTCTGTTACCAAGATGCTGCTGGCACCCTACCTCCTTTTGGTGGGACTAACGCTTGTAAGTATATATCATAATTTTAATTAAAATAGTATCCTTAATTACTTAACAGAAACCAAAGATATAATTATAAATATTTCTTTTAACTAAATCCATTGCATTCATTGTAAAGAAATGTGTAAACTCTTATACTAAAATTTGTAATCTGCTCGTAAATACTTAAAAAAACAAAATTTGAAATTTATCTATTCTCTTTTGCCATTTACTCTAGAAATTTTTAGAAATATCATATTGACCTTAAAAATTGTTGCAACTGATTAACTGACTCAAAATATTATTTTTCTATATGTATAAAATACTTTTGCAATAATTTAATAGATTATTCATTTAACTATAATTAATTATACAGATTAAATTCTGGTTTCATTTTAGCTGCATATCATAATGTTGTTGCTATCAAGTAATAAATTAATAATTTTAATAAGTTAGTAATAAATTAATAATTATTAATATCCTTATACATGCAGTATATAATATATAGCTTAAAATATAGCAACGTCAAAAAAGATTGCACATTTTAACAAATGATACTTTCATAAATTGAAAGTTAATGTTAAAGGTTGTTGCATAAGGGAGAGACAAGGATAATATGATGAAACGGTCAGAATAGAGATTTGAAATTATAAATTGAAAAATGGCAATATTAAATATATATATTATAGTGTTAATTAAATTGCAATGAATTAAGAGTTACTCCGAGTCCGAGTTCCCCTATACTATTTGAAAATTCTTTTACTTCTGGGATCAAGGTGATCAAGGAAGGGACGGGAGGACAGGGGTTCTTTATACAATGTTAAAACAAACTAAGGTGGGATCGAGGGTCAATTTTTTAGAAATATAATATGTGGAATCAAGAGAAGACCATCTTTCCTTGTCATGATCCTCTGACCCGTCAATGACGACATGTCGCCTCAGGTGTGTGGCCAAGAGCTGCCCACGTTATTCGAGTACTACTCGGAAGGCGGGGTGGTGGAGGGCCTGCTTGCTCAGCCACAAGGCTTCACCCTCAATGCCAAGCCCATCACCATCTACAGTGGCTCCATCCACTACTACCGCGTGGTGCCAGATTACTGGCGGG
Source organism: Siphlonurus alternatus (assembly GCA_949825025.1). Taxonomy (NCBI): domain Eukaryota; kingdom Metazoa; phylum Arthropoda; class Insecta; order Ephemeroptera; family Siphlonuridae; genus Siphlonurus; species Siphlonurus alternatus. Next base: position 22,596,928 of record OX463778.1, read on the forward strand.
ACCGTCTGCGCAAAGCACGCGCCGCGGGGCTCAATGCCATCGAGACGTAAGAATGACGTATAATATAATTATGTATATCATAGTAGATTTAGATTAGGAACCTGATAAAGAAATCACGTTAAAAGATGTTTATATAAAGTTACTTTTAAATACTTAACAGAAAATATCGAAAGACTTCTTGATAGTAAACAAACCTTTTAAAAAAATTTTTTTTCCTTAACAAGACAAGTGAACTTTATTGTTCATGACTGAATTCTGCTAACACATTTTTATTATACATTCTTTTAATATTTACTATTAAAATTATAAAATAACATTTCAAGTTTTGCAGTGATTGTAACGATATCATTATAATTTATGTACTATATATCTGTAGAGAGTTCGTTTACACCACTTAAAAAAAACAACAGAAGTACTGGATGTTCATATCATGCTCAATTAAGTTTGTTCATTTATACTATATTATAAACAGATACGTGCCGTGGAACCTACACGAGCCTCAGATGGGAGTGTTTGACTTTGGCCAAGGTGGGAACGACTTCTCGTCAGTCTTGGATATTCGTCGATTCATACAAATCGCGCAGGAAGAAGATTTGTTTGTCATTCTCAGGCCTGGACCATACATTTGCGGAGAGTTTGACTTTGGAGGCCTCCCGAGGTAGGAAAGCATTTGCTTCTTTACTAAGTAAAGTAAATAAATTTTATTCTAGGTATAACATTTGAAGATACTGAGAGTATGCATTTTTTATTATATACCATACACTCTCGATTTACTATTCTTTTACAGGTATTGCAATACTAAAATATTGTAAACATGCATTTTGTACCTTACGGTTTTATATGTGCAATAAATAAATACAAATACAAATTATTTTTTAAAAGCTAATTCTACTGCAGTGTATAAACATGAATTTAAAACCTATTTTTTTAGTTGGCTGCTACGTTATCCTGAATTAAAAGTTCGCACATCTGACCCAACTTTCACACGCCACGTTGGTCAGTTCTTCGATCAGTTAATTCCTCAAGTTTCTGACTTGCAATTTACACAAGGTGGGCCCATCATTGCAGTGCAGGTAAGAATGAATTGAAACTTTATTGTACTGTATGTCAAATATCTTTTTAGTAAATTATTAATTACTTATATATATGATTAATTAATATTATATAATTACATGAGAAATTATTAAATCAATATTACTTTATTATATTTTATAATATTTAAAACCATTAAAATATATTGTTTTAAATCTATTCCACCTGTTAAATGCACTATAACAATATAGCTATATATGAATCAAGAAAATGAAATCCTGTAAAATAGAATTAAGCTGGACCATTTGCACGTACCGTTTTTTCAATAGCATATCTTGTTGCATGCAGTAATAATTTTGTATATTAAGGATTTCCTCGTTCCTTTATTCCCCAACTGTAATAAACTTTACCTCCCTCCACAGATTGAGAACGAGTACGGTGCTTTCGGTCCCCCGGACACCCTGAGGGACCGCGTGTACCTCGACTTCATACGCGCGAGCTACCAGTCGAACGGCATTGACGAGCTGCTCTTCACGTGCGACACTCCCGCAAACTCCTCCGACATCGGTGCTCTGCCAGGATGTGAGTGTCTCTGTCATGACAGCATGTAGTTTCAACATTTGCTTTTATTGCATGGTTGTAGAAACGATTAAATGATTTTGAAAATTAATATAATATGATGGTCTCAATAGACATAATATTATTATTAGTCTTTTATTAAACACAAAAAGTGTAGACATAATATAGATAACAAAATATACAGTAACTTTCGTGCAGGAAGGTTATAATAATTAAACTTTTTAATTGTTTCTTATCAGGATTTTTCACAAAATATAAATATAATGAGTTAATCGTTATAATATTATTTTTTGTTTTAAAATTTTAGAATGACATTTTAGGATTAAGTATCAGCGTAACAATAATTCTTCTACAAAATATATCACAGCTATACTGTATATATATATGGTGGAAATTACATGAAGTTACAAACTACAGAGCTAGACTTCAGTTGCAAACTTAAAATTTAACTGTCTCATCGTATACCATTAAAATTAAACGCAGATGAAAACACTAATTGATGATGACTGCATAATTATATTTTGTCATCGAATGTTTTAATGCTTTCAGGAAACAAATATAAACTCTTTTTTTTTTTTTCCAGATCTGCAGATGGCCAACTTTAATACAGACCCCGAGGTTCAATTCGATTTGTTGCTCGAGCTGCAGCCGGACAAGCCCCTCATGGCCATGGAGTATTGGTCTGGGTGGTTTGACCATTGGTTCGAGCCTGGACATAACGAGGGAAACTCACCTCAAAGTAAGTTCTGTACAAATACTATATAAATATAAAAATTATATTCTCACGTATATTATGATACAGTAAGAGTTCTCTGCAAAAAATGCAAGAATATATAATATGTAATGCGATCTCAGGCGTTTGAAATACTCTATATATGTATTTATGTTAATAACAATGATGCAAAAAATGCAACGATGTAATTTATTAATATTTCAGAAACTTGTTACAGATTTTGCACGTTACCTGCAAACCATATTCAACTACAACGGTTCTGTCAACTTTTACATGTTTCACGGAGGCAGCTCCTTCGGTTTCCTCAACGGTGCTAATGTATTTGATTTCTTCCCCAACTTTATGCCTGATGTTTCAAGTTATGGTAAGCATGAAAATTTAATAAATTTACAGAAGTATATAAAATATTATAAAAATGAATTGCGGAGCAGCTGGAAATGCAAAGCTTCTTACAGATCTATAGATATTTCAATTTTAAAACTTAACACTGAGAAATCATGCAGTGTAAACTTTCCTGCTAATATTAAGAATTGTAACACAAGTATAGAACATTTAGAAATTTTGTTCTTTCCACTAATAATTCAATTGTCATGGAGAATATAGAAATTAATTGACTATATGCATATTTCAGACTACGGCGCTCCCCTCAGCGAGTCTGGTGACTACACGGAGAAATATCAGCTAGCCAAGGACCTTATTGCCGCCGACAACCCTGTCAAGACAAAAATACCTGAGCAGCCCGCCATCACGCCAAAGACGGCCTACCCTGCCGTTGAAATGACGGAGATCCTCACATATACGCAGCTCATTGACCAAGTGGTAATTTGAATTAACAAAATAATATCACGCATAGTCAAACACAATTTAATACCAATTTACACAATTTTAATTACAGAGATGTGAGAATTATAAGGATAAATTTTGATTTTATATACTATAAGCCTCAGGCAATATTAATTACATGGCCAATATTTTGTAATGAAAATGATAAATGGTTGACTTGTGGCAAATTAGATTATAAATATATTGTATATTATAGTACGTACTTTCTGGAAATATTAAATAAATTAACTTATCCTGTTCCAATTAAACGGTATCTCGTACTAGTTGGAATTCAAATTATATCGACTTTCATGAAAGTTTAAACATAATACGAGTAATATCGATATATACTCACATATGTTAAATAAAAATTTAACATTTCCTTCGGAAGAAGTCAGCAGTATTATACTCACAAGTCAGGGTTAATCCTTAATTATTTATTGAACCGGGTATATTAATAGTCAATAGAGAATTAGCCCTGGCAGTACTTTGCAGGGTTCGCATCTAATTTTTGTCAAGGAAAACGATTGGTGAGATCAAATTGATTTTGCAGCCCGAGGAGATACGCCAGGTGGTGCCGGAGGTGACAAGCATGGAGCAGCTGGACCTTAACGGTGGTAGTGGGCAGAGTTTCGGCCTGTTGGTGTACCGCAAGGTCCTGGACCTCGGGGCGAGCGCCCAGCTGCAGATCTCCGGACACGTGCACGACGTTGCCATGGTGGTGGTGGACGGACAGCAGAAGACAAGCAGGCCCGCGTCGCTCCTCAGCCTCAGGGGCTTCGGTTACTGGCCCGCCACGTGAGTACAATATTGAGAACGAGGTTATGAGAGGTAGTTATAGTAAAAACAAAAAAACATAATACCATTCGTAAAAGACTTGCTGAATTGCTTAGTGGATTACAAAGGGGCGTGGGGAAGCTGTTTTAATTCGAATGGGCGTATGATAGAGACCTTGTTTCAAGGGGAACACATCAATTAACTGATATTTTTTTAGGCTAAACTGAGTAAACTGAAACAATATTCTAGCTGTATGAAAAATTATATTAAATTGTGCAATTGGCTTTAATCGCGAACATGATTCTAAAACTTATGGGTATACAATATATTTTAAATACTTGTGTATAAAATGCGGGCTGACAATTAAGCTATATTAGGCGTAAGCTGGCTAAAAAAAATATGAACGACTAACAAAATTTTTGACTGACACTTGTCAATTAACGTTTCAGAGACGCCAGCTTCACGGTAGAGGACGTAAGTCCAGGCGGTAATACGCTTGACATCGTGGTGGAGAATTGGGGGCGCGTCAACTTCGGTTTCCCCGAGAACTTCGACCAGCGTAAGGGTCTGTTCGAGGGTCCCGTCTTGGTGGATGGTCAGCCGCTCTCCGACCTCACCGTCATCCCACTCGAGTTGAAGTCCAGCTGGGTCCAGAGGTGAGCAAATAATGTACAAAAATTAAATTTTACAAATTTGTTGCGTGGGAAATACTATTAACATAAACAGCTTTTCGATATTCATTGCCAGATAAATCCTTCTAACAATTTGTATGAATGGTACATCTTAATTAATTAAACTATATAATATACTTGCATGATAAATGACTTCCATATATTTTTAATAAAATATTTTATTTTTCTTTCTTAAAAATATATATACATATTTTCAAAATATCAAAAGTACACATGGAATTGTAATTTGACTTCACAATTGTTTATTTTCAATAGGGCGTGGCTAACATTACACATAATTTTGTATAAACAGCACGTATATACTGTAGTACAGTCGTCGTCTCGGAAAATTTCCCTTTGCGGTATTGTGAATCAACATACCCCGTAAGAGTAAAACAGGGCATGGCGATTAACATAGCTGCAAATAGGAAATTTTTCGAGGCAACGAGTGTACGTTGACCTCTCGATGTTGCAGCCTGACCGGCTGGAGCGCAGTCGTACCAGGAGAAAATCTGAAGGGACCGTTGATGCTGCGAGGAAAGTTTAACATCACTGGCACCCCCACAGACACCTTCCTCGACATGGTGGCCTGGAGTAAAGGATGCATATTTGTCAACGGCTTCCCACTAGGTCGCTACTTCTTCCACGGCCCTCAGATCACAAGCTACGTGCCCGCACCGCTGTTGAAACAGGGAGAAAACGAGGTACATATTTTTAACAAGCATTTTTTTATTGTAATGATGCTGCTTATTGATACAACACTTACTAATTATAAGCATAAAAATTGTGATTTCATGTTTTCAAAACAAAACGTTTCGAATTCAAAATTTTTTTTTTTTTTAGAACAAAAACACTTGTCGCCTTGAGGTTAGGCAACTTGTTGAGCTACGAAACAAAGCGGGTTGCATATGTGGCAGGGAGGAAACGTTCTTGCCCCCATTTTTATAGCTTTTGCTAATTATTTAAACAAAACTATAATTATTATTATAATATATACAATCATAGAGAATAATACATTGAAATATAATGCTCTGTATATATAAAGTTATATTCTCAACATATTCTCTACAAGATGCAATTAATAAATATTGTAATTTTTTTAGCGTTCTTTATATTTTATGATTATTGCATGGTAAATCCAATAATGTACGTATTTTTTTAACGTAATATATGAGTTTCTTTGAATGTTTCAGATCATCATTTTTGAACACTACGCTCCATCAAACCAAATTGTGTTCACTGACGCGCCGATATTAGGATGAAGATCAAATGCCATATGATTACCAAAAAAATAACAATTGATCATATTGTATACGTACTGCGCGCATAATATACGTATTATGCAAGTAGCACTATATACTTATTTATATTTTATGTAAATATAATAAACAAATAAACTATGTAATATATATTTGTACTTTTGTACAATAATATATTAAAATTAAAAGGATCATTCAAGCAAAAATTGTGGTTTTTGAAAAATATTGTATGAGAAATACTAAATGCATGGTATATTATGATTATAGAAAAAGAAAATATTATTATAGGTGCACGCAATAATGTGGCTAGATTATTTACCAGAGTGCGCCGTATAGAAGCTCTAGGCGCTCTAGCTCTATAGTATAATAGCATTAGTAGCCTATATAGTCTATAGTAGGTATTTAATAAAATTTAAAACTGCACATGCATGTCCCATGATTTTTTTTTTTTTTTTTTTATTTCATTTTAAATAAACATGATACATTTCATTTATACAAAAAGACATTTATACCTCAATGAGCTAAAGCTCGAGAAGAGGAATGAAAATTTTGTTTCATCTGGAAAAGAAAAACATGATGATTAAAATTATATACAAAAAATATTATATACCATGCAATATATATATATACTATATATATACACAGTTACACACACAAATTTATTTAATATATTTTATTATGTACATCATATATTAAATTTTATTTAATTCGATCTGAATGTATATTTAATGAACATTTTTTTAATGAAGCCGCGTAGGTTTTAATTTATGAATATAAACATATAAATAGGATATTTTATATTTTTTATCTATCTATAATATTATATACATAGATAGGCTAAAAAATATTTATTTATTTATTTATTTATTTATTTATTTATTTATTTATTTATTTATTTATTTATTTATTTATTTATTTATTCATTCATTTATTTATTTAAAAATTATATATCTGGCATATCTTGTAGTTTGCTAATTTATTAACGTTGGAAAAAGCTAAAACAAGAAACAAAAAAAAAAGGGGGGGGGGGGCATCCTCCTGCCACTCCTGCCAGACCTCTGCTGGTGCTGGAGCGACCTGAGCACGCTTGCAGGAGGCTGCAGGGGGCGTGCGTTTGGCGCGCAACCGGGAACCGGCGCAACGCGGCGCAACCTTGGAAGCAGCTGACAGTAATTTTTGCAAACATGGCAATATCTGCATTTAAGGCAGGGACTTTAATATCTGTATTTATCATCATTATTGCGATTTACTATCGTCCTACTAATGATGAAGAGCTGAAAGATCGTTTACAATCAGTTTTGAATGGATTGGTAAAGGTTGAAGAACAATTTTCAGTGCGGCCAAGTACCCGAGTCGCTGTTGGATATGGGGCATGTAATGATTTATTTGCTGATGCCAAACTTCTCTTTGAGTATGATGATGGAGCTAATTTGCCTGAGCATTTTGATGATATCAATACAAGAGTTCAAGTACTCAAGACATATGCTTATTTCTTTAGGCATGGAGCAGCAGCAGAGTAAGTTATTACTGCATGCAATGTGGTATGCCTTTGATGGTTGGTTGAAAATTAGGCAATACCACAATATGTATTAAAGACAACGATTTAAAGTTGTGTATGGTATGCATATTATTGTATGCATATATACGGTATGCATAGTTCCCTGAACGTTACTCCTAGAGAGATGCATATAGTCCCCAAGGTCCCTCTACATAATATATGCATATACAGTAGTCCCGGTTACTCCTGTCTTGTTTTCTAAACATTGTCATGCAGTCGCCAATAGAGATTCGAGCAGTAGGCATACGTGTGTGTTAATTACTGTCAATTATGCATGCACGTTCATAAATATATTATACAGTACTGTACGTTAGATATAAAATGGACTCGACTCGCTGCATGGACTGATAGTCATCTTCTTAATTATGTTGCAAATTTGTGTCACTTGGTTTACATGTATAAAAAGGTGCTTTTCTGTAATTTTATGCATATTCTGTAATCTGTACTGTACTCTAAACTAAACTAAACCGAGCAGCGTAGCGTAGTGGTTTGATCTCTGCCTATCGCTCGGGAGACCCAGGATCGCTTCCTGCCTTGGCTCAGGTGACTTTTCGTCACTTCGAGCTGAGGTATGGCAGCGTGTTCTGGTAAGTTCCCGAGAGATGGCATGTATGTTCTTCCACTATACTGTCTGTATTCGGGAGGTGTTGAAGGTCGTTTCCTTTGGTACCGTCTGCCTCGATGATGGTTTTCTGTGGTTTCCCATCGTCACTCCCAGGCAAATGCCGGGGCAGTTCCTAACACAAGGCCACAGCCGCCTCCTTTCCTATCAATCCTTCCAACTGTTGTTAATACTGTTGTTAAGTTTGAATGCTTACACCAATAGCAGAATATGCTGTAGTAAGCTAACATTGTAAAATAAATAAAAAAATAAATAAATAAAACTCTAAAATTGTTACCGAGCCTGTAGAAACAACACCTTACTCTTGTTTGTTTGCGCCGTGGCAGATAAGCATGGGAATTAATGCCCTCTACTCATAGAAAAATCAAGATGAAGGTTGTTTGTTCTACAGAGCTCTGTAGAACACTTTGTAAGGAATTGCGAGGTTCTATAATATGCTACGGCATTATCAATAACTTTTTCTACCACGTCCTGCTACATGATTTCATAACAATGTTGAGTTCTTGAAAGCACCTTAAGAGCTTCAACATTAACAAATCCGACAGGGGTAGTATTCAAAGTGATTTAAGCTGATACATTCATCACCCCATCAAAATTTTGTCACCAAAAGATAGCTGTATGGCGTCACTGTATTAATACCGGGTACCGTACTGCAAAATGTATTTAATTGGGTATATTATACTGTATAAATATTCTTCAAAAAATACATATATTATTCAGTCTGCTGCATGCATAGCAATTAGTTTTTGATGCTAATCAATATATAGCACCGTGCCGGTATGTTAGCTACCCTGTATATAGCCATACATTAATTAGTATGATACTGTACTGCAATTATGAATTACTGGCTTTTTAAATTCTATAAGATTATATTTCCCTGACAACAGGCGCTACATCACAAACAGTTCTCTCTTTGCTGAACTCGTTGAGAATGCTGCACGGCTACCTGGGGCTCATTATGCCTTGGGTGGTAATGCACCTGTCATGGCTACCAGGTTTGTTTTGGAGGGCTGTGAGGTACTGCTTGCTGCCAAAATGACACCGCAGCTACAGAAGCATCTTCCCAAAGAAATGAAAGGTGAGGAGATTTTTTTTGTCAAACAAGCTAGCTGATTTGATATATTTGGACTTTGGACTGGCATGACTAACAATCTAATGTGTGTGTAACCAAGTCGTTGGCGGAGACGTAGCCGAAGATGACATTCATTTGATCTTGGAGTACAAAGCAGGGGAGACGTGGGGACGATACACAGCACCTCGTGCCAACAGGTAATAAATAATCAGTAAGACGCTGCAAAAACATGATAAGTTTTGTGTGTGCATGAAGGAACCTTGTTAATTACTTAAAGGTGAACTGAAGGGATTGCTTTTTTTCCCCTTTAGGGAACCTTAAATTACCTTTCCCATCCATCTGCACTAATTTTTTCATGGCTGATACTTATTGTGCTGCTGTAGGACAATTAGTGAAAAAGTGAAGTTGTGACGTATTAGCGACGGTTGGTTGACTTAAAACTCGCCGCCGTGAAAAAACACACGAGCGCCCGCGAGCGCCCGCGGAAACTGCCGAGGGAGCGGCGATCGGCTCGCGATCGCCACTCTCTCGGCAGTTTCCGCGGTCGCTCGTGTGTTTTTTCACGGCGGCGAGTTTTAAGTCAACCAACCGTCGCTAATACGTCACAACTTCACTTTTTCACTAATTGTCCTACAGCAGCACAATAAGTATCTGCCATGAAAAAATTAGTGCAGATGGATGGGATAGGTAATATAAGGTTCCCTAATGGAAAAAAAAAGCAATCCCTTCAGTTCACCTTTAATCAATTCATGATTTAAAATACCCTCATAAAGAATATAAAATAAAATTGTACTACACAATTAGCTTTAAATTAAAAAATTATACAAATAAATAATTTAATGCACCAAAAGAGCAAAATTGTAAAACTGTTACAGAAAAAAACAAAACCTTGACTGCTTGCACAATATTACTTTTCTAAGATTGAGATATTTTATTATGATAAACACCTCATAGTTTTGTTCTTAAGTATTCATCAAACAACTATGTGCTGAAATCATTGAGTAAAGATATTAATTTTTACTAGTTACAGAACAAGATAAAATATCACATTGTTACCCTGGGCTATGTCTCTGCAGGTTCATTGTACACAACGATGCCAACAACCCACTGGTGAGGTCGCTGGAGCCACTAGGCGAGGTCCTGGCCAAGTTTGCGCCCCAGCTGTTGGTGGTCAGCGGCCTGCAGATGATGGACAACTACCCCTACGCTGCAGGTGTGTTGATTGATGCCTTGGCAATTTATGTTGCCGAGTCATTTTGCTATTTTTTTAAATTTGTATTTGTCTTTTTGCATTGCAATATTTAAAAAAAAGTAGTGATACTTCTGTTTCTATCAGCCTCCAATTTGAGAAACGAGTGTGTTCAAAATGTTAGAATATAATTTAATGTTCAGGACTTTGGTCAGCGGCATTAAAGTTTAGGGTAGTATTTGGGTTAGAATTAAACTCAGTATAGGGCAGAATACATAAAGAGTGGGTGGGTCCACCTCTCTGTCACTACGTACTCCTTTGAAACTCTTCCTGGTTATATTTCACATACATAGTTTTGTATTTTCTGTGGTAAAGAAATTAATTCTTAATAGCACATATTACATATTCCAAAAACTTTTTGCTGAGAGTGTTCTGTTTGCAGGGGAGCGAGAGGAGCGACTGGAGAAGATTCGTCAGCAGATGGTGTCCATGCCAGCCAGCACTCAGATTCACTTTGAGATGGCCTCGTTTGCCGAGCCAGAACTGCTGCAACAACTCACCAATTATGTCGTGCCTTATGCAGACTCTCTCGGAATGAACGAGCAGGTACAATGTTAGAAGTGATGGAGAGAAAAAATTTGAGCTGTACAGTATATTATTAACAAAATAAAAATTACTTGGATTACTTTACTTTTACCGGCTACTATACGTAAATTGGAAGTGAAAAGTTTCTGTTTTTCAAAATAAATTTGTAAATATTTATATTTTCCTCTGCAGTTGTTTTAAATGTAAATTTCATGCTCCTTCTATTTTCCACTTTAAATCTTATATTTGTTAAATTGTACTTTGAACAGCATAGCGAAAGACTGTTATTCTCATAATTAGTGCAGTTTTTGTATAATTAATAAAAATTCCAATGTACATTTGAATATTATGAAATTTATCTTCATCTTCTAATTACAGGAGCTGCCCAACTTACTATCAATGCTGAAGTTCGGCAACCTGAGTCTAGTCTCAGACTCCAATCCTCGAGTTGCATCTGTGCTGGACCAGATGCGGCAGCTGTATACCTTACTGGTGGAGGAGTGGGAAGGAGAGAGAGTCACTGAGCCCAACGAGAGAAGACTGAGCCGAATCCACGTTCACACACTTGCCTACCAAGCCATTCTCACGGCCAAGGGGGCGTCTTGGCGTAACTCGATGGCTGCAGCTGCCAAGGCTTCCCTCACTGCCCACCGCCATGTTTGTGGGACTCCTCAAGTTAATGTTGACAGAGCAAGACTGCTGCTAGATGACAGTTTCTCTGCTTCTCTAAGAGAGGGCAGCAAAAGAGTTCCTCTGGATAGCGTGCAACCGGTAGCATGTTGGGATGAAAGAATGGGAGGAGCAAGCGGAGACGTCCAAATATGTGTTGCTCCTGTACTTGTCTGCACGAAAGCTCATCAAACTGCAGGAGGTGGAGATAATATTTCAGCAGCAGGACTAGTTCTACAAATCTGATTATTTGTTTCAATGGATTTGTCTCTAGTCTGTGTTTTCAATGTTTTTTGCCTTATACTTTGGTCTGTGGGTTTTATTATTAAGCTTTAGACAAGAATTTGAAAAAAATAACTAAGTGCATTAATAAATTAAGGGTAAGGTAACGCCACCAATGTTAAAAAAAATCCCTCTCACAAAAATTCTGAAAAAAATTTAAAATGTTCTCCTCTATACCCCCTATCAGTACCTAAAATATCAGGTATACAAATACGATCTAGTTTTTGAGTTATAAATTTTTAAAGTTGACTACTTTAACATGGAGAAATGAAACTCCCATGTTAAATTGGTCAACTTTAAAAATTCATAACTCAAAAACTAGATCGTATTTGTATACCTGATACTTTAGCTACTGATAGGGGGTGTAGAGGAGAACATTTTAAATTTTTTTCAGAATTTTTGTGACAGGGATTTTTTTAACATTAGTGGCGTTACCTTACCCTTAAAGGAGGGCAGTATTTTTTTTTATGTTGGAAATGTAAACTTAAGTAGTCTCTTAACATTACGCTTAAAGCACGCTGGCTTTTAAGCTAAGTTTAAGCGACAACAGTGTTTGTTAAACATGTCACATGTAAGTTACCATCAAAGTCACGAGTGTGTCAAACTCAAACAACTTCCTCAAGTTAAAGTTCAAAGAACTACTTTTATTTTTTTTTTTATTTTCTATTTTTCTTCTACTCTACTAAAGATTCACGAATCAATATCTGATTTAGGTGGGGGTAATTTTTAAGTCTGGATTGAAGTCATGTAGTTAAAATTTCCAGCCTTAAAAGATCCTGACCGAAATCCTGTCTCAACACTTTGTGGAGACCGGTATTCCTTTAATGTAACCCATTTCCTAAAGTCCTCCTTTAAGGGTAAGGTAACGCCACCAATGTTAAAAAAAAGTCCCTCACACAAAAATTCTGAAAAAAATTTAAAATGTTCTCTTCTACATCCTCTATCAGTAGTTAAAATATCAGGTATACAAATACGATCTAGTTTTTGAGTTATGAATTTTTAAAGTTGACTAATTTAACATGGGAATTCCATTTCTCCATGTTAAAATAGCCAACTTTAAAAATTCATAACTCAAAAACTAGATCGTATTTGTATACCTGATATTTTACCTACTGATAGGGGGTGTAGAGGAGAACATTTTAAATTTTTTTCAGAATTTTTGTGTGAGGGATTTTTTTTAACATTGGTGGCGTTACCTTACCCTTAATAATTAGATTTATAAATCTATTTAATGACAAGACAATATTTCAAATTTTATTGTTAACTATGCATGAAAAAAAATCTACTGCATAAAATATGCTGCTTTTAACTGGGTCTTAATTGTGCTGTTATGCAAATGGTGTTTTGGTGTTGCAGTTATGAACAAATATGTATGCTTTATATGCAGTTATTATTGAGATTATTAGAACTTGAATGCTATTGTTTTATTAGCACTAATAGTAAGATTTTGGCCAAGTTTGTATGTACATGTAGCCTCTGAATAATTTTTTTTTTTAATATCAGACGACAAGAGGTTTTAATTACAAATTTAGAAAATAAGTTACCAGTCCTGATTTTTAGGACTAAACTGTGATATCTGTTTATGGTTAGAAAAACCATAAATGCAACAAACATTCCAGTCAACATAATATCAGGTACTTTTCAATGTTTCTATCATTTTTAAAAGAAACGAACTGAAAAATACAGTGTTTTTAGCTACTTATATGACAATTTTTTTATGAAAGTGGCAATTCAATTAATTTGTATTTTTACCATTTCTCAAATTTATTGTACCAGTGACAAGCCACTCTGAACAAATTTCAATGTTGCATTCAAGTGTAATTTTTAAGTGACTTAATAAATGTAATGTAAAAACAAAACAAAAGACTCTGAATTCATTTGTAAGAAATGTTTTGCATTATATTTATAAATTTATTTCTCCTTTTAAAGGAGTACACATACAAAACATTTTTTTTCCATTCAATTTCTTCATTATGTACAAAGCTGGGAGTAAATACTGGGGGTGAGGCTGCAGGCTGCTCTGTGTCCAATCAAATCACAGATGAACTGGGGAAAAAAAGAGAGTAAGCTGTCAGTAAAAATAACAGTTAAAATTATTTTTATTGGAAACAAATTATAGAATATTATGCAGAATGCATTTGGTAGTATGAACTTTAAAGCAATAGTGTAACAGTATTTTTACATGGTGCAGTATGGAAATATACAACAACTTAGCTAAATTAATAAATAATAATAATAAAAAAAAAAAAAAAATGCCATGCAGTTTCGCAGCTGTATTTGCTATTTTACAGCACACCTTACTTTGATAATAACAATATTTTTGCTAAATAATATAATATTTATGACGACTTTATTTACTGCAAAAATGTTAAAAATTGTTTACAGTACGTTACTAGTTAAATTTACACTAAAGCATTATGTTTAACTTAGCTTTTGTCATGAATGCTTGTGTGTAATTTGGATCGTGTTCTGCAGTAAGATTCTTTGTTACAAACTGTCTCGCAATGACTGAAGACGTTACAAACACAACAAAAACCAAGTTAAACGTGACGAAGAGTGTAGTAAGAGGTTAGATGATAATTGTTCATTCAAACTATGTTCAGTTAAATACTTTAAATATTTGCAATATATGATTAATTTTGTATCAAAACAAATTCAATATTCTTTTCTAGTAAGACGTTATTTGACAAAGAAAAGGGAGCTTTAGTTGAAGGTTTCAATTAATTTGGATTCATAATTAATTATGGGTGTGACCCACGACGGAAGTTATCCAGGTTTCTTACTAACCACATTTAGTGTCATTGAATTAGGCTGATGCTAAACGCAATTAGTGAGAAATGTGGAAAACTTTCTGAGTAACAATTTCTTGGAACACCCAAAATATATTTAAATATTACTTTTCCAAAATCTTATTTAATCAAGAAGTGATTAAATTTAAAGTGATTAAATACTCTGTTATTTAATTTATATAATTATAAAATTATATAAATTAAATAACAGAGTAGCATGTCATATGCTCCTTGCAGCTGTTCTAAGCCAAAAGGTAATCTTTTCATCCGTTACTGTACTGTATCATCATCTAACATTTGAACATCTGAAAGGGACAGGGGACCATAAAAATAAGTATTTTTTATTTAAATGTTACCCATCAACTGAGTATGAATATATGCCGCACGGTGGCATGTGTCCCAAGGTAAGACGGTCGCGAGTAACTAAAGTGTGGATTGCTGACGTCAGCAATCACGAAAGGCAACATAGCTGTCTCTTTTCCATGGAACTCACTTCCCCCTCCTCCCGCCCAGCCGTAATCAGTGTGATGTTGCCTGTGCAATTGCCCTGCAGCTGTCTATATTTATTTAATTCTTATAAATTCGGGGGATGGTCCGAAAACGAAAATTTACTCATTCTCGCATTAACATATCTTACAGAAACTTTTCATGCATACATGATTTTGTTGTCCCATATCCCTTGAAGGTTTATGTTGATTGTTAAATAAAGTTTTATATGTTATCAAGTTGACGAAAGGCTTTTGGTTACCAATCAATACAAAACTTACTAACTTTTATATATAATAAGGCTTTACACTGTACAATTAAGTTAACCAAATAATGTTTACATCAAATGGTAAGCAATTGACATTAAACACACTGTTATCAGTCTGAACTTACTGTCTGATTTTCTCTTGGTAAGAGCTTTCTTGATGATTGTCCAGTCCTCTAGTATCTCTGCCTCTGTCAGCATGTAGACGATGTAGGGTCCGGACACTGTGATTGGCTTACGCCTGCGCTCCGAGAGGGGGGTGATGTCCATGTGACTGGACGAGGTGTGATGGCCACCGCCGGCCTTGCGTGACCGTCGGAACAGAGTCTCGAGCCACAAGCCGGACGAGATGTCTGTGTTGTTCCGGTCGTCCTCTAGCCTCCGGATCTTATCTTCCAGCTCGCTGTGGATGCAGTCCCACAGGAGGCACTTCTCGCTCTGCACACAAACACTCTCAATCAATTTCGAACCATGGGATTCTTTTTTTTATACACTTTTTATACACGTGGAGTATTCTTAGTTTTTTACATGCTGAAGCAGTATAAATGAAGTAGGAATAATATGTTACTTCCTCCCATATTTGTTTAAATTATTAATACAGCAATACAATTATTGTACTGTAATTGAAGATTTTATAATGGCTACAGTATCAAATTTTATTACTTTTCCTTGATGATTGTACTTTTAGATCTTTATTTCCGTGCAAACCTCACCCAGAGATCTCCGTGTTTTATGGCCAGAAATTTTATACTGGTTATACATGCGCTACACTAGCGGCACAACACTCAGACCCCGTGAAGCTCTGAAAATCTTGGTCAAATTTCTGGCCATAAGACACAGAAGTCTCTAATGGTCTCTGCACCTCACTAGAGGCCAAATATGCCTTTGCCTTGTTTTCCCAGCCTAGCCATCCCAGAAAATTCAAGTTCTCTATATATCATAGGCAAATCAACAAGGGCAACAGTTGTACTGTTCTGAAGATACTACTATCACCAAAAATTTACCAGTACATAATCTGAAATATAAGAATTTCAAATTGTTATTATCTGATCTGTACCTCATAGTTCTGGTTGGAAGCAAGCTCCTCTGCATCGGCCTTGTTCCGTATGTTGGTTAGCCTGAACTTTCGCAGAACGCCGGCCACCTCCATGCGGACTCTCATGTTCTCTTGGAGCTCCTCAAGGGGCTGCAGATACTCATGAGCCTTGCCACAGCGCACTTCGCCCAGCTTGCTCTCCACCTGCGTCACGCGCTCTCTGTAGAGCCTGCACACGCAAACACACATCAATAATTCTTTTTAGTAAAAAGGGGAAATTTCAGTTGTAATAGTAGCAATTATTTCTACTTGAAATGACTAAGGAAATAAAGAAGAGATAAACTATAAACTATACTGAGCAAAATTGAGCTGACTTATTAAGCAGCAGAGAGTTCATTCTCGCATTATTATGATCATAGAACAAGATCATGGTTTCACATTCCCGGAGGGACGGTATACCAAAATAGCACCTGTCCATTACGTTGAACTTGGGGGGAACAAATATATTGTTGTCATGCAGTGACTTATTAGTAAAGTACTGTACACGTAATTAGTTTATTTTCTTAAGATAAGTGTTTACTTTATTGTACATTCGTCATAAAGTCAGATTTTTTAAAGACATTTTGAACATTTTCCAGTACCCACGGGGCATTTTTTCCAGAGCATAGAGATAATAAGCTACATATAGAGGAGGATAGTGAACCACTAACAAATGCAACCTAGACGTTGCTTACTGTTCTCTCAGCAGGGTGAACTGGCGCTCCAAGTCTGCAAGGTTCTCCATGCACTCCGTACGTCTCCGCTCACACTCCTCCTCATCCATTTCTGTAAAAAGTTATTATATTAATATTGTGAAGAAAATTGTTAAAAAAAAGAGAGTACCGGTTATGCAAATCATACCGGTACTTCTAAAACTTGGGAGCAATGGTTAGTTTGGATTATGCATACTCTTGTGAACTAAATTCACAGCAAGGCATGTATGTATACAGTGCATATATGGTCCCGTGCATATTATTTATGCAGTGGGAGAACTAGCTTTTCAAACAGCCATCTCTTTTCAAATTGGGTCTCATTTCAAATTGGTTGACCAGTATTAGCTAGCCTTAATAGGTGACTTGTCCTTACACTGATCCTCGCCATCTGTGCGAGTGGCGCTGCAACTTCGTGTACGGTCAAAGCATGTAGAAACGAAATAATACATTGCGAAGATGGGGGAAAAATTTTGTGAACCGCGAGTTAGGTACGAAAGAAAATAAAAAGTTAACATTTTTCACTGCCAAAACGTGGTATAACTATTCTAGTTTGCTTCAGTGCAATTGTTTTCACCCTAGCACTGCTCAATTCCAAATACTAGCGAGATAAAGACAACTACCTCGGGCCACCGCGGCTCGCCATGCTGCCAAGCGATTCTGCGATTGGTTGACCACAGAGCAGCCATTGATGGATTAGAACGACATGACGTCATGCTGTCAAGTGATTGGTCGACTTTGAACTGCAAGTTGCAAAAAGTTGCAGCGCCACTCACAGATGGCGAGGATCAGTGTAAGGACAAGTCACCTATTGGCCTTTCTCCCCCAGCAGCAGAAGTTCATGCACTCAAAAACCGCTACATAATATGCATATTGTATGCCGTAGCAATTTCCGAGTACAGTATGTGAAAGCGGATTACATAATGCATATTTATATGCATACTGTACTGTATGATATGCATACCGGTACAGTATGCATATGCACAACCCTACCCTGTTCCCATCATTGCAAAAAGTAAAATTGCAAAATCAAGACATGGATATTTCATTGTATCACATTAGCAATTTTTTTTTTTTTATTTCATAAATAGTTTATACATTAATGTCCAGCCAAAATTATTAACATAATCTTAGCGGCCGGTTCATAAAATACATAGTAATTAAATTTCAAGCTAAAACAATTTATTCAAGCATATTTAATCAATTAATATTAAGGAAAAAAAAAGGCAATAACAAATTGTATGCATATATGCATAATAATTTCATATTATCTTACCAGAGCTATCATCTGAATCGGATCCATCGGCTCCATCGCTGGAGTCTGAACTTGAACTTGATTTGTCGGAATCTGCAGACTCTTGTTCCATTTCTTCACCATCACTATCATCTCGTTCGTCTTTAATGCCGGGCATGGCTCTCCAGTAATTTGGAACTCTTTGAAATTAAACTGGCCAAATATTTTGGCCAAATGAAGTAAAAAATAAGGCCCAACAGGCCTCGACTACGCGTCGTCCAGAATTATTCCACGACGATAAATATCATACTGAAGGTCTTTTTCTACCGTAGAAGCAAATTTAATTATACTGTACAAGTAACAAAAGATTATTTTTTTATAAACACGAATTTACTTTCAATAAACTTCTGTTGATATTTCTTCTTTCACTCACTGTTTTCTTCTTTTGAGACGTTTGCTGTCGCCACAGACGAGCTGTCGCTAACCCCGCGTTTCGCCCCACTTTTCTCCCTCTACTTTTTTTTTTATTTCCCCTCCGGCGGCTGGCGGCGGCGGCGCGACTGGCGGCACTGGCGCGGCTTCCTCTTTCATAAAATACATGCTTACGCCATCTCTATTCAAACATTTGAAAGGCAAAGAAAACGTGATTTTATTCTCTACTTTTTTCTATTTCTGATATCGTTTTAATATGGCCTTTATTTTTAATACTGCATCTACAAAACTGAATTGCAAATGCGTTACCATAATGTAATAAATCTTTGCAGCGAACTAAAAAATTCCCCAGGTGAGGCTCGAACTCACAACCCCGGCATAGCTTAGATACTGTCGTATAAGTACCGTGCGCTAACCAATTGCGCCACTGGGGATACGACCAAGTGGGGCACGACTTGACGGATATATTTCGTATGACATTTTCAGAAGGGAAATCTTTAAAAATTTCAACTTTTGTATGCATCACAAAGGATGAACAAAAATAAAGCTGCGTAAATGCTATAATACCGGGTAGAAAAATTGACGGACTGCAAATATATTGAAATACTAAACTTATTGAAATGCTTTGAAGATTATTTTTTTTTTTTTATGTTTCATATTTCTCTTCTTCCGTCTGCATTTTTTTCCAATCGTAATTATTTCTGACAAGAATGTCTCTTAAAAAGGTACTACGAAGAGTACCAAGGTCCCACCGAGATTTGAACTCGGATCGCTGGATTCAAAGTCCAGAGTGCTAACCATTACACCATGGGACCTCTGGTAGATGCAACGTGAGTTAAAAGCTGTATATGAATGTACCGTGTATTTTACGCCACATTGCCTGAGAACGATCTGCGCGCCATCTGTACTACATTCCTGAGTGACAAATACTTCGATTCTCTTGCTTGCCGTCTGACTTCTTTTTAAATCTTCATTTTTATTCATAGTTAGGATTTTTAATTAAAAAATTAATATTAATGTAATAATATTTGTTTATTGGGTTAAGTATTACAAAAGAGTGGGAGAGTAATAAAGCTAAAATTGACAATACTTAAACACAATTTCCTATATATACTTGCAGAGTGAAAATTACAAATTATGAACAATTGTTCTTCTTCTATAGGTTCAAAAATTACACTACTATGGGAAGCGCTTGAGGTAATTATAATTAAATAAAATATATCATTATAATACAATCATATATATTATATAATACTTAAATTTAATTAATGAGATATTAGAATGTGAAAATTTTAGTGGCTTAATCGAAAGAAGGGGTAAAAATAGGGTATACTGTGAATTTTTTCATATTTTTCTGAGACCGGGGGAACTATTTTTAAAAAATTATTGAAAGTCTATTTTGATGACGTCACGGGCGTCATAAAATAGACTTTCAATAATTTTTTAAAAATAGTTCTCGGTCTCAAAAAAATATGAAAAAATTCACAGTAACATATTTTTACCCCTTCTTTCGATTAATTAAAGCCACTAAGATTTTCACATTCTATACTCTCTATTTCATTGTGTGTATTATAATGTATGTAAAAATGAAACTATAAAATTATTTCAATTATATGTATTATAATAATTAAATATCTGAGTGTCAGTGATCAGAATCATTAATTATAATACATTTTTAATTCATTTAATTAATTAATTAAAATCAACATTTTTTATTTATGTTATAGTTTATTATTTATTGCGTGTAATAATTATATATTATAATTCCATGATT
The DNA here is from genome assembly GCA_949825025.1 of Siphlonurus alternatus. NCBI lineage: Eukaryota > Metazoa > Arthropoda > Insecta > Ephemeroptera > Siphlonuridae > Siphlonurus > Siphlonurus alternatus. The sequence continues at coordinate 22,617,543 of OX463778.1, forward strand.
CATATAAAAATCTCTTTTATAGTGTCATGACGATCGATCGTCGATCGACGTATTGTAAAATATAAATATGCCATGTTTTTAAATGACGTATTAAAATTATATTATAATAGGCCTGTTCGTAAACCCTGCTCGGTGTACTGCACTTTCGATCTGCACCCAATCGACCTTATGTACATGTATGGACATGGAATATAAGGTCGATTGGGTGTAGAAAGTGTATAATACATATATACACCAAGCAGCTGGGTTTACGAACATGTAGGCCTAGAATATATTTGCATGAATTTAAAAATATGATTTATATGTTCACGTATACAACTATTTTTTACATCTTTCCAGGAAACAAATTCGAATTTAAAGAGATGTAATAATTTTATATTAAAATCAGGAAAAAAGAAGAAAAAAGCGACATCAAAGTTATCATTTGAAGCATTAAAAAAATATCGAACCCCTAAATCCCCAGTGGATCCTTACAAGGTAATCAAATTAATATTTTAAAAAACATAATATGAATGCATCATTTTTTATGTCTTATATCTGACTCTTTTTTATTCACATTTAAATGGTACGTATAAATATAATTAATATAATTATATAAATATGCCATTCTTTTTTACATTACAATTTAAAAGCATACGGATCATATGCATTTATAAATCTAGAATAATTTTATTCCTTATGTAATCCTATATAGTTTAATTTATCCTCTGAGAAGATTTAATTATAATCTATATTCAGCGAAGCAGTTTTTATTTTTTTAAAGGTTTTTACTTTTTGGGAGAAATATATTCTACGTATACACTTTTACCATCCATAATTACTATTATAATATATATATATATATATATATATATATATATATATATATATATATATATATATATATATATATATATATATACATATATATATATGATTTCTTCTTCGAGCGTAAATTCTAAATTGTGATCATCATAATTATATAATATAATTAAATATATTATACAGGGTGTTTACTTTGATTTGAACGTTTTAAAGTGATAATTAAGGAATGAAGTTCGATGGTAATATAGACATGTCATACATCAAATTAAAGCTTACATTTTAAAATTTTCAAAACTTGCATCATAAATTACATGTGCTGACTTGTCTTTTTTTGAGACGAAAAAGAAACAAAAATGAGCCGTTTCATTTCTTGTTCAAATATCGGTGGTAACATGAAATTAACTGTTGAATCCTTCACTGGATTGCAAGGTTGGTGTGGGAGTGATATGTAATGCGTTTGGTCAATTTTCCTTAGATCACCAAAGTAAAGCAACACAAGACTGTTTTGTGGTTGGATGGGTGACCATTTAAACAAACTCCCATCCAGGGGTAACGCTTTTTACCACAATGTGGTTTCTCTACGAATTTTAACCATTCCTGCATTTCTGTTTCTGGTTCATTGACAAAATTTGAAGATGCATGTGGCGTTCATCCTGACAAGTTTCCACGTTGCGATCAGTCACATTAAAATGCCATTTAATTTCATGTTACCACCGACATTAAATTTGAACAAAAAAACAGCTCATTTTTGTTTCTTTTTCGTCTCAAAAAAAGACAAGTCCGCACATGTAATTTATGATGCAAGTTTTGAAAATGTTAAAATGTAAGCTTTAATTTGATGTATGACATGTCTATATTACCATCGAACTTCATTCCTTAATTATCACTTTAAAACGTTCAAATCAAAGTAAACACCCTGTATATTATTATATAAATTTGATATATATTTCAATATAAAAAAAATCCCTTATAGTAGGACAGTTACTACACAGCTGTGAAAAAAGTAAAATGATCGAGGCTATAATTCACTATAATATAATATTTTAATATTCAAATTAAATTAATTAATTAAGTTTTAACTATATATATATATATATATATATATATATATATATATATATATATATATATATATATAATATATATTATAATCAAACACTTAAACTTATAGAAGCTGATGTGTACGGCGCTGGTCCTGCTGCGGAGAATGGAGCAGTTCTCAAATGTGCCAAACAATCAAGGACGTCGAGGATCCATCACCATCCTCGAGGTGAGACGATGATCAGATAAATGAGGGGTCGAAAGAAAAATCGAGCGAGCTCTAAATTTTAATTTTCAGATAATATTTCGCCGTAAAGTTAGGCAACTTGTCTAGCATCAAAGCAGAGTGGATTGCAAATAAATGAATGAATGAATGAATGAATGAATGAATGAATGAATGAATGAATGAATGAATGAATGAATGAATGAATGAATGAATGAATGAATGAATGAATGAATGAATGAATGAATGAATGAATGAATGAATGAATGAATGAATGAATGAATGAATAAATAAATAAATAAATAAATAAATAAATAAATAAATAAATAAATAAATAAATAAATAAATATGATAGTATATGTAGAATCGGCGTCATTTTCATCGCGTTATATATTTGTAGCGCCCTCAGTCATTGGTAGCCGGTTTGTATCGATAGCTAAAATGTTTTAACTTTCGTATATACGATATAGTATAACATACAGATTCTGCAAAAAAAAAAAATAATAATAAAATAAAAAATATTGTATAATGTATATTATGCGGTCTTCAATGCAGAATTTTTTATGGTGCTGGAACTATTTCAATTAATGGTCATAGATTTTCTTAAAATTTATAACTTTTTTAATGTAAAAAAAAATTCAAAGTATATTTTTAACAGGACCAGCGTCAAATGTCCGAGGAGCTACTTGTACGAGCGCAGATGATTTACAACACCGTTCACCCTCCTCAAGATACTCAAGATGGTGAACTTCCTCAGGTGTCCGAGAATATCGAGACGATTGTCCAGCAGCAGGTCTCTGAGGACATACGACCTGGAGAGCTGTCAGGGCAGCGAGAATGTCCCGAACCTTCGGTGCTCAAGTCGCGAACCTTCCACACGACGTACCGCTGCGTGTCTCCACTGTACCGTGATGTAGCCGTGCACCATGCGGACATTTCGGACATCCTTTCATCACGGGTGTCCGTGAATCGAAAGAAGAAAAGTGTGCAGCATGCGGATGTATCTCATCTCAACACGTTTACGGTAAGTGTTAATGAAATGATTTTCTATTTTATTTATTTTGTTTGGTCTTCCTTGCATGCTTAAATTGATGCTGCATGCAGTCATTCATTGCTAAATGCTAAATGAATAATAAAATATAGTATGTAATCTACGTATAATTAATATTTAATACCTTCTGTTTGAAATGAATAAAAGTAAATATAATTAAATATGCCATGGCATCACTATAATAATAATATACAATTAAGAATAAAATTATGCTTTAAAATTTAATTTCATTTCCTTAATTGGCATGTTTTTTTTAGTATATTATAAAAATTGAATATTGAAACAAAATTCATAAAGAAACATAAAAGGAAAAAATTTATATTTATATAGGTATGTATATGTAAGAATGGAATGATAAAACAAAGAAATTATGTATAAGAACTTGTAAAAATCATTTATTAATTGAGTAAATGATAAACAAATTATGTTACAATTATACTTTTATTAAAAAACATTTTAACACATTTGAGCAAAATAAATGTCACAGTCACTTGCGAGCTGGTTAAACAAAATCGATTACAGAATAATAATAATGTAATAATTTTATTTGCAATGATACCGTCATACTGATGTCTTGCGTCATAGAGCTAGTACGTGCTTGTCATGTCGTTCATTAGTATTCGGGCTTAGGACTAGAGGTAGTAGAAAAATGTTAAGTAAGTAGTCTTGGCAGTCGAGAAGAAAATAATTAATGGTCATTATTAATCACGAAGATTGAGTCGGAGAAGAGGGGGGATACGAACTCTAATTCTGTACTTCCTTGCAAATCCAGGACGGTAAGCTACCTTTAAAGGTACTGCAACTGGCACTGGTACCGGTATATGCTTATAGATTGGGGCTGGTACTGCCACGGCAGAAGGTGCAAAACCTACTGCAGTAGGCGCGTATGCAAGATGTGGGGGAGGTAGAACTGGAACTGGTGCATGGAAAGGCAGCGGGGCAGGCAGCGGGGCAAATGGTACCGGTACGGGTGCTGGTATGGGGGCTGGAAGTATTCTAGGGTGTAACGAGAAGGGTCCTGTCGCGTAGTGAAAGGTTCCTTGCACTCCGCGTTTCGACTTGGTGGACTCTTCCTCGGCCTCATCAGCGAAGGCCAGGGCAGCTCCAAAGATCATCTGAGGAAAAAAAAAAACAGCACAGTATTATTTTTACCTGCAGATATTTATTTTATAAATAATCAAGCGTTTGTGGCAACAATTTGTTCTTAAATCGGAAAACGTGAAAATAAACCGATGCAGAACACATTCATTGTAATTTTAAAAATGAATAAAAATTTAAGTAATAAAGTAAAGTAATGGCATGTTCAGCAGAAACATTATGCTATAATTTAATTATTTATTTTTTCCGTTTTTACGCTAGCAAATGAATTATTTAAGTAAAAATAAATGACCATGCAGAGCATGCAAGTAAGTCAATGAAATAAAAAATAAAATCCTCGAATATTTATATAAAAAAATCAAGTTTAATTCTTACAACGGATTCTTATTAATCCGTTGTAAGGATTTGTAGTGTTCTTATTAAAATTAATTTTTAATATATAATTAATAAACATCTCCTCTTAAGTCTTAACTCACCAGTACAAGTAGCAACTTCATGACTGCAGAGGGACTCGGTTGCAGAGGTGGATGGTCACCAACTGACGATTGGGTGCGTGGGGCGAGTATTTATGTGGCCCTCCTCCCCCGCGCTCGCTTTCCCCGCGCTAATGCTCCTCATTAGGCGACCTGACCCTCCAGTTCAGAGCAAAGAGGTGTCAATCACGCTCGCTTTCTTCGTGTCGCAATAATTGACGACATTTGTCATCGGAATATCAGCGTCGCCTTTCAAAGATACTTAATTAATTTTTTTTTTAGAAATAACTTTACTAATTTAGATTTTTGTGCATGATTATAATCTATAGTAGTTATTCAATGTAATAAGCTGTATTTTAATTATTGATGATTATTTACACCTTGATTAATTTATAGTAAATCAAAACTTTGATATGATTTAATTATTGAATTTTGTATCGAAATATTAATTTCATGTATGCCCAATTTAATATGCAAAATTGTTCGTGATTATTTTATATATTTTTTTTATTTTAAATCATTTGGCTTAAATACAGAGACAAACATTGATCAAGTCAAACCTTATTATAAAACTAAAATTAAAATATACACATATATATATACAAGGACAAAAGACAAAACAAAGACACAACGTATCTAATAAATTATTAATCAATTAACAAGTATAAATTATTCCCCTTCGCGAATGCACAATGCACATTTCAAAATATATAATGATGGTATAGTTAACACGTTATTGTTTTTATTAAAAAATGTAACACGTGAATCTCTTTCCGTGCTCTTTTCTAAAATTTTAGCATTGAATTATAGAATTATACATTAAAAAAACAAAAACAAAAAAACATTCATCATACTGAGATACTGATTGATGCAATAAAATATTGTGAATATTTTTTTTAACAACTCAGAAAATTTAAATAAATTTAAATTTGTTAATATTTTCATGTTTTTATAATAATTGTATATCCCATGGCATGTATGATAACGCTGTTAGCATTTAAAATAATGTTTATTACTCTTAAAGATTTGGTAAGAGTTTTTGACGATAGAATTCATGGTTAAATTATTATTGTAAACCATAAACAATAATTAAAACTTACATATAGTATATAATTATCAGAGTCTTCTGCGCACAATGTTTTTACAAAACATTGTCCGAACAATTGCGCAATGTTTTCCGCAATTGAAAAACATTGCGCGCAGAAGACTCTGATAATTATATATAAATTTTTATTAAATTTTGCACACAGTTTTTCGTGTTAATTTTATAGTGTTTTAATTTTAATTGTTTTAATGTTATTTAACTTTAAGTACAATGTAATTACATAGCAATATGTATATTATATTTATATATATGAAAATTTAATGCTTCTACACACTTTTTTTAACTGCTTCGTGAATAATGAAATTATATTATTTTCATTTTCCCAATAACTATAAATATAAATGATAATAAGACATTAAAAATACTTATACAAACATACAATGAAATTAAGTAACAAATAATACTGTAATTTATGCAACAGCTATAAATTTAATTTTTCTTTAATAGTAATAATTCAAATATTCCAATCTACAGAGTATATAACTCAAGCTGCATACTATTATGAGGTCATCTTAATATAGCGTTGTAGTCTATACTTAAGTTGTCTGTAACCAAATCGATCATAACATAATACTTTCGCCAGGCAGCAGCATGTGCGCGTACGCCATCAGGGAAAGTCCTGTCAATTTATCTAGCAACAAGTCCTTATCAGCTGAGCCCGAGTGCTCTATCCTCTAATACCGATCGACATAATTAACGGGAGTCAGCATGCCCTACATTTACAACACACATTTGTATATGCGTCTCACGATTAATAACGATTGAATTGCAAAATTTTAAATCAAAATAGTTTTACTATTTCTATATACAGCTGGTTATATCTAGATTTATGAGTACTGTTATTTTATTTATTAAATCATAATCATTAAAAATTGATGGGATATTATAGTACAGTAAAAATGCATGGACGAAGAAATTTTATTTTAATTGCTATTTTATTATATAATTTCATTAATGAATTAAATTTTAAGCATATTATAGAGTAGCTAACATTTTTAATTATTATTAATTCACTCGTACATAATTTATATCATAATTAAAGAACTATTTTTTTAAGTTACAACATATAACTACAATCTACACTAAAACTACAGAATAAAATTGAAGACTTATTACATATTTTAATGCATAAATAAATTTTCTTATATTTTTTACTTATATTATCCTTGATGAGGAGTGCACATTCAAAGTCCAGTTGTACTAATAACAAATAAAATTAATCTTTACCGTTATATATTATTCTAGCTCTTCCTTTACATACAATATCAATATGACCTTATAAAAGCTAAGTGAAGATTTTGGAACAAAAGTGATTCTAAAAATCAAATCATCTTTGGAGTTAGAAATATACATTTTTGGTAAAAGTGCGAATTATTCTTGCAACAAAACAACTTAGATTTCATTGTCCTTAGTACAAAAACAATTTATTGAGGGTGCATTTTTTTTTAACCCTGGTACTGGTACCCTCCTCCATGTAATCCACCAATGGCTGGTCTATTGGTCCAACTTCCAGTGTAATAGTCTTGGTTGTCACGGTCGTATCTGTTGTAGTTACCGCGGTTGTAGTTATCACGATCATAGCTGTTGTAGCGGTGCCATGAATCGCCTGTTCCCACGTTACTAACATACCCTGAGCTACCACCGTACCCTGCACCACTGCCGTATGCTGCACCACTGCCGTATGCTGCACCACTGCCGTATGCTGCACCACTGCCGTACCCTACACCACTGCCGTACCCTGAGCTTCCTCCATAGTGAGAGCTTCCGTATAGACCTCCTCCATAACCTGCCCCGCTGGAACCGTATCCACTATTAATACTATTATAATTAGAGTTATATCCCGGATTGACGCCATAACCTGCATTACTATACCCAGATCCATAACCACCTCCAATATTACTACTTCCATATCCACGATTCCAAGTATCACCATTATTTCCATAACCTACATTTTGATTATATCCATTATATCTCGGGTAAGATGGTTCAAATCTAGAATGTTGTTGAGTATTATAGTTATTGTAAGGTTGTTGTTCATAACGATTGTAGTCATATCTGTTATATTCGATTCTGTTTCCATATCGATTATCATGTTGATTATAAGCAGGTCGAGCGTATGGATCGTATCGATTATAGTCAGTGGACGAGGGTGAGAATTTGTTGTAATCGCTGACGGGGTAGGGTGCTTGATAAAAAGGAACTGCCGGGGTTGAGTAGCTGCTTCTGGTAAATAGTGCTTCTCTTGAGCCCTCTTTGGGGGCCTCAGTGGACGTGCTTCTGGTTTCGGAGTCGGAGGGGGCGGGGGCGGAGAACGCGGGGGCGGGGGCCGTGAAGACAGTGATCGCGTGCAGAAGTACGCAGCATAGAACCTGGAACAACACAATGTGAGTCAAATTAAATGACATTTAATTCAAAAGTGCATTTTCTTAAAACTTCAGATAATGTTTAACAAAATAAAAATAATGATAAAAAAAGTTATCTTTGCTTGCTAAAAATTTGTGAAAAAAATGTTTTATTTTTTAAGTTAAATAAAGAAATTCATACACCAGTAATAAATAAATTTATAATAGCACAATAATTGATTTATAAAATAAAATTACTATGTATGTTAAGGTTCAAATGAAAAATATTTCACACCGAAAATAATATTGATGTTAAGTTTTTTGAGTATTTTTTCATTGTCATGTCTAATTTTTATACACAAAACTATAAGCTAGCTGCAGCTTTCGTTTGAGTACGGAAAAACATGCAAAAATGACTATAAAATGATCTATAAAACATTCTAGAACGAACAACATGAAAATTTTCTATAGGCGTTGAAAGGATTAATTTTTGACCCGGAATAAAGTTCACACTTAACCTAACAAATTCCTTTTAATACACTCTGCATTATACATGTTGCGTTATCAGAGAGGCTTATGTTATCAAGCACCTATAGAGTCACGCACGAGAGTGACATCTGAATGGCATCTTCGTGTGTCGTGATGCGTGGAGAAAATTGCCTGTCAACCAATGTGTCACTTTAATCTGCTGCCGTGATGCGTAGCGAAGCGAAAGTCAACAACTTTTCCTGCTAAAGAAGTTGCATAACTTCACGGCGTAAATAAAAGTAGCATCAATCTAATAATTACAATAGCTCTTGGAAGAATAGTTTATGAAATTGTAATTTTCCGCTGCTGATTCTACTGTTTTGATTGAACACTCAAGCATATAATAAGATAGGAAATTTTAATTAAATATACGTGAATGTAACAACAATTCCTATAATACTTGCATGATTTTTTTATTACAAATTTTGATCGAGAGCCTCGAGTTAAGTTTTTTCATATTTTTTTGAACCCTCGAATACCCTTAAAATTATGCTGCAAAACGCTGTGATTATAGTCATGCATTGCAATTATAGGAAAAGACTTTATATGACTATGACGTCACTGTGACTCTCCTCTCGATTCTAAAGGTATTATGGGGGTGTTATAGGAGGTTCAAAAAACTTTGAAACAATTTTTCAATACATAAACTCATGCAGGTTGTCCATTGGCCAAAGTAATATAAAGTATAATATGTAATTCAGATAATATGTCTTTTTTTAATAACGTATTTCAGTTATTGGAAAACATCATTTGAAATTTGTACCTTGCGCTAATTTATTATCACACTTTAACGAATAATGTAAATTAAATAAATAAATATATTAGTGAGAAAAAAGAGATTTTAATCTATATAGAATTTTCATTTACATTTTTAGTTCCTTTTTTTTTAACATACGTGCCCAAAAAACTCAGCTATAATAAAAAATACCAGATTATGTTTTAATGCTGCTTTGTACAAAGAAGTTGAAAATAATGTAAATCATATTCCTCGTAAGAACTGTAATGATAAAAATCCATGCATTATGTTTTAAATGTAATCATGTGCAATGAGGCTTCTTCACTCACTTTTCTTGATCTTTATATGCGCAATTTTCAGTATTTTACTGTCCTTAACACGTTTAATACGTAGAAAAAAAAGTAAGTAACATCATACGCCCGTATTATATAATTCTTTGCGATTGAACAAGAATGCAAAATATTATTATTCATGCTGCGCTATACACAGTATATAATTTATAGCTCTTCTAACCAGTTTTATTTTTTTAAAGCTTTGATTTTGATACAAATTTCTTGTCAAATTGAAATTTTTATGTACATTTTTATTTTATTGTTCATATAATTATAATTTATAATTGAAGAGAAAATTAAATTATTTTATGAATTGTTGTTGTTCCTTTCCCAGATTCCCAGGAGATTTTTATGCACGATCACTACACGATAAGACTCAAATTACATTCTTTATTTATTAAACTTCTCAAGTAACACAAAATTCCTTGGTACATACCTGCTGATTTCCCCACATGGTGCTCGGAAGAGGTTGAAGAACGAATGGGACGTTCATGCAAGTCCCCTGCTTATAAGGGCTGCGTGGGCGGATGGTTAAGGGGGCGTGTCTCAGAGGGTCACGGAGAACACACAGGAGCCACGCAGCATGCCCGCCTCCGAGGACACTCGCTCATTAGTACGAGTGTCAACCGTGACGATACATGCTTCCCAGATCGCAGCACAGACTTACTGAGATAAAAAAAATCGCGATTTTCGTGAGATGAGTTAATTAAGGCACAATTATAATCTAGTATACAAAAGAACAAATTATAAATGAAAAATTATTAGAAGTTTAATATGATTTCACGAACTTTTGATTATGTAAGTTTTTAGAATTGTTTCTTTCTGCTGCATGTCATATATAAGAAAAAATATGTATTTAAAATTATAATAATGGAAGATTGTGTGAATATAATAATTAAGAATTGCCGGAAGAAGCTGAAAGTACAAGTTTCTTCGTATTCTACAATATAGTATAGCCATGCTTACAAATTGAAGTTTTATTACTTTATTGAAGTGAAATTAAAATTAGCATTGTTTTTATTTCCATGAATTTATTATACCACTAAAAATCTACGTAGGTTTTTAATTATTTTTCGGGTATTTTTATTTTGTCAACCATATATATATGGTTGTGATTAGATAAGAAATTTTCCAGTGAGAAAACCATTTCGAAAAAGAAATATATATTGGTTGTCTCTAACTTTAATAATTAATAGCAGCTGTCGCGAACAATCGCGGTGGTGTGCAGACTCCACACTTCCTTGCGACAGATCGTCAGTTCCGCAAGCAGGTGCATGGTGTCGCGCTCTCTGTCAAGGACGAACACTCCAGCCAAGATCCACGTTTAAAGACCAAAAAGCTGCTGGTTTACTTGAACAAGATTAATATGGTGCGCGTAGATCCACGGTACTGCGTCTAATTGCTAGTATATTAAATCTTTGATGAAAATGAAGTCAATGAAACCCCATAAACACAAAATACGTACCCTATTATCCAACATTGCAGCATTCATCGCATGTCTCGAAACTCGTATTGTATTCATTTTAATTAAGATAATCCTTTAATGCTGAAAATACGAGCTTTTTGTTTTGCGCCTAAACAGAAGTCGCAACTCCAAAGTCGCAACTTTTAACCATGTAAGTTAAAACATATGTAAGTATGTACATATGTATGTAAGTGGAGGGGGTTTGGCGCAGTGACGTCACGGCCAATCAGAGAGCCGTATAATTGGAGCAAGCCAAAAATGAAAAGCTCGTAGTTTAGGCTTAAATGTTTAACTGAATGTTTTTTTCTTAAAATGTGATGCAATGTACACTCGTCACCACTGAAAAGTTCCCTTTTGCAGCCTTGTTAACTGCCATTGTGATATACTAATAGAACATGGTGGTTAACAAGGCTGCAAGCGGAACTTTTCAGAAGCGACGACTGTACACCACGGAGATGTCGGAATGTTATGATCTTCTCAGTTCGTGGGTTTCATCATGCATTCTATATAGAATTGTAGTAAACTTATATTATCTACTTTAACTTGTCTATTATAGGTGTTGTCCAAAAAAACTGCAAAATCTGCACCTCGTAATCATGTGTTAACTTTCATAGTCTCTAATTTTAATATAGACATCATTAATTAAGTATTAATTAGTGCAATTATGATAAATATATATAATGTAATTTGGGAATGATGAAGGGAAATTCAATAATTTAAAAAATCAAATTTACTCCCATGGAAAATTTTAACATTTTCTTATGGTAAAAAAAGGTGTTGAAGAAGTTGCATACTACGCAGGAGTATTGTAACATTATCGATTCGTGCTGTCGGTTCTATGCCCAATTAAAGAAATACAAACCTTTAAATTAAGTGTTATGATAAATTTTTAACATATCAGTAGCATTAACATAATTTCTTTCGTAATAATAATATATATTGTTACGGTATAAGATTATTACTTCTCAAATATGGATAATGCAATTTTATCTACTTTGAAGTTATAATATAACGACTGTTAAAATTGTAATAAAAATATTCATTCGTAAGAGAATTTCTGAATTTGAATGGTGATTATTGTAATATAAAAATAGTTTTTACTATTTATTTATAAATTAAGGCTTGATTTGACAAAAGAAAAACAAAACACATATTATATAGGTATAGTTTCGTATGATATTTACATCACCGATATAATCGCATATCTCATTATTAATATATATGTTTGCTTTTATATTATAATAACAGCAAACGATTGTAATTAAAATCTCTGATATTCCATTCAAAACAATTTATTAAATTATTAATTAACTTAGCTTATAAGATAATTTCTAGCCCATTTAAGCTAATTGAAACTGTATGAAGAATAGAAAAGTGTTCAAATTAATGAAATTTTTTTTCTCTCCTAATGAAAAAATATTGTAAACAATATAACAGAAGCCTACTTCTAAAAGTTTGTTACGATATAGCCCCAAGTTGACAATGAATGAATGTAGTGTGTTACAACTTCAATTAAAAAAAAAAAAAAAAGGAAGGAAGTGATCACAAAACAAAATTCTTTGAACTATTAAATGCTGAGTCATAATATATAACCTTTATACAGCTGCCATTGTTTTCTAACTCTTTTAATGTCAGCTAATCAAGTTATAACATTGCTCATTCTTCTTCCTTCCTGATTTGCTTAATCCTTTTAGATTAGGACATCTAAACACTTTTATATACGACACACATAATTTATGTGATTAAAAAATAAATAGAAAATATAATATATATTTTATAACATTATGTTTATTTTTTACAATGTAAATTGTACACAGATGTAATGAGGTATGAAATAATTTTATATTTACACACAAATGAGAGACTTAATATTTAGTAGTAAGCTTTGGTGGCTGCAGCATATCCCAGACTGGAATATCCCAGACCACCGCCGTAACTGGCGGCAATGGGAGCAGCATAGGCACCGTGAGAAGCGTATCCCAGAGCAGGGGCGGCATAACCGTAGGCTGGGGCAGCAGCGTAGGTAGCGACGGGGGTGGCGACCTTAGCGATGGCAGGAGTGGCATAAGCAGCCACGGGTCCATGGGCATAACCGTAAGAAGGTGCGGCGTATCCCAGACCGTGAGATGCGTATCCCAGAGCGGGTGAGGCGTATCCCAGAGCGGGAGAAGCGTATCCCAGAGCGGGAGAAGCGTATCCCAGAGCGGGAGAAGCGTATCCCAGAGCGGGAGAAGCGTATGCTTGAGATGCATATCTCAGAGCGGGGGCAGCGTATCCTACAGCGGGTGAAGCGTATGCTTGAGATGCGTATCCCAGAGCAGGGGAAGCGTATCCCAGAGCTGCAGGAGCATAAGCAGCACGAGCGTATCCCAGAGCGGGTGCGGCCACATGAGCGGTGTGTGCGGCATAGCCGTAGGTGGTAGAGGGAGCGGCGTATGCGACGGGGGTAGCGATCTGTTCAAACAAATTGACATTGAAAATTAGTACAAAATTGGCAGACATGGTCAAAATAGTGTAGAGCAAGAGTTTTTATATTCATGCATGAATAAGAAATGGAAATTTGAAGTAAAATGTCAAAAAGATTATATTTTTTATTTGCTGGTTCTTCCTGACGTAAATTATGGTCTTTATGAAAGAAATAGAACACTTGACTCGCTCTTAATTTATAGTAATATTAATTGAAGTTATAGCTTAGAATCATGTTGACTGATATAAACATTGTAATAAAATAAAATATGGTATTTGTACCTTAGCGACAGCAGGGGCGGCATAAGCGTAAGCAGGGGAAGCTGCGGCGTATCCTAGAGCAGGGGAAGCGTATCCCAGAGCGGGTGCGGCATATCCCACAGCGGGTGCGGCATATCCCAGAGGTGCGGCGTAGCCTGCAGAGTATCCAGCAGCATAGCCATAAGCGGGGGCTGCTCCGTAGCCGAGGGCCACACCACGCTTGGTGGTCTTGGTGTCAGCATCGGTGGCGAAGCACGCGGCAACAGCCAGGCTCAAAACAATCTGTGATGGAGAACATGAGATTAGTGGTGTCTCCAGGCGTCCTTTCTGTCCGTTTTACTATTTATAGATATATAGACTATATGGGTTGGATGGAAAAGTGGGCAAAATGGCCTAATATCCACCCTCAATAAGGGCGATTTTATTTATTATTTATTGATATTATCATTGTGATACCTATGGAACGAGCTGCATTTAAAAAGAATACATTGTAGGGGGAAAAATACAGCTGAAAATTTAACAGAGAGGTTGAAGAAATTTTCTTCTTGAAAGAAGAGCTTGTAATTTCTACAATGTATTATAATTAACAATGCAATTCTATATAAAAGTTAACACATCAGACATGCAGTTGAACATCTATCTAATAGCTATCTACACATTATTGGTGATAACGAAATGAAGTAGAAAATATTAAAACTAAAATAAAAATTCAATAACTAAATCCTAGTTACTATAAAAATAGTACGATATTATAGATAACACTTAATATTAAAAACACTTTTTTATTTATCACTTGATAACACTCACCAAAGTCCTCATGGTGCGTGTGTTGGTAGCTTGTGTTGAGCTGGAGAGTTAATGTCCAGTGCGTGGAGCACCGTGGCTTATATAGTCGACCTGACAACTTTCGCTCTCGATGGATCGCTGGACCGGCTGGGCTCCGCAACATCCAGACTGTAGCTAGCCCCCTCCCTTCCTTCTTTATGTCTACCTGACCCAATATCTATCTAGTGTGATCAAGGGGGCGGTAGTTTTTTTATAATTTATGTAAGAAAAGTATAGCAATTTTAGATTATAATCATTGCATAAAAATATTTTTTTATAAAATTATATCTCACACCTTTAAAAAAAAAGGAAAATGTGCATCATAATGTCCATTCTTTATTGCCCTAGATATAATATCACACATTATAAATATATGTGAAGTGAAACATAAAGAGATAAGTCATAATCAGTGATGTAAAATTATGAAATTAGCTTGCCATTAAGATAATAAACACTATAGCAATGAAAACTGAGAAAATTGCTAGGGGAATCTTTAGGTTACTTTATTAGTTAAGGTCGTCTCAGAGTCTTTTCTGAAGAAGCATTATCAACTTGTCACTAGTCATCGTGTACCAACTTGTGAATAGACAGTCATAGCTTACTTCTAGAAGGTGAATACATTAATGTTATGGCAAAAGGTAAAAGATAGGTAAAACAACGTTTACAAAATAAAATATTATGATATTTTATATTAGTGCATGCATAATCTTTTTTCAGTGAACGCGGATAATGGCAAACAATAAGTCAAAATGCTCAAGCAATGTATAAAAGGTACGAGACAAAGTCATTGTATTTCTAATGTTGTGTATAGCAATCTACATTATATATTTAATATATTATACATAGACGATTTTATTTTAGATAACAGCCGATAATATTTTAGCTGTGACTAAACTCGATCATTGTGAATAAAGAAATTATTTAATTAATCTCTTGCAATCCATCAAAAAGCATGACAGTTTTCACATGACAGAGGGAAACTTCGGTCAATTTGTTAGTATATTTTAATTGGAAATCTAATATTATCGCGATTGCGAATAGTAAAAAAAAAAAAAAAAGTTTATTATAGTAACAGAACTGTACCTTTCTTATATCAGCAACGGTGCTGGTTTTTGCAATGGTTGAAATGAATTAGTGTTATATGGTACTAAATAACAAATTTAGATGAGTAACAAAGTGAATTTTAGATATTTTTTTCAAAAGGAAACTGCACTTTGAAATTACAACTTTTGCATGTGAAGAAAAAAAAAACTCTTTGGAACCAGCACCAATAGCATTATGTTTTGTTAGAGGGGCGATGACCAATACCGGCCATATAGTGTTCGGATGATTGAAAAGTTATGTTGGAGCGAGAGCTGTGAGAGTTAATAACTCAAAATTTCTTTTAGTAGTAGAGGTTGTTGTCCTCGCTCGTGTTGGAAGTGTTTTAAATCTTGTTTTGCAATACTGAACTATGAATTTAAATGTAATGTTTTGAGAAAAAATATTGTAATATATATACTTTTGCTTTTAAATAACTCATACTAAGGGGCATTCACAAAGTCTTAAGGCCACATTTAAGGCTTGATAATTTAAAGCTTGATTTTAGACGTGTTTTTAAGACTCAAAATTTCTGGTCTTAAATTATTGAGCCTTAAATGTAGCCTTAAGGCTTTGTGAATGCCCCTTAGTAAAAAAAGAGGTATGCAAAAATACTTATTTTTAGAGTGTCCTTATTTAAGATACAAATTATACAATTATATTGCACTACAATATTCATCAATTTTAATTAATTCGTACATTTCAAACGATGTGGATTTTTACGAAAAATATACCACACGACAGAACAAGGGGAATATATTTTATTGCGATAAATTGGTCTTTTACACGAGACGTAGTAATAAATTGTTGTTCAGATTTAGTCACAAACAATGTGTCACAGTGATTGGTGATGCGGCATGTATGTCCCAATAATTTTCATTAAAGACTATATAACCAAAGAGGTGTAACTTGTCTTGCAAAAAAGTAGAACCAGAGCTCTTTGGCAGAACTCACTATAATAAATTATACTTTATGATAAGAGCTGTGTCGAATGTACGTATAATCAAAATCATTAAAGAAAGTAATTTAATTAATTTTCTTAATATATTCTAGTGAAATTATCATTTAATTTCGTTTAATCTTTAAGCAATCTAAATAATATACAAAATAAAATGCAATAAACTATTTTGCAACACAATTTTCAAAACATCGTAATTCTGATATTTGTTGAGCTAGGTGCATACTTGCACACGTATTCTGAAAATTTCACCATTTTTATTGACTTCCACGAAAAATATAATCAAAATGTTTATTTTGTATATTAAAACAATGCATATATACTTCACCTTATTTTTAATAAACTGGGATATCAATTATAAAATTTTGTAACATAGTAATTACAATTTTATATAGCTACAGTAAATTAAAATTTAAATAAAAAAATTAAGTCATGTATACAATCTAAAAACTTACTGAGAGAATAGAGTAATAAATTCAAGATATGAATTTTCCCGGAGGACTGGGTGTTGCGTCCAAGGTTTATATTATTGTGGGTGTCCGGCGTCTGCCTGCAGCAGCCACGCTGTGTGTCCAGGAAACCGCTATGTCTCACGTTGCATCATGTGGAAACCAGTCTGATGTCAAGTGGTGCATTGTGCAAGTAGAATGACATCTTGATGCACCTGTATGCACTTTCAAACTAACTTTCCCCCCTCCATTTTAAAATACACACACTTAACAAGTCTAGTCTTATGGTGATTATATGTATAATGTTGAGTAAGGTCCAGGAATAAAAAAATAAATAAAGGAAACAAAGTACATGTGTTATTATGCATAAATTTAATTATCTTCTTTTAATTTTATCAATTGTATATTATTTAATGGTACTTAACCTATATATTTTATTACTTTTAACGTTTATATTTACATATTATACAACAGTTATTTAAAAAAAAAAATGATCCAAAATAATATATTACATCAAAACTAGTTAACCATTTTTTTTAATTATGTAATTTTCCATTCAATTTAAAAATGTTGTCAGGTAAGATTTTTATAATCTTTTTTTTTTTTTTTTTTTTTTTTTTATCGTTTGACTTGATATTTAATTTCTAATACATTGAAATATTATGAAATAATTTTTGATTCAAGTATAAAATAAATATAAACAAGTTTTGTTTTTTTTAGTCTCATATTTTTTTGTGTCTGTAAATATTTAATTGCTCTAGTTTCCAAATTTGACATTGAAATTTTCAACTAGAGAACGTTTCCTCTTACTAACAGGAATCTTACGAAACATGCGTGGATATTATAAGTGTTCTAGTTCTCGTTTGCCGCTTTAATTGACACCAAGATGTGAGGCACGGGCGGGCCGCGGGCTCTCCGAACGACAAAGATACTTCTAGACGAAAGTTTCTATTATAATATTGTTTTTATTTCCGATAAATTTTACCATGACATAAAATACGATGTATTTTAATGATATATGATATTATAATTTATTTTTCTAAAAAAATTAGCAATATATAAAATGTTCTTTTATTGAGGGTTTTTAAATTAATATTGAATTATTGTAATTTATTATTATAATAATAATTTTGGTATATCGGAAGTATTATAGTCATAATATGTAATATTATGAAACGGGTTATAAAATATGGTATCATCAAAGTAATTTTATTGTCAATATATTATATAAAAGGTATTTACAAGGAATTCGGACCTTAATAATAAAAACTTCTAATTTATGTGTCGTATTGCGTATATGGTTTGATTACAAATGAAGCCCTGCCAACGATCTAAGTCACCCAAGCATCATTATATAAGGTAATTTGTAGTTTTCTATCATGAAGTGGAAAGTGGATTTAAACGTGATTGATGATTAATCACAGGTACTCAAATAATTACCATAAATTAATTCTTAATTAAATACGAATTTATACACCCCCCTGTGTATATTAATTTATAAAATTGTGCACTAGCTGCAGTACGGTTCACATTAAAAAGTGGGATATGTTTGATAATTTTCACTTCATCTGGGTACTCAATCAAACAAGCTGTTACGATACTTTCTGCCTATACGTAGATTTAATAATTAACTCAGGACTCGACTCATCTTAGGACATACACTTGTTTAAAACCCTGTTTATTATCACTTATTTAAAAATGATTTCAATGTGTTTTAAATTGATCACAGAAAATATAATATGCAGACGCGGATCCAGGGGGGGAGCTGGGGGGGGGGGCTGCAGCTCCCCCCACCCCTCGAAAATTTTGATTTAACATGGGCAATATAGGCATTTCCCCCACCCCAATTTTTTATTTTAACATTGGCCTTATGGAAGCAGCCCCCTCCGAAATTTTTTCCTGCATCCACGCCTGATAATATGTAAAAAATAATTTTCTTTATTTTTGATCCTATAGTCAGACATGACAGTTGATCCAAGTATTGCATTAGCTAGATAGTATATATATGTATATCAAATGTGGGACAATCATGAAAAAACATGTTATGATTTATATAAGCTTTATATGATCACGCTAAACAAGTAGAGTGAGAATCAATCGTTGTTTATATCTGATCTTGCTGAGAGTGAAAACTAGAGGAACTGAATTTAACTATTAAAGTCACGTGAACGATATCAAGAAGCGTGGCACCTATCGGCGAGTCGCAGACAACAAAGTGCGTATGGGAGAGTTTAATTGTGTGAGAAAATGAGGCAAGTGTCGCCCCCATCGGCACCACTGGCAACTAGATGTGTGCTAATGTTGATACATAATATAGGAAGGAAACAAAACAGGTGTGTCAAGAAATAAATTCAAACCTTTTTAGATATTGAATGACTGTTGATATATATTGAATGATGAAATATTATTTGACATCAATAAAATATCAATTAATAAGAAAACAAATTATAATTCATTTTATTATTTTAATTATAAAAGGTAAAAGATTTTATTGTGTTTAAATATTTTAAACCTATATTTTAAACCTATATTTTGTATATATACAAAATCAACTTTTAAAATTTTAATTATGTTTTGTATAAAATTGAATTCCCATGTTTTAACTTATAAATATTTATATTTGTCCTTCCTATATGTTGTAAGATATATTATTTGAAATTTAACAACAAAACAAAGTAACAATAAAAATAGCGAAATAGCCTGTATAAAAAATGTTTTGGTTGCATGTGTTTCACGGGTTCACTGACACAGCAGCTAGGTCAAATTGACCCCGCGGCCATGATCTAAATGATTTATATTATCTTGGCATTTGAATTTACTGAGAGAACGACAGGTTGTACGGGTGCAGTAAAAAATTTACCAAATTGTCATAAGAAAAAAAAAAAAAAAAAAAAATGAATGCTTAATTTTTTATAAATATTTGAATTGATAGTATCTTAATATTGCTTTTCAAATCAAGCAGCTACGTCCAATAAAATCATGCAACAGTTGAGTCATACTATACGATGTACTGTGTAATGAAGCAGTCTATTGCATATATGGTAGTGTTACTCTCACGGTATTGCTGATGGTCAAGATAGCTTTTTATTACTGACAGAATACACGACAAGACGATATATATTCGATGTGTGGGTCTGATAATATTGCATGTGTACCAGAGGAAACTTTAGTTCATAGATCTCTCAAAGATGTCACTGGAGCTAGTAATATTTAATTTTATTTTAAAGCATCGAGAGTTACAGACATCGTTACAAACCCTACATAATTATATATAAATATATACATATTTAATATATATTATATATAAAAATATAAATATGGGGTGAGATTCACGAAGAAGTTAGCCGGCCAGGTTTCTAACCACGTTTAACTATACTTGTTTTACGTGTTAAAGCACCTAGTACATGCGTTAAACCGTTAAACGTGGTTAAGCTAAAGTGGTTAGAAACCTGCATGGCTAACTGCTTCGACGTCTCTATGAAATCTGATTATCTCTGGTATTGACAGTTCTGGATGTTATCAAGGTTTAATAGACAGTAATTCAAAATAGAAAGTATACACGACAGTGAGACCATGTGTTGACTTCAGTAGAAAATTATATCATATAAGTTTCAAATATATATTTCAATTATAATTTTTAAACATACTTTCATTCATAACTTTGTTTCTTCAGTATGATAAAAAATATAGAATTCGATATTAAGGATTATAAAAGATATTGACACAGTAAACATTTTTAATTTTTTTGTGAAAGATGTAGTTTTTTTTATTCACATAGATGCAAGAAACCAGCCCAGCTGGACAATAATCATTATATCATACAATGAAATTTTTGAGTGAATTATTGATAACAGACTTGTTGTGTTTAACCAAGAACGCGACCATATCCAGCGGTGTATCCCAGAGCGGGTGAAGCGTATGCAGAGTATGCAGGGCTGGCATAAGCGGCGTGGTGAACAGCGGGTGCTGCGGCGTATCCGTAAGCGGGAGCTGCGGCATAACCGTAGCTGGGTGCGGCGTATCCTGCGGAGTATCCCAGAGCGGGAGAAGCGTACGCAGAGTATGCGGGGGCAGCAGCGTAGGTGGCGACCTTAGCGATGGCAGGGGCAGCGGCATAACCGTATGCTGGGGAAGCGTACTGGTAGGCAGGGGCAGCGGCGTAGGCAATAGGGGCGGCGATCTTAGCGACAGCTGGTGCGTGGTATGCAGAGTAGGCAGGGGCAGCGTATGAAGCATAGGCAGCGGGTGCGGCGTATGAAGCATAGGCAGCGGGTGCAGCGTATGAAGCGTATGCTGCAGGGGCGGCAGCATAACCATAAGCAGATGGTGCTCCATATCCAAGTCCAAGGACTCCACGCTTCTCCTTGGTCTCAGAGGACTCCTCCTTAATCTCCTCGGCGAAGGCGCACGCGGCCAGGGCCAGGACAAGGCAGATCTGTGGACAAGAACAGCAACACGTTAGCATGCAAATTTCATTTGATGAGTGTTTAGAAAATTAACAACTCAAGTGATAAAATGCAAAAATAATTTGTGTCCTACATGATTTAAGATTTTAAAAAAAATGTCAATTATAAATTTATTTAATGTAAGATGTCATTAGTTTGTGTTAAGCTTGTAATTACATTACTTTCTTAATTAATTGAGTATAGCTGTTAGAATCTCTTATATGCTTAAAACTTCAAGTATGCAGG
This sequence comes from Siphlonurus alternatus, assembly GCA_949825025.1. Taxonomy (NCBI): domain Eukaryota; kingdom Metazoa; phylum Arthropoda; class Insecta; order Ephemeroptera; family Siphlonuridae; genus Siphlonurus; species Siphlonurus alternatus. The sequence continues at coordinate 22,639,471 of OX463778.1, forward strand.
AAACCATACCAAATAGTATTGACTTTATAATATATTACTCAAAGCAATTTAAAATGCAATCAAATAATAATTTTTATGTCAGAATCAGAGACTTCAATGCTTGTATATTCCTAAAAACAATGAAACAATGAAATGCTGGGGCCAAAACAGAAAACAGAATGATACTGATCTTGACACTGATTTAATCTGCCTAAACGGTTTCCACGCCGAAGGCTTTTAACGTATACAAAGTTTGCAATTTGTTTATCTCATCGTTTGATATTATATAAAAAAATTAATGAAAGTTTTCGTTGTAATTTATAGACGAACTATTAATTTGATAAACAAAAATTAATAAAATGTTTTGTAAGACAGTATTTAAATCAAATTTTTAGAACAGTGAGATAGAATGTTATATAATCGAAAGACTATAACAATTTTGGAACTTATGAAAAATATTATTTTGCTGATTAATAAAAAAAAAAAAAAATCAATTTTATAAAATTAAAAGCTAAAGAAATTACTAAACTTTGAATTTCCACCTCATGTAATATGAAAATAAAAAATAATTTTTTAAATTTTAAAATTAAATTTGATATCACATTTTCAAACTTTGAAAATACAATATCAAATTCCTTAAATTGTAAATGAAGAGGTAATGTGACTTAAGTTGTAATCCTTAAATAGATATGATCTGATAGTTGAATCTATATGTTGTATCTCACCTGGAACTTCATGATGCTGTGAGTTGCTTGGGCTGTGAAGTCAAAGTAACTCCACCATGGCCAGTTGGATGTTATATAGTGTGTGGAGTGTACCACCACCACCTTTCTAATCGCCCCCTCGGAACGTTAAGTCTCAATGTTCCTCCTCCCACACTTAACTCCTTGGACCTCGTCTCTCCTTTACCGACCACTCCCTCTCCACTTTCGTCTTCGCTTATAGAGTTTCATCCGACTTTACTATTATTATATAATATATCGTGTTTAAACAATTCACTTATTAAAAATTAGATAAAAAACAAAACAGTTTATTTGCTATAAATAGCCTTTTTTTTTACTGTTACAATGAAATTTAAACAATACTGTAATAATAAATTTTATTATCGTATATATAATAAGTAATTTATTAATAAAATACATACACAAATACTAGTTTATTATAATTATAGTGTATGAATCTAGTTCATATTTAGACAATATTAAATCATTTAAGTTATAATAATTTGTAATTCTTTTGTTAACTTTATATACATGTTGCAAGTTTTATTTCGTGACAATTAAGTTTAAAATTCAGTGTGTATACCTTATGGTTTATATTTCACGTGAGAAAGAAAAGACTGGACGAAAGTTCAATTTATAGCACAACAATAAATTTAGCGATCTGTCACTATCGTAATTTTCAAATATTACGTAACTCCAATGCTATGTAATTTACCGACTAGGAATTTTTTTATTCAAGTAATACTTACTTAAAATAAAAATTGTTATAGAAAATTCATGTGACGTAACCTGACCAATTTTGTGTGTAGATTTAATCCTTGGTTGTATTGTACAAGAATTTAATGCGTGATATTTTGACACGAACACGGATTATAATCGCAAGGTTTTTTTCTTAAAAATGCATTTAAAATTTAATGATTGTATTGTCGTCATAAGGAGATAATAATCAATCATCCGTGATACAAATGACCTTCAAAAATTGAAGGTCATTGAACTTGGATTTATATAAAATACATTTAAGCTAATATTTTCATGTATTGTTGTAAGTTTCAAAGAATATCGAAGCAAATATTATGTTCACTTTTTGTTACAATTTTAATGTTTTTATATTGACATTCTTAATGTTTATTGTAGTGTGACAAATCGACCACGCAACAATGTTCAATATTTGTAACAATCAATATGATTCATGATCAAAATAATTAAAATTTTCTGCACGATTATAAAATATTTAGAAAGCTTATATAAAGATATCGTATTAGAAATAGAGACACTATATGTATGAATTCCAGGGTTATTGAATTACTATACTCATAGAGCTTGAACGAAATTTTATGTACACACAATTTGAAAATATTTTTCAACATAATGTATTTGCCGTAAGTACCATAAAGTTTGGACGAATTTAATGTACATCTATCATAAGATTTAAATTGTAGCAAGATCTAATGGTATTTACAGCAAATATTGTGAGGTGATTTTTGTTTTTTATTGTTCTAGATCAATTCTAGAGGACTTTATATGCCATGAGGGGAAGTTGCAAGTTGGGTGTTCTGTGATCGTTTCCTGAGACCTGAAATGCCAAGGTTGTTTCACGTGGTCGTTAGCTAGGTGTGGTCAGCCTCAGGGGGGAGAATTCGCAGTCAAGGCGTCGGCTTTTGCAGCTGCTAAACATCACATGGAGGGGGGACGGGTACCGGAGATCTGTCCGTGCTCCGGGTTCATGCAGCATCCGTCCACAGTAGCTTGAACTTGGCAGCATGAATAATCTCTTTCAGTTGCCAGGTAAGGAAGTAGCTGGTAAAGAGGGGAGTAAGGTCAATGTCATTTATTATGTTTTAACATTACAATAATAATTCAGAGGTACACCACTCTATACATTATATAGTAAATGTCTTCACTTACTATAATACATTACACAGAGTAAAGCAGTTGTAATATTTTACATTTTTTTTTCAACCTGTACGCCACAAAAGTAATTCATATAAATTATAGCAACGTATTTCACAGCGTCTGGCCTTGACGTAGTAGTTTAATATACTACTGTATAAGACTTTGATAAAACGTTTATATTTGTGAACGGTTGGATAATGCTGGTACCGTATCTTAATTATACAACAGTTATCGCTATTGATCTGCATGCTGGAAAATATTTAGTGAACAACGTCTTGTATATCTGATTTGATCAAATATATATTATCTGAGTTTTATCTTGAATTTTTATCGTACTAAAATATATTATTTATTTTTACTGTCAAAAATTCTTAATAAATATTGGATATATTTTAAATAGCTATTTTTAATATATTTGATTATTATAGGTACAAATTAATTAAATGGAGGCCCTAGATCAAGGCGGTTCTTTGTCAATATATATATATAAAAACAACACTATTTAATAAGTTCAAATTTTATTTTGCATTTTTATTCTAATGGTTTGGTATTTATTATATATAATATATTCTATCTAAAAGTTTATGAAACTGAAAGTAAATTTTATATTTTTTTTCAGTGTTTTTTTTTTTTCGGAGAATTAAATTTTTGTTTATTAAAAAAACTGATTCAATAAACTTCACGAATTAATAAATATATCAGAGATTTGTGAAAGCAAAATTTACATTTTATTATTTTAAACAGGCTTTGTCTCAGTATGAAAAACAGATGTTATTTAAGCAATAATAATAAATACATATAATAAGGAAGTAGTCCAGTATGAAAATGTCTTAATATACGGAAGATGTGCAACGTCTTCACTTTGAGAGCGCCTGTAAGTATGCAATACGCAACACTCACAAGCTACAATTGTTGCATAACTTACAGGGGATAACACGTGATGGCTCGTGTGTGAATCGCTGCAGCTTTCAGTGAAATTGAGAGTTAATCACCACGACCTTGATATCTAAGCTAGACTTAAATCATTCAACCGTGTAACTATACACATGCTACTTTTATTCTCCGACATCAAGAAATATTTTCAGTACTTTGTAGAGTGTCCTTGCAGATGACTGCTTTATTTATCATCAAATGATATTTTAGATAAGAATTTGATTATTATCTGGTTTGAAAATATAAGCATATTAAATTCTGACAATAGAACTATATTTAAATTATAAAAAAATAAGGAGACTGGATAAAAAAAAGAGTGTGGTGAATGTATTTAAGTGATTCTATTTTTCAGAAAAATAATTATATATTTGACAAGGTCAATATAAATTGTTAAAAAAATTATAGATTTTATTATTGTCTTGATTGATAGCTTGTTTTCCACTTTAAAAACAACTTTGGTTTTCTTATTGTGGAGTTAAAACGATTATTATAATGATATGTATTCAATAGAACAATTATATTTGTAAATAATTATGGCTAGATGTATATTGTTTTTTTACTATTCAATTAATTAATTAAAATAATCATGGCAATATCTGATTGTTACAAATCAACGATAGAATTAAGTAATCACAGTATTAAAAATAAGCACACAAAATCGTGAGAGGCAAAAGGTGAGAATTAAAGTCGATGAAATATTATTATTTGTGATTTAATAAATTATTTTGTAAAATTTGGAAGTAATCGCAAGTTACAATACTCATAGAACCTGCCTTGTATTGTAATAATATTTTAGAGTGTATATGTAAATAAACATAAATTTAAATAAATAAATTTAAATATAATTAATTAAGATAAATTCAACTAATATGTTTGTATAATCATACAATAAGCATTTTCTTGAAAAAATTAACAAATTTCAAATATTTGTTGAATTTATTCCAACTCTCATGAACTACGCGTATTATAGCGTTGGAGTCTCCTAATATTCATACTTATGTAAATATATTTTTATGCTTATAAATTTTTATATCCCATATAATTTTGATACACAGGAGACTACATTTTAATAATAAAGGTTAGGGACACTTATGGTAGCTTTACTGTAAAATGTATCAACGCTACAGTGAAGTTAATTTCATTTTCTTATCGGAAGTAGCAATATATTTAAGTTTTGGGGTCTGTTCTATTGGTGAAATTTTGAAAGATCATGTTAAAGTTGAGAAAAAATACTTTTAAAATAGTATTTACTGTTTACAGTAAGAATATTACATTAATAATCATAGCATTTAAAATAAATACTAAATTGACTTAGGTCTGTTCCTAAAAGCAATTCAAAATTAGATTAACCTTATATTTGGCAGTATATTAGCAGAGAAAAGATAAATCGATTTATCTTTTCTCTGATATTATATAGGTAAACTCTTTCAGGCGCGGATCCAGGAAAAAATTTCGGAGGGGGTTGCCTCCATAAGGCCAATGTTAAAAAGAAATGGAGGGGAGTTCTGCCTATATTGCCCATGTTAAATCCAAAATTTCGAGGGGGGGGGTGCAGCCCCCCTAACTCCCTCCCCCCCCTGGATCCGCGCCTGAACTCTTTTTTTATTGTGGAATGATTGTGTTTTTTCGAACATGCCATGAACGTCTTTCAATATGCAAGTCAGCCGACAGACAGACAGGCAGTGGACGAGAGCGAAAGTGACGTGCCTCGGGCTGCAGAGCATGCGGCTGTGGCGCGAGCATGCAGAGCAGAGCAGGAGGGGCCGTTACGCAACAGCGGGCTAGCCCTGAGGCCGCCGCGGACACTTCAAGACTCACCAAGTTCCCTGCGTGGCCTTCATGACGTCACAGTTCCGGGCCACGTAACCAATAATCAATGTGATAAGCCGCGAGTCAGTGACGTCAGCATAATCGATCTAGGATGTATAATAGCTATCATGATCTTCATTTAATTAACACGCAAAATTAGCTATAGAGATTTAAATATTATAATTAATATAATGTTGTGTTCGCACTTATTTAAATGTTTATAAATATTAACATAAATTCACACTAATTTTATAGATCACGAAGAAGTCTTTGGGAATTATAAAAATTAGGTTTCTTTAAAATTATATGTAAATATCTTATTTTGATGAGAATTGCGTATTCTTGCTTAAAAATTTACTAACTAATTAGGGAAAAAAAAATTACTATTAACATCATTAGTTAACAGAAAGTTTTTAAACTGATGAAATTTCCGAGACAATTTAATTACTAATGATAATTAAATAAATTAATATAAGAGCTCCAAAAGCTAGCTCATCCTGGTAGCTGAAGCTATAAGCTAGAATTTTAAGTTAATCTAGAAATTGCCTTAAAGGGATACATGCCTCAAATTACAAATTAGACAGACATTAAGTGTTGCTCGAATTTATAATAAACATTCGTATTATTTTTACATGCGCGCGGTGCGACTGTGCGAAGTCGCGCTACAAAGAAAGTCCTTGCTGACGTCACAACTCACAGCTAGCACCGATTAGCATTGAGTTGTGACGTCATCAAGGACTTCGTGACGTCATCAAGGACTAAATTTCTTACTTTGAACTGCGACTTCGCACGGATGCATCACGCGTGGAAAAAAATGATGCGAATGTTGATTATACACTCTAAACCCACTTGGTGACTGTCTAATTTGTATTTTGAGGCCTGTATGCCTTTAAGTAACGGATGCATAACATTTTAAAACATACTCGTATAATACCGACAAAATGTAAATAAATAATTAAAGAAGCCAGGAAAAGATTATGTTACTAAGTTATGTTATGTTGTAAGTTTAATTTATTCTTGTTATTACTGTGGGATAATATTTATTATGAAATATTTAATTTCTACATCACAGCATTTTAAAATTGAAAGTTATCATAATATTAAATAAAATGTGCTTGAGAAATAATTCTCACCTATTCTCAGCACAACTGTTAATAATTGACAACAATTAACATTAGCGTAATAAAAATATATGTTATATTTTCTAAATATAGCTATAAAATTTTGTAATCAAAATTATATGTTGTTACTATTTTAAATTAAATTTTGTTTATTATTTTACTATTTAGACATGAATAGGTCAGCTAGAGAGTGAGTGACTTGGTAATTTAAAACATGCTGGCGCAATAAAATTATACGTTAGACGCATGCACACACGCACCTACTCTATCTAGTGTATGTACATGACAGTACTGTATTATAGTATGAGGTAACGGAGTGTTCAGCCTTGGTAACGGACTCTGGGGGATCATGCACGTCAAGATCTCGGCGAGGGAGTTCCCCTCCCCCCTTTGCAAGGTCGGCCCACGCCCCCCACATCAGCACACCACGCGTGAGAATCAAGAACTCCCCCACCCCCCTCCATTTATGTCTAAGTAATTTGTCGTGTCAAAATATATTAATTTACATTTCATGTCTGCTTGTAACTTGACATCTTTATCTGTACTTAAGATTTCCTTACATGCAAATGTTTTTTATTTTTTCAAATTAACATCACAAAATTTACAAATATAATTTTCTTTTTTTTTTTCTTGTTATCCATTTCCAGCATTAAATTTAACATGATGCGATTTTGTTTCATTGCAGATAAGTGATAGTAATGCTCTAAAAAGTGCATTAAAATTACATTAATTAATTTCTCGGTAAACGTAATATAAGGTTTTCATAATTAAAATTTCAAATTTTTAACAAGACTTTTTATTGCATCGTGTGTGCAGTGAATATACATTACTATAGTATCATATTTTGTTTTTATAATGCAGGATGAAAATAAAATATGTCAACCTCTTTCGCTGTTTTTTTTTTAACATAATTAAATTGATTTTGCACCCTTTTTATTATGAAACTTTTAGCATTCGATTTACCTCGAAAATGAACTTTACCTTATATTGATTCTTTGTTACTTGAAGATAAATGATTAATTTGATTAAATGTATAGTATTTTTTATACAGACCTCTATCAAAATGTATGCTGTGCGACAACGCGTACGCACATGATCCATATTTTTTTTATTATTATTATTTACTTTCTAGACGTTACCACGACAAAATGTACTGTACATAGAATAAAATGAGGCAAAATGCATTTGAAAGAAAATTACCCTTTCCCTCCATATGGCAAAAACCCAACCCTGAAATATATTTTAAAAGCCTTTCATCTCAAACAGAGTAAAGAGATTTAAACATTGAAATAAAAAAGCATTTTATATCAAATACTGCAGATAATTGTTGAGGTAACATAATAATTACTTCTTAGCTTGTTTCAGATAATCTCTTTGTTTCCCAATACAATTAAAGACAAAGAGAATTAATTTACATTTATGAATAAGGAGATAATTTGATACTTCCATGCAGTAACTGACAACGCCCGTTTCAGTTACTGTTTGTTTGAGGACTATCTCTGAGCTAATCTTGAGGAGGCTGTTGTAACTGCAGCACGTTTCCTGACTCACGAGAGTGCGGCATAAATTGGATAGTTGCCAGTACTTGTGTGTGAACTGTAATTGAGTAAGTTTTGATTACATTGTAGATCATACCAGTAGCTATTATGAATGAATAGATAATAAAAGTTAGAGGTTGAATGAATTACTTGTATTGTAACACTAATAAATAATATCTACAATTAGAATTTCATAAAAATTTTACGAATTATTTCATACAATTAATGTTTTATTTTATACATTATGACAAACCAATTTTTATATAAGATTTGAAAAAAAAAAAAAAAAAAAGTTGACTGTAAAAATGAATATTTTTATATATATAATTATATTTTTGCTTACTTTTTGTTTTTTATTCGTATGTTAATATTAGTAACTAAGTACACGACATACATGTTATGTAATTGATGAAACAATTGAAGTGCTCTATGCCATAATAAAAATCATAAGCCAATAATAGAAATAAAATTTGAACTTGATTATTTTCTGATTGTATTACCTGTAGAATACCTACGTTACAAAATTTGGTGATTTAAATTGGGTATTTCTAAATAACAAAACAAGTATAATTAAATTTCATAACATTTTTATTTTTTTCTAATAAAATTTAAATGTGATGATTCCAGAATTAATAAAACTGAAAGTAAAAAATACAATGATTTTTTGTTCACGTTATAAATACATGTGGTAGATGACGTAGAGATGATGTTTACAAAAGTTTACAAAAATGTTGATTGCCAGTGTGATTTTGGTATTTAGTAGTGGGCAAGACCATGTCCGTATCCGTATCCCAGACCACCATAGCCGTAGCCGAGAGCAGCAGGGGCAGCATATCCCAGACCACCATATCCCAGCTTGGCGATGGGGGCAGCGGCATAAGCAGCCACGGGGGCAGCGGCGTATCCACCATAAGCGACCTTAGCGATGGGGGCGGCGTAGGCGGCTCCGTGGTATCCCAGACCGTGAGCGGCGAGGGGGGCAGCGTATCCGTGAGCGTAGGCAGGTGCGCTGTATGCGCTGTATGCAGCCACGGGGTGGGCAGCCAGGGCAGGGGCGCCATAACCGGCGTATCCGTATCCAGGGTATGCTCCGTTGTATGCACCATAGCCGAGCCCGAGGACTCCGCGCTTCTCCTGGGTCTTCTCCTCCTCCGCAGCGAACGCGGCCACCGCCAGCACGGACAGGACAATCTGAAAACCGAGGGAGAGACACTTAGTGGAGTAATACCTCAGCCACATGAAAATTGTCTAAAATTCACTTCATAAAGAGCATAAACTTATTTTCAGAATTTTACTTAAAAATGTAATCTATAAAACAAAACAGCTTAATAATATATACTCTTATATTCTTGTATTGTATTAGGTAAGAATTACTAAAATTTATGAGAATATATAGCTTCAAAATACATTATGGCAATGACGAATTAAAAGTAATACTAAAAAATGTTTTTATGTAATAGAAAAAAATATAAACTTATACTTGGTTTACTATATAGTTTATATGAAATAATAAGGAAATAATGCAAATTTTTTTAACAGTCGATAAAATTCAAAATTTTCTAAATATATCCATAATCGGGACAAATTGCAATAAAAATTGAGTTACTATAATATATTACATAAAAAACGTTCTATAGTTTTCAAATTTGAATATAAAAATTAAATAACACCTATATACATATATAATATATGCACATATATATATTTCTTAAATATTTAAATCTGTATTTTAGAAAACTTGAATGAACAACTTACCAGGAACTTCATGATGCTTATTGGTACGATTTGTTGGATCGGACTGATGTTTTCTACAGGACGTATCGTGTCTTTTATATGATTCTCTCCCTCCCTTGGTTATCGGAGAAAGGGTGCAAAGACTATTGGGGGGAGTGGAGCCTCGAGTTTTTTTTTTTGCTGCACCTCCCACCTCGGATGTTGGTCTTCCAGGAGAGGTGGCCTTGACGAGTGACTGATCAATCGCCCCCGCCCGCGCTGCAACAACCGGAACACTCACCAGATCAGTTATAGTACGTCATAATGGACCCCGGATGCTGCAACACCCAAGTCACTATTCTTTATTATAGTTCCCACATCTAGATCACTTTATTTACATAACCGTGAGATATATTTTACATGCAATGTTAAATCATATATCATGTACATTATTATATAAAGTCGTGGGTTTTATGTTTAAAAATAATATATATTGCTTAAGTCATAAAATTATATATAAGAGAGTTAAAGTAATAAAAATTAACAATTTACAAATTTAAAGTACATATTGCTTTAAACTTCAGTATTATTATGAAGTAATGTTATAAACATATGTTTATTTAATTTGAATTTTGTAAGAATGTATGTACTCGTGAGAAAAATAATTTGTATAATACTTTTCTTAATTTACGCTATTGCAATTTCAAACAATATGATATTTTTCAATGGCAAATTATTGCATTTGAGTGTGTGTCAATGCGTAGAACTTATAAAATAGCAGACATGTTGCAAAACTTAATTACTTTAAGAAAAAAATATATAAAAAAAGTAAAATATCCTTGATATTTAAAGTTGTAATCTTCCTAAATCTATTTATAAAAAATAGAAACTCAATTATATGAGTAGTTCATTAATTTGTGTAAAAATATTTAAATGAATGAAGTTATAAAAAATTTATTGTTTTATAATAAGCCTTACTATTTTTAAACATGATCAGATAAAAAATTTAAACTTAAGTAATATTTATTTTTAAATAATATTATCAAGGACTAGATTAAAAATGTTGATGAAATAAATTAAGTTTGCTGGGAATTGAATGTTGTGGATAGAAATAATATTTTACGCAAGTCAAACAATGTTATAGTACGAACGTGAGGTCAAAAGGTCACTTTGTGTGGAGAGGTCATCACGTCTGGGCTGGTTTTACACGCCTCTCGTCACCACGATCAAAAAACGAAAAAAAAAAAAAATGTTATTGGCCACCCCGACTAACTATTTTATTATATACTATAAAATAATTTAAATTAATGTTATTCACAGTATCATTTTCATTGTATACTTTCTCTTTTTACATGTGTGTGGTACTTCAATGTTTTTACAATATTATTATTACTACAATGATGTCGTATTAGGTGTTTTCTATTGATTTTGTAATATATTTTTTAAAAAATTAAAAATTTGTATTTTTATCTATTCTAACACAATTTTTATTTCAAAAGAAGAACTCACGAATTTATTTATATCTCGTTATGTAAATGAATTATGTGTTGTTTCAAAACTAAAATAAGATAATGTTATTGATAAAGTCACTTTTATGTTATGATTATAAGCTCTATCGCTAATTATACCTAATATTTATAAATATTGACGTAATAATAATAATCGTTAAGTGTCTCTCTATTTAATATGAGGCAACTTATTTAATATAAAGAAAGTATTATTTTATTACTAATGAAATGCCTATTGATTTCTGGAATGCTCTCACCAAAATAATACGTCATATTTTGCACTCACGATTTCTGAATTTAATGAATTGTAAACAAAAATCTAAATATAATTAATTTTTAATAATTGAAAAGTTGATGAGTTAAAAATGAGAAAATTTTACTACATAATCAAATTACATTTCCTGTTATAACTTAAACCTGTGCCTTTTATGAACAAAAATTTCAACATATAAATAATAATTTTAAATTCCTTCAGTCAATTTATGAAACGTATAACAAATTTCCTTTCATCAGTCTATTAAAACGTCTAATTTAACTTAATAAGCGACTAAAAAATATTAATTACTATTTTTGTTTAGACCTTCAAAAATGTGTGAGAACTCGGAAGTACATCATTAATATTGCGTTAATATATGTTTATAATTATTATTGTTATTAATACATCAATATTATCTTGTGAGAATAAATCATTAAAATTTAATTTGTCTATTAATCTATTGTTAAACAATACATTAATTGTGAATTAAATTTTAATGCGCAATACATTATAATATGACATCATTTTCAACTAAATAGACATCTAGTTTATATTTTATAGATTTGATTTTTAAAATTATTGAAAATTGAAAGTATAGAAACAATAATACTATATTAATAGAAAAGGGCGTAACTTGTGACATATTTTCATTTTATGAACAATTTTACAACGTGGTGGTTATAATTAAGGTAAGAACATAATAATTTAATGTCGCAATGAAAATTCATTGTTAAAAATAAACGTTTTATCCCATAGTCCGATTATTCTGCAACCTTCATAGATGCAAGTATGAGGAGAGAGAAACTATTCGACTCGAGCGTTTTAAAGGTCATAGAATTTTTATATAAAAGAAAATAATGGAATTTATACTTATAATATTTTTTGTTATTATCTTAATACTGTCCGAGGACATTATGACACAGAGCGCAGCGGCGGAAAGAAGTGGTAGTAAATTACACCTCGAGTGATGCAAACAAACGTCCGGTCGACATTGCGCTGTCTCACTTCTTATTGCTATTATAAAATATAGTCCAATTAATTTAAAATTCCCAACGGAAGTAGCCAAAAGTACAAGGTTGATGATCTTCCTGTACGTAATATTAATATGAACCTTATGGTTCTGTAGATTTGTGATGTTTCAAATGTAAATATAGAAAAGTCAAAGATATTTTTTAATCTTATACTTTTGGTGGAAATATAAATTGAGTTGACTGTAGTTATGTTTTTAATACGATGAAGAAATGACATAAAATAACTTAGAATAGAAGAATTATGTATTTTTATAAAATAACGACCTCCAATCATGTAGATGTCACAAGTAAGCTGGAATAAGAAAATTATTGGTTATTTATAATTTAACATGTATAATATTATTTTATATTTCTTTAGTATGCACGAGTTTAGTAATTATAACAATGCTTAAAGCATGCAGTTACTTTTTTTTTTAATAATTATTTTAGTTCAAAGTTACAAAAACCTTACATTACCACCATAGTAAATAATACAATTATAATGATTACATAAATATCTAAAGCTAACAGTTTTAATTAACTTTGCATGGTGTAGCTCACGAAGTAATATTAATTTTATTTGATATTTTATACATTTTTCCTAAAATTAAATAAGCAGTAATCAAATAACATTAAAAACAACATATTTTACGAAATATTATATTTTTTAAATTACTAAGAATTGCGTGATATCAACGCTTGGTAATATTTTAATAACAATTAGGAACCTCACTGCAACTTCACAGTTCACACGTTAATCGTTGTACTTATTTTGTAAGAGTTTACAACATTAATTAATTTCCTAATTTTTAAGTAATGCCAGCATTAAACGAAGCATTTAAAACTAATTAAAATTTCATCTATGGAAACTAGTTTAAACATGTGAAATGTGACAGTTTATCCACGTGATTAGCGTGACAAAATTGAAGACAATGACAGTGCAGATCATGCGTGACTGCGTGACTGAGTTTTGATTTCCGTGTTGGTTGGTGCACGCATGAGAATCAGTGTTGCCAACCACAGTGACGAAGAAGAAACGTTCTTAAATTTTTATTAATATTATATCTCAAATAAAAACCTGCTAGCTTATTTCACTGCACTTTATTTAAAAAAAAAAACGATATATTTAATCGTATATTACGAAATCACGAATATGATAAATCCAATTATTCACTATCATAATTCATAATCATTTTATTGCTTTTTGATTGTACAACAATCAATATATATACCCAATTAATAATTAAAACGTTGACAATATCCGTCTGAACACATTTTTTTATTCGGTCATACAAATTTCATAAAAAAATGTAAAAGGCCAAAAAAATCACAAATTTACCCCAGATATGTATACATAATATTGTCAAGACTCAAGAGTATCTTAATTCTAAATAATTATGTAAAATATCATATGGTTCTTAAGTTTATTATGATTAGGTTCTTCAAATGTCCATACTTGCGGGACATTTTTCGATGATATTTCATAACGTTGGCAACACTGTGCATGCAGTCATGATGTGGTTTAGTTTGCACCTCAAACCACGAAGAGAAAATGCCGCACCGCAGTTTGAGCCTTTCAGTGCTCATCCGCCGCACCGCTAATTTATTCTCATTAAAATGGTTAGAAACCTATAATTATAATTATCCAACTATACGTATAAACTATTTAATAAGCTAACTAAATAAAACGTAACCTTTTTAATGTCATAATACATTTAATTTTTTGTATATTTAATGAAGTGCAGCATTTTGTTATTTAATACGTATATACACTGTATAATACGCATGATAAACTAATAAAAATTAATTAATATATTGACACAAATAAACAAACATGTCTATTTAATATGTTGAAATGAAGAGAGAAATTTAAACTTTAAAACGGAAACTATTTGACATTTAATTATATATACTTGAATTCATTTTTTGTTATTGCTGTTAATAAATAATTATCAGAGGAAAGGTTTTTGAGGATTTATAATATTATCTTATTGTGTAATAATGTGTAATTTAAATTTATACATTATTTGAAAACATCATCACACTATCAATATATAGTATATAATATATACTAAACATATAAAATACATGCATTCCAATGATAATTAAATTCACAATAAATTTTAAGAAAGACAAATTAATGCTAAATTCTCAACGTTACCATATAGAGATAGATAAGATTATCAATAACTCTTCTTGTATCTTTGATTTAAATCCTGGTGAACAGCATAATATTAATTATTTGATTAGGTGTTTTAAAATAAAACAAAAATTAAATTATATTAATACTGTAAATTTTATTACACGTTTAAACCATTTATTAATTATTTATTAGTGATAGCCTCCATATGGATAAGGACCATAGCCGAAGCCAAACCCACGGCCATAAGGTCCGCCATAAGGGAATCCACCATGATGGCCGTATCCTCCGTAGGGGGCGAAGCCGACTCCATGCCCGTAATAAGGACCGCCGAAGCCGTAGCCACCGAAGCCGCCATAGCCGAAAACTCCGCGCTTGGCGAGCGCCCTGGGACCTGAAGTCACGTCGTCCTCTGCCCCTTCAGGTTCTTGCTGGGCCAGGACACATGTCAGGGTAGCCAGGGCGACCAGGAGAAGAGCGACCTGAGGACACAGCGAGGTCAATACAGTCATAAAGGAATAGTGCATGCGTTCACACTCTGTTCAGTGTTTTAATATTTTGAATAATTGAACTGCAGTTGAAAAAATTCAATATCATACTTGATAGACTGCAGTTTCAACTCTAACCAAATATATTTTCATACTAAAAAAAAAAAAAGAAAGTTGCAGTGCTGATTATTTAAAGACAGATAAATCGTTCAAATACTAGAAGTTTAAAAATAATCAATTATTGAATAATAGCCAAATATATAAGATGCCGAAATAATATATATTATATAATATTAGACTCTCCTATTTATGGTTTAAAAATTAATAGCCACTGATAACAAATTTAATGCATTAAGGAAAGGTATGATGAATGGAATCGCTTTTAAAAGCTTATATAAATAAAATGAAGAGCGCGGTCCATGGCAATAGTATTATGAGAATAGTTAATAATTTTTAAAATTATTCTTTTGGTCAGAGTTATTACATTTATTTGAACTTCACATGTGAACTAATATAATTGGGCGCGCGTGATTCACAAAGAAGTTATGTAGAAAGGTATACGAGGTTTCTCGCTAACCACGTTTAGTGTCTTCTTGCTAACCGCGTTTAGTCATATATGCGAAAGCCGAAAGCGTGATATATTCTTTTGTAAATTACACCCAAATTTAAGAGACATTCAGAAAAAAAGTTGATCGGCGATGAGAACTATTTCATCTTAATTCAGGTATGTTACTTGCTCCATATGTTATGTAAATGAGGTTACTGGACTCATACTTAAAAGATGTGCTCGGTATTAACAAGAAGTTCTGTATCCCTGTATGGACAATCCTATAAGTTCTTACCAGCTTGGAGTTCATGGCTAGAGAGCGGCGGCTGCGTGTTGGCTGAGACTGCGAGGAGATGTTGATGATTTCTCTGTGTGACAGCCGTCATTTATATCAAACCTCTCCGGGAAGTGTCATCTGAGACGTGGTTCTAGAAACGTAATCTCGGTGACACACTGCGTGCGGTCAACAGCCCTCATTAGATTCCTGCAGCCTTTCTCCACAGCTGCATGCACCACGTACTGTTGCACCAGGGTGCATTGGGCACCAAGTGACGTCACCATCAGTAACCACCTGCGAGTACATGCAAATCGTGCTCTTAATTTTTTTCGGGTATTAATAATAGACCATTGTTATAAATTAAGTAGAGCAATTAGTTGATATTAAATATTGTATTTAGATTTTTTCTTCTTCTGCGTGTACATGCAAATCGTGTACTTTATTTTTTCAGTTATTAATATATTGACCATTATAAACAAAGTAGAGCAATTAGTTTAAATGGTAAACGTTATATTTGAAATCTTTTTATTGTATTTTGTATCGTTTTATAACATATGGGTATATATATATTTGTTCAGTTTTAATTGGGTCTATTTTGTAATAGAGAACATGCAAATTTACTATATTTAAATTTATGAGGATCTAATACGTTGTACAATATATAATAAACTACTTTCGCTTCGTGCTAAGTGAAAGATACGTTAGACGGTTAGATAATAGATGTGAATATATTAATAAAAATTTAAATAAGAAGGTGATGTTAACTTAAAAATATATTTATTTATAAATATGTTTTAAAAGTAGAGAATGAATTAATTAGTAATGTAAGAAACAATCATATTTGTTGCAAAATTCATATAATTTAAATCATAGAACTGTGAGACTTCTTGATTTATCTCAAATAAATCTAATTGCTATACCATTACGTTAATAGTACTTAATTATTATTCATTAACCATCATCCCAAGTGAATTATATATAATTCTGATCAGTGAGAAATCTATTTACCTTCCTGCTTATTTTCTTGGTACAATATATAAATATTTACTTAAATCATTGATAAAATATTTATCATTGATAAAAGGGTATAACTATTGAAGTCTTTATGTAAATTATACATTACATTAATTATTCATAACTTCAGAAGTAGCTTGGAAGAGATAAGATCATAAATCAAGCAAATGAGTTTATTGTGTAGGATAAATTACTGCACGAGAGTAACAAAACAACTTGAAACCCCTTCAATGTATGCAACTTTTTCTACACCATATGATAATGTAAACATGTTGCTTCAAAGCATGACCGTATTTCATGACATTAAAAGCTAGCTCTCATTACTTTCACGCTTACTTAAATCAATTGAAAAAAAAAACCTTTCTGTCTTAAGGTAAGCTTCTTCTTACTTTTTAAAAAAGTTAATTTTAAAATTATAATATCATATACAGCTTTATTTGCAAGATAAGTACAGAGATTATATATTTGATATTATTAAAAAGAATGCATGATCAGTAAAGTCCGTGAAGTCCATATCCATGTCCCAGGTTGTATCCATGGCTGTAACTGAGACCTCCGTATGGGTAACCTCCGTAGTAGACACGAGGAGGGGCGACGTAGTGTAGACCGCTGTAGACGCGGGGTGTTACCAGGGGAGTCACGAGACCTCCGTACCCTCCGTAAGCGAGACCTCCGTAGCCCCCTAGACCAGGGTAGCCGTAGCCCACCCCGAGAACACCACGCTTCTCCGTCGTCTTGGTGTCATCGTCTTGGAGCTTCGCGGCGTGCGAGAACACGGCCAGAGCCAGAACGAGAGCGAGCTGGAACGGACGGGAACGTGTTATGAAGAAAGGTTTATATCATGAGAGAATATTAATACTAGTATTTACATTCTCTGGTTAAATGATATACAATGTGCGTGGAAAGTGTTGATTTTAATGGTGAGCAAGTTTCAAGAGCAGCACCCTGATGCAAATATTATGTTGAGATCCACAGCTTTTTAAAGAAACTACGATTTTATATATTAATCTTGAAATTTTGAATTGAATTGGTTTTTCGTGACACAAAAAGAATTGGCCAATATATAATGGAAAAGAAAATACGGATTTACATTTTGCAATAACAGGAGAGACTTGAGAGAATTGCTACAATTTGATATTATATAGTGAGGAAATACTAAAAACATAACTATTTACATGTCAAAATCCTACAAAGATGACAGATTGCAATATTTGGATTTAAACTTACGACGAATTAAAATCTAACTTTATAGAATTCTATTTCAAATTGCAAAATACTAATTTAGATTTGTTTTTAAATTTAGAACTGTAGAAAAGCTAAATTTTTCTTAAAAAATCTAAATGTTATTTATTCACAAGATAGAAATTAATAGGGGGCATTCACAAAGTCTTAAGGCCACATTTAAGGCTCGATAATTTAAAGCTTGATTTTAGACTTGTTTTTTTAAACCCAAAATATCTGGTCTTAAATTATTGAGCCTTAATTGTGACCTTAAGGCTTTGTGAATGCCCCTTAATGTATATTTTATATTTTTTGGCAAGTTTATAAGATATTGCAAATGTATTGCACATGAAACTGAATTTGGATTCAAGATACCACACGGTGGCGAACCTCACCTGAGCCTTCATTGTTGAGAGCAGGAGGACTGATAGTTAGCCTGGGGCGGCAGCCTCTTATATACCCTTAATTGCAGAGATAATCAACACCAAGGCTTCCACGCGTAGCTGCGTCGTCCTCTGTTCTCGTGCCGTGACGACGCGCTGTACCTGCTCCCATAATGTTGCATGTGGTGGGTTAAGGCTGAGCATGTAAACTCTCGCGCAACTTTTCAGATAAAAAGTACGTAATTAAAAGTATACGCAATCAAAGTCTCTCGTAATAACAATAAAAAGTTGTAGTTTAATTGTGTGCTCTTTATAAATATTGTACTGTTTTACTTGAACGCCATTTAAAGAAATTACTTTATGAAATAGCTAAGGCAATGATGCATGCATTAAAATAAATAAATAAAATTAAAATAATATGTAATAAAACTAATGATATTGAAAATAAACTAAACTTATTAATTTTTTCCCTATAAACGTAATATTATGCATGAAATTCATTTAAATTTTGAATTTTTAAAGTATTATTTTTGTTCATTGCCTCCTATTTCCGCCTTATTGCTGTATTTTTTCTACATTTTGATATAAATTTCAATTTATATCAAAATGTAAAAAAATGTATTAAAAATTCATACCAATTTAAAAAGACAGAATGCAGTTTCATTTCCTTATCGATTTATCAATCTTTATAATTTGATCCTCCTCATGGTCCACCGAGTCTCCGGAAACGACTTGAACATCGCGGCTCATTTGTTCGACCTTCAGAGATTAAAATTTCTATTCATCAAGCTCTATGTTTTGTACTATCATAAACAATGGGGCAAATTACATGGCAATTTAATTTATTATAGAAGACTCAAAATCTCTATGGTTCTCGATTACCACAGAATATCATAGTCTGGATGGATGATTTAAAAGTTAAACATAAGTTTTATCATTGATTTAATTTTGTAATTTGACACAGGATTGGTTTAAAATGTTAAAATAGTGACCTTTGGAAAATATTTAAATAAAATAATTGGTGACAATTTTTCCCTAATCTAGATAGGACTTTTTTTTTATATGTATGGTTGGTTGCTTGGTATTTTGGGGCAATTGACACATTTTGGTCATGTATGCCCCCAGTTTTTTTTATATGTATGGTTGGGCAGAAAAATAATCTATTTCAACATAATTTCAATAATTTTCGATTAAAAATATGTTGTATAGAGAAGGTTTTTGAACTTTTTTGAACTACTTGCTTCTTTAGAAAATGAAAAAGTTACATCATTTTTGTCACATGATCCTTAGTGGCATTTAAAATTGGTGCCTTTTTTAAAAAAATAATATTGTTATAAAATATATTTTACAGTATATATATATATATATATATATATATATATAATACACTAAACATTTCATGACAATTTTGTGTCTTTACGACATATATAAGGTAATTGAAATCTTTATAATCACGAAATTATGTGAAACGGAAACCCAGTGTGGGTTATGTAAAATTGCTAGTTACTAGCGGAACTAAGCAGCCCTCTGTACATGTTACGCATCAAGATCTGCAGATAAACAAAATTGTCATTGATAGCCTTGTTAGAAAGTGTACGTAGATTTAATGTATATCTTAATACATTACTTCGTTGCAATACAAGTATAGGTGACACAATAAATATTAATGTTTTTTATTCGTACGATATAATAATACTTTAAAGAAAATAAACTCGGGAGGTTTACAGTCAGATTATTCAGATTATTGTATACCTCACGCTGCACACGCATTTCAATTGTTTAAATTGTTTACTTTTTTTGTGATGAAAAGAAGTAATACATTTCGATCGAAAAATTTCAGTAGTTTCAGTTGTCCGCCCTTCGTATTAAAAAAGAAGTTGCAAAAAAATCCTTCCTTCAGTTGATCGGACGTTATCATGCTACCCCTAACACTAAATAACCCCACCATCAACCTAGCTGCTGTCTGCACATGTCACATTTTATACCCGTCTTACGTGAGCCACCCCGGCAGTAGCTGACTTATAGATCAGCTTTCTATACCTATTCCTCTGGAACAAATCTCTTTGATCCGACATAACTCTCCAGTAATCTGATATAAATTGTCCAAGTTAAAGGAACACTCCACTGAAATTCCCTGTTCATTGAACCATACCACGGTAGCGTTAATTACAACTCTCCACCACACAAGAAATAGTCTCTTTCAAGCCGGGTGGTCCTGGGTCTATTGTCACAAACACGACGTAAGGTCACCACGTTAATGCCCTCCATAATGCCCCCTCGTAATGTCGCTTAGTCCAGGTCATACTTGGGGGTTGACATTTATATTTTCATTTACAACTAATCTTGATTTGGCACGGTTTTACAAAATTCATCAAGCAACATTATATTTCCACTTAATGAAAAAAATAATAAATACGTGTAACCTAATCGTATGATTTATTAATTTCGAAGCAATGTAAATAATTATATACTGAGTATACCTCAAAATCTTGAAAATAGGCAATTGTTCACGTAGCTACAAGAATAAAACCATTTCTGAATTGAAAATTTGTTAGAATTACACGCTTTTCACAAGACCAGAGAAAGATATTGATATTGCAAGGCAAAACAATTTTAATATTTTTTAAAAATAATTTTTAAGCTAAAATTGGGAACATTGGAACATTGTTTGGTACCTTATTATCTTACATATTACAACGCTTTTCAATGTAAGTTAAGTATAAATTTATTTTATTAATTAATTAAATTAAATTATTGAATAATATATATTATATATTTATTAATTGATTAAAATATTTATTTTCAATTCTTTGTTAATTTATATATTGGACAGGTGGTAGCATTGCCAATACTACAATACTACAAACTAGTATTGCCAATACTACAATAAATCATACAAACTTGTTATAATTAATCTACTTTGTAACTAAAAATGTCATTCAAATAATTTAAAAATATATCAGAAAGTATGCAATAATGATATAAAAAAAAATGAAAACATTGAAATACATAATATGTTGGAACTAAAATTTATATTTTTATTACCTTTCTATAATGTATATATTTTATATAAAATATATATACGTATAAGGCATAAAATGATTTGTGTTATCAAATAATTATTATACTTAAAATACAATGGAATGTCACTGACTTATGGATGATATGGAATATGAAAATAGAAACACATTATATTGTGGAATGTAAATTTAATAAACTTTATTTCGGAAATAAATGTACAAAAATTGAATTGAATCTATTGCATTGTGATTATGATGTTATACAAGTTGTTGTTGTTGTTGTTGTGATTAATAGAATCCTCCATATCCAAAGCGAGGGTAGCCGAAGCCGCCGTATGGGTAGTATCCGCGTCCATAGTACCCACCATAGGGGTAGTAGCCGCGTCCATAGCCGTAACCGCCATAACCGCCGTAACCGCCGTATCCGAAACCAATACCACGCTTCTCAACCACCTTGGCATCGTCCTCCTGATCAGCCTGCTGAGCCGCGGCCAGGGCGAACAGGGCCAAAGCCAGAACGAGGAACAGCTGAAACAAGGCATTGTCACCTACAATAAGGGATTGTTGCAGGTAAAACTAGATTTATGATGAGGTAACAATATAACGTGTAATTTTGTGAATGGAGCTTTTTTGAGAAGAGATGAAATCCTAACAATTGTAAGTGTGCAAAAAAGGGTGCAAATAAATATATAAAATGGTTAAAAAGACAATTTTATTAAAAATTAGTTCTGAAATTTGTTTTATTAGTTCTGGAGTTTGTAGTTATTTATAGACTGCAGACATACACATAACGTGCAGTATTTCATGCAGTAATTTTCAAAGTAAGGTTTCCTTATTTATTTTTTAATCGTCTTGTGCAACTGATGTTTAGAAAAAAATGAAAAATAGTTCACAAAATTGAAGTATAAATTACATGCAATTTTATCATTATTTTAATTGAAAAATTAGTTATAATTGTTATCCCTGCACTTCACGCTGCGAGCAATCTGACACGGCGAGTGTTATTACGTCAAGAAGAAACTTAATACATCTAAATATAAGATACTCCATAATCATCAATTTGTTACAATTAAGATACTTCTGTTTACTTCAATTTGTAAATTTAATTAAACAAACACATACAAAACAATCTAATTAAATCTCAAATTTAATTCATTCAACCATACTTTAATCTTCTCATCTTTATAAGATGGCAAAGATGATATTTTTAACATGCAGAACGCAATTTCATTATGCAATAATTATTAGAAATTAAAGAAATTGTAGATCATAAAATTGGGACAATAAGTCACAAGTAAATCGCCCAAATTTCAAATGTTTACATTCTGTGCAATGTAAAATAAATAAATAACTAAATGCGCTTTACCATTCTCTTATTTTTGATAAAACTGTGCAATGTATTGTACATTGCATATTTTATAATAGATATATGGTAAAATATGCTGCTATAATTAACCATAAATAGTGTATAATGAAAGAAGAATAAAAATAGAATAGAAAATTAAAATAAAAAACTAAGCCAACCTTTAGTCACCATGAAAAAAAAAATGCACTAAATTTAATATTTTAAAAAAATGCAATAAGTCCCATTAATAAATAATATTAGAAAAAACATATTTTTTTTTTGTTTTGTTTTACTTATGGGACTTACCTGAGCCTTCATGGTAGTAGTTCACTTGTAAGTCTGTAGACGTACTGATAGCTAACGTTATGTTGACTGGTGTCTTATATACCCCTGCGAACCACCACCCACCTATTACGTCACCAACCAGCAAAGTCGCATTGCGTTATTGTCCCCTCTACCATATCATGAGGTTTACCCTGGCTGGAGGTGGTGGTAGAACATGCGTGTATTCCACCGCAGTAATACTCAGGGTCGACCTTTGTTCTCCGCGCCCTAGTGCACCTCGTGTGGAGAAAATAACAAAAACATACAAATAAAATTATATTAATTTAAATTAAATTACTATGTACAAGTTTAAAAGTTTTATTATGTAAAAGATTGTGTTTTTACTATTTTACCTTGAGTTAATTGTAACACCTTTAAACATTAATGTATTTAATAATGTTAAAAAATAAAATAAATTACTAAAAAAAAACAAAACAAACAACAACATAATTTGAAAGTTGTGAATAAAACAATTAACCTCCAACATTTACAATAATTAAGATAATAATAATGTTTTTACTATTTACATTAAGTAATTTGGCATTGAAATATTATGCAAATTCCTGGAAAGACCATTAAATATAATTTGAGATAAAAAGATAAAAAATTAGGAATATTTTTATTTAAATATTTTGACACGGTAATCTAATCTTTGGGATTTAAAATAAAGTTTTAATGAAATGCAATTTATTCATTGCTTGTATACATGCACAAGGAAATAGCATATTGTTATGCTGAACTTACTGATAATTACTGCATGCATGTGATCATACAGCTGATTATAATTAGCTAATTTCTTATCCACTTGTTACAGTTCTTTAAAATCGTGTAGCATTGGATCCTTGGTGTTGTGCAAATTATGCTCTGACAGTACTAAATATGAAATTCCATTTTGAATAAATTAATTTTGTCCAAGGATGAGATTAAAGCCACGGTCAGTTTAAATCTCAGTGTTTGCTACTTGTGAGTTTTATGACTGAGGAAACCATGGAAAACCCCAGTCATGACGGTCACCAGTCCTCTACTTTTATACCACTGGACAAAAACGATGTCAATTCAAGCCAGGGGAACAACACTTCAATGTGCTGAACTGAAGTGAGATGAATTTATTAGTTTTATTACTAAAAAACAACGTAATTAATATTTCTAGAAACGGTCACCCATCTAAGTACTGATGTGATTCGATTATGCTTGACTTCGTGTAAAGAAAATCAGTCAGACTGCGCTACATTCTCTATCTAATTTACGATTTAGGAATTTACAAATTTGTAAATTAGTAGAGTTGAGAAATATTGTTAATTATAAAATCTTTGATATTGGGAATGATTTTTTTAAGGGTAAAAATTATTTTCAAGCCTTCATAAGTTGGTTTAATTTAAGAAGAAATGTTTCAAAATATCGTAAAATACTATTGTTTATAGTTTTAATAATTTTATTTTACGCTTTCTTTAAGGAATTTTAAGGCAATTTTATACTAAAAGAATGAAACAATTAAATATTTATTAGGCCTGACTATTTACAATGCCTATACGATAATGATGTTATTTTTGAAAACGTGCCTGCAATATACTGCATTCTATTATTATGTTTTCAACAATCAGTAAGATTCAGTTTGAAAAGTTTTCATTTTTAGCAAATAATATTTTTATGTATTATGATTATTGTTTTTTTTTTTTTTTTTTTTTTTTTTTTTTTTTTGTTTTCGTAACGAAATATAGAAAGAGAGAAATTACATTATTTCATGTTTACAGTTTACATGGAAAAAAGAGCGACAAAAAACGGCAGTTTTAAGCATTTGCTCTATTTCAGCTACACTATAACATATAATATATAATTTTTTAAAGATAAAATTAAGACAAATATGAAATTTGTATGAAAGCAATTATATTTCAATTCATAATTCATATTCTTTTATTGCCTTTCGAGTGCATACAACAATATAAGCACGTCAATAATGTTCATTCATCACATAATATATTATAATGTTCGTATTTAATGTATTGATGATTGAATTTTGAGGGAATTGACACATTTCAGGTCATTTATGCCCCAAATCTATTAATTCTGAATATTTGAATTGATGTCATCATGTAACGAATCAACCAAATCAAATACGCAGAGAACTTCCTACATCTATATCGATGGGCTGTTTTAGAACCACAGTCGAACGGGACAAAATACTCGACCGAAAATCTGCTACTCTGCAGACCTATCGTCTGCTCGTAAATGGTAAATACACAAAAAAAAATCATGAAAAGATAAACCATCTTATAGGGAATATAAGGAAAATCTAATTCTTGATTCTTATAAGATTGTGTATTTAAGAACAGGGCTAATGTAATTGAGGACTCAGCTTTTGTCAACCCCTGGTAGCGTATGCAACTTATTCTACTTGCATTCATTCTTACTGGAAAAACTGGTTTGTAAGAAGATTAATACTTTACGATACATAATGTAGAATGAAAGGGGATATTTATTATATTTTTAAATATTAATATCTTAATTTTTTTCATTTTCTAACCCTACACTTACTGTTATATCACATTTTTTGAAACCAATATTCTCCTGTGCATTGCATACAAATATTACATAACTTATTGATTGTAATGATTGTGTCAAATAAAAAGTTCTATATAGCATTTTAGTTTCATTGTCCTATTGTTTGTTCTTTGTGTGTAATTATTGAACCTAAATTAATTACACGCTAAAGAGAATGGTATATCAATGGAGTGCAACAAATGGCATTAATTAGGGCATTTTTGTTTGCTGAATTATTTTATCATTGAAACAATAAGTTTTTGTATCAATTCAGGTTTCATAATTATATACTGTTACTTACATAAATGAAAGAAATGTCATATATAGTACAAAGTTCACAGATTTATTTTCAATAACAGATACATAAGAAGAAGAGTCGAAGTTTCCAGTTTTGACGTAGAGTAGATCAGTAGATTTGTTTTTTGGGCTTAACCCAAGTAACCATAGCCGCCATATCCCAGACCATGTCCAAAACCTCCGTATCCCAGACCATGTCCGTATCTTCCGTATCCTAGACCGTGTCCGTATCCTCCGTATCCCAGACCGCCGTATCCAAGTCCTCCGTATCCCAGACCACCGTATCCAAGACCTCCGTATCCCAGACCACCGTATCCCAGACCACCGTATCCCACACCGATCACTCCACGCTTCTCAGTCACCTTTGCGTCCTCTTGGAGCTCAGCGGCGAACCCAAAAACGGCCAGGGCCAGCACGATAGCAAGCTGAAACAAGAGCGAGATTGAGTTAGTTAGTTAATAGATCGAGATACAATTCAATACAACAGTTATTGTAGTATAACAATTCTTAATTTCATGCAGTCTTTAATTTTGTATTTTTAATTGATGATTACGATTCATGATGTAATAATTATAATTATACATTTTTGCTGACATGTTGTAGGATTTCAAGGATTTGCATTAATATAATATAATAAATATTAATATAAATAATATTAATATATTAATTAATTAATATAACAAACGTTTGATTAGTGGTTTTATGGCAAATGGTGCTAATTGTGCTCTTATTTAGTTGGCGAGGTTGACTCAGGTAAAAAGTACTAGCTATCTTTGAAGCTCTTCATTTTATATCCATAGCACTTTTTGGCATAAAAGCATTGTTAAACCCACTTTAATTAATTGAAGTGATTATTGTAAATCAAGCTATTATTTTTTTAGTAGTTGTATATTATAAAAGGGCACAAACTTATGCTGATGGACTTATGCCCTTTTAAACTTGGTTTTAACAATAAATTTGTGACATTTTTGTAACATTCACTTCAAATGACATATATTATAACGAGTCTGATGAAGATTTTACTTGACGATGGATACTATTATTATTTTTATGAAACTTTGTCAGCTGATCCATTGCAGACATCTTGATATGAAATAAAACATCAAACATAGTAAATTACACTAATGCTATCCAAATTGAAATTCAAAATTAAAAATACATTACATTTATGTTACACTTTTAGTTACTATATACTCACTTGAGCCTTCATTTTATGTTAGTAGTTCAGTTAGCAGTCTGTAGACGAGTACTGATAATAATACAATGAAAACGAGTGTCTTATATACCTCTTTAACCCTCTAAAAATCCCCTCTCAGTATTTCATATACCACCTAACGCAATTTTCATTGCATTACATTGAATTTTATGGGTCAGATTTATTACGATAGTACAATTTACTTCCGCTCAATCCTATACATGTGTTTTATACGAGGGTGGTCGAAATTACAACAACAATGTAAATAAGGATCATTTTTTAATACATTAGCATGACGGAAACAACGGTAATGACAATCTAGACGTAAACACACTCGATTGCAGACATATTATATTGTTGTGTTTTCTGAGATTTCTCCTTGTTATAGGGGTTTCTCTTCCAGAAATTTATACGAGGCCTTTATAAAGTGTACAAGGTCGCAAAGTCTCAGCAGGCTTCTATGTTATGTGAAAAGAAACAAGAGGTGTTATATGATACTGTATCTAATGAATACGCAATATAAACGCATGTATGTGGAAATGATATATATTATGTTAACGGTAATTCAATATTAAAAATTTGTTCCGGGAATCATTGGATCGCTCTTTCATTATTAAGTTAATTATATTGTATATATTGCATGCCATAGAGAAGATGTAATTCAGATGACATGTCTTGATACTAATTAATGAATGACCAGTTGTATGGTAAATTATTATTATTTTTGTATTGAAGCGCCTTTTACATAATTATTTATATAACAATTCATTACAGGACGCTATTTTAGTTACTAATTAAATGTAATAATAATAAAAAGTAAAATACCATTAAAATTATAAATGTTTTAGATTACTCCGATCCGATTTTGTAGCCGGAAGTGTTTTGGCTTTCCTGTGAATATTAAAATACAGTAAGATGAATTATAAATTCTCACCGGATGCACCAAGAAAATGAGAGATTTATTTCCCATTTGTAATTGAAGTTTGAAAAGTTGCAGAGAGATTTACAGTATACAGTATAAGAGACTTGTTAGCAAAATTTCAAATCTTAGACATGGACAGAAAAACAAGGAACAAGACACTTCCGGCTACTTCCGGTGAGAATATAAAATAAATTTTATTATACTAAAAGTTCTCAGAGAGGTGGAACTCTGAATATAAAGTCCTGTTGTGAAAATTGTCCGATTAAAAATATAAATGGGGCCCACAAAAATTCTAAACAATGCAAGATTAGTTCATTGAAAGCAGAATTTTGAGTCGAAATTGCTTGCGACCAACACAAAAGCTGGATTCAGTAAAAGGGAGAAAATGTTATCTCTGCTGTGAATAAAAAGAAATTACAACGCATAATTATATAATTTTCTGGCTTGCCCCATGACCCTTATACAGTTGGGAGCTTGGCCACTGTATGTAATCTCACTATATCAACATACAATAAAAGGTTAAAAATAGAAAAAACCTTGGAATCCATATATAATCAACAAAATCCGAGTTTTAAATAAAAATGTATAAAGGTCTTGGTCATGGCAACGTGATAATTTTTTGAAATATATTCCCACAAAAGTGAGGTCAAGATTTAATGACATATTTAATAAAATAATTTTAAAAACTTTAAAATTTAATGCCCTTCAGAC
The DNA here is from genome assembly GCA_949825025.1 of Siphlonurus alternatus. Classification (NCBI taxonomy): domain Eukaryota; kingdom Metazoa; phylum Arthropoda; class Insecta; order Ephemeroptera; family Siphlonuridae; genus Siphlonurus; species Siphlonurus alternatus. The sequence continues at coordinate 22,668,375 of OX463778.1, forward strand.
AATAATTTAATTATCAAATTAGTTTGTTCATACTAACTAATTTTTATGCCTTTTTCAATTATTTATTAATTCGACCAGGCATATATAATATATACATTACTTTATCTAACAAGAGTATAAAAATAGTTCTGAATATTATTCAGAACATCGTGCATTTCATCTCGCAATAGGTGGAGAAAAACAACAGATGTTTAATTTTAATTAGTTTTGCGTAATCCATGTCTTAATTAACGTAACAATTCTGTCATTACAAGTAATTTTCTTATGAATACACTATAAAAATAACTCGTGTTAGATGCAAACAATACCCTATAAAGTTTTAATGAACATACATGCTCTGAATTAAATAATAGTTGCTTCTTTTTTTTTCCTGACCAATTAAAATAAACACCTGCAATTTAATTACTTTAAAAAATATCGAGAGAAAGTAAAAAGGCTGGGCAAAAGAAAGAATAATATGTTGAGTTCTAATATAAAAATATCTGTTGTCATTCATTTGTGTATAGATTTTTTTTTATTTTTTATATGTTGTCACGCAGTCTGAGGAAGCGAGGTGACCTTGAACTATTATAGTATAGTTAAACTGCAGTACAACCTTTAAAATTAACAAATTACCAAATTAACGCCTTTTTGGAACTGAAAAAAAATTATTCAGTTAAGATTTTGACTGTCTCGAACTGTATAATATGACGTGAAAAAATTGGCTCTTACACTACTATTAGGAAATTTGACTACGGCTATACAGCACTATCATATATCGTAAAATTCGATTAATAAAAAAATAATTTTGTAATTAAACTTTTAATTCATGCAAAATAAATAATACAAATGAAGTTAAAATTTTATTTTAATTTGTTGGAAGTTATAATGTTGTTCTACCGCATTAATTTTATTAAAATGTGTATAATTTGCCATGCATTTTATATATTTTATTGAGCTGTCGTTGCAGCATTAAATAAGTTTATCGCTTACTATCACATATAATATTGTAGTAATCGATGATAAAAAAAAAGAAAAATCGATTATCGGTTTTGACAGGTTTGTAATCACACGACAGTGAAAAGAAATGTGACAATCTGGCTGTATTAGATTCAATGTTAAACAATACATGGGCGATTGTTTATGGTTTACTTCCACTTTCTTGTAACTATATATTATAATTTATAACTGTTATAAGTATGTAATATCCTACCATATATATATATATATATTATATTTATACATGATTGCACATATTAAAGTACATGAGACTATGGAGGTCAAACGATGTTATATACCATTGTTTGTAAAGGTCAGTTTCTTACTTCACTTCACAGATAACGACCTTTAATGACAATGGTTTATAATTCTGCTGGCACATAATACACACGAATTGTTATCTGTCTTAATTAAGGATTGTTCTCAGACACTTAATGTCACATAAACTGCATATGAAATCTAAACGTGTTCTCATAGCATGAAAAGTCTAAATTTTAGTAAAAATGAGGAAATTTTATACAAAGCCTATAATAGGTTAACAGTTAACAGTAAAAATGGGAGACAATATTTAGCTCAAGCAATGCATCTCCTCTCTAATCAACAGTGATTGATATAATTTATTGTCTTCAAATATTTATTTCATTAATTTTCTTCAAGCAGAAAGTTTTTAGAAATACTCCAGTTTTTTTAGATTTAATAAACTATTAATGTTTAAGAAATTTGTTTATGCAGTGTGAATAATAGTTTTCCCATTTTTGCCAATAATACTGAAATTTTATTCATTACCAGTTATCGACCATAATTAAACAATGAGCCCAATTTTAGAAAAATCATTCCAACAATTTTCAATACTCTAGATTGAATTTCAAAATTGAGTCAAATCATTATACAGTTTAATTAAAATTAATACTTCGATCATAATTAAAAATATCAGGCTGTGAGCTCCCTGCGTTTTATACAAATTTACATCGACAAGGATTTTAATTATGTTGGGTTATAATCATGTTGGGTTATAATCGTGTTGGGTTACATATTATATATTATGTTGTACTGCATCATATAGCGCGGATTCCCCGTAGCTTATTGGCTGCTAGGTATAAGTTAACACTTGACCTTGCTATTTTAAGCATACATAATATATATAATATTTTTCTTGTCACGTATGGTGATACGTCGTGACATAATATTTCCTTCCTTAAAAACTTATTTTCTGCTCTAAATACGATAAACTTTATGACATTAATTTATGACTTGAATTTTATGAAAGTTATTAGGCAACATGTTAATTATTTTTTTATGTTATTTAAACTAATTGCACGTTAATTATTTTAAATGAGTTACTAATAGTCCGCTAACAGGACATCATGACATTAAATTAATTATGAAGTTGGGATGAAAGCAGGGATTAGGAAATCATAAATTTTATATATTTCATTTAATATTATTTATTTTTCAGTTAGTTCACGTGTTTATATACATTAGTATTTTCAAGTTTTCAAGTTGACATGATGATGATACATCGTTTGGTTAAAAAAAATTATACAAAAAATTTAAATGTTTTATTGATGATAATTTGGTTTATGTTTAATTGACTTAACCGTGATAAGCTCCAAGACCGGCACCATAGCCGAGTCCTGAGCTGTATCCCAGACGAGAACCATATCCTAATCCTGCTCCATAACTTCCCACACCGGCGCCATAGCCAAGTCCTCCCAGACCTGCACCATATCCAAGTCCACCTCCAAGACCGTATCCGTGGCTGCTGATCACTGGGGTAGCGACAACCTTAGCGGCGATGGGAGCATGTCCAATACCGTATGATGCTCCATATCCAAGATTACGTCCGTATCCCAGTCCTTGGTATCCAAGACCAGCTCCAGAGTATCCCAGACCGATGGGAGCAGAAGAGATGAGTCCGTGTCCACCATAAGCTCCAATTCCACGGCCATAGCCGAGACCAGCGCCATAGCCGAGACCACCTCCGTAAGGAAGTCCGCCTCCGTATGCGAGTCCGCTTCCATGTGCACCGTATCCCAGACCGCTGCTGTAGCCAAGTCCACCTCCATAGCCGCCGAGTCCAGCTCCATATCCAAGTCCGGCACCTCCAAGTCCGGTACCGTAGCCCAGACCACCAATGCCATAGCCGGCGCCAACGATTCCTCGCTTCTCGGACTTCTTGTCCTCATCGGCAGCAGCCGCGAACGCCACAGCGCACAGAACAATAGCCTGGAAAAACGGAACAATAAGCAACGTGCCAACATGTCGTTTGTTTCTGCGTGATACAAAATGTTGAGTCTATTCCAGCATTTTAATGTAGGAGAAAATAATAATTCACGAAGGAAACTTTTATATGACTAAAAAAATGTATATTTTAAATATATATTTTTAAAGTATGAATTCATAAAAACATATTTCAAATGCTCGAATCAATTAGGGACTAGTATAAAGGTATTTTTAATATTATGAACCAAATAATTTACTTTTAAATTTTTTTTCAAGAAGTACGAAATTTTGATGCCATAGTAGATTAATTTTATCTAAACAGCACTTGCTAAAACGTTGCACAGAATGGTAAATTTAAACTTGTCGAGTGTGAAATGGTACATGTCCTTTAATATAAAACTTAAAAAAGGACTCAAGTACACTTTACAAAGAAGTAAACAAACTCCATAATGTTTTCAATGTAAAATACACTTGTGCCTTTTCATATTAACTTATTAATGAACTTATGACTATTTATTTAACACACTTATATACTGATAATAATATTCTAGTAGTACTGATGGTTATTATAATCCTCGAACTCACCAGAACCTTCATGTTGTTGCTTGTTTGAGAGCTGAGAGAGAGATGATGCTTGGATGAGGGTTACTGCAAACTTATATACTACTTTACCCTTCTCTTTCCTTCCCTCAATCTGATAAAAAAAAACACACAAAAAAACTTTCAAATTTGTCATAGACTACACGTTATATCATATACGACATAATAATATAATAACCCCACTTCTTTATCATATAAATATATATATATATAATACGCAGGTGGTAAGTTGCTATAAGAGGTAGCAAGGTTTCTGACTCCTCCTTTCTCCCATCATTATGATTTCATGACTTTCCCGCCGCACCAGAGCAAAGAAGGGGGCACTCACGAATAAAAACATTAAGAAAAAAAAAGTAACAAATTATTGTTCGTTACTCGGTGAAGTAAGTCTCGAAAGGGCGTGTACCATTATCAGAGAAACTAGGGGACTTCTGCTTAGCCTCAAGCTATTAAATCTTGTTGTATATATAGTTAGCGATTTAATAACCTATAATGTCTATATGATTTTTAAAATATAAGTAATACTATATATATATATATATATATATATATATATCTATGATGGAAGGTGTAAATTATGTAATTCCCATATATAGGATATATTATATACTTAGAAAGAAAAAAAATGTTGCATGTTTTTTTATTACTCAAATTAAGTTATATATATTATATATTATGATGTTTTAATATTATGAAATGAGTGAAAGGTAAAAGATAAATGAAGTTAATAATTATTTTGTTATAAATATAATTTTAATGTGTTTCTATTATATTTATAATAATTTTATATATAATATATAAATATTATATTTTTTGTTATTGGTTTTAAAATGATAAAAAAAGGGAAACAAAGACAGTTTTTCAAGGATCAAATTTTGTTTTTATTATTATATATGACGTAAATATAATAGCTTCATTACTATATTTTTGTACAGAGTCACAGGAGAATAAACAGTAATTGCAGGGAAAAATGCAAGAGTTTTCAGTTTGCTGAGCACAGGATATGTCTGAAACAAAGAGTAAACATTATTTTAGAATTTATATGTGACATGTTGTGACACTGTTTTGTGTCATTCTTACACGGTGGAGCAAAATTTGACGGTCAAAATATTTAAAGGTCACTTGCCAATTACCAAGGTGTTGGCAATTATAATTAATCATCATTAAATAGAGAAAGTAAGTAATTAAAAGAAATTATTTTTGTGACAATTAGAAATTAAATAATTTTAGCAAAGTTGCAATAAAATAAATTCGCCTGAGATTAATGTGGTTGTCTGATTTTACACGAAATAATAGCAATTAATAAATTCTTAGTATTTGCAATTAATTCTACATTAAAAAAAATCCTAATTAATAAGTATTTATTTTGTTATTTAGCCTATCTTTGGCTTATTACATTAAATGATGTTTATTTGTGCTATACATTGCAAGACAAACACAATTTTTACTGTCAATTTTTTTCGAATGTGTATTTTAATGAAATTTTACGCTTCATTAATTATAAATACCTGACACGCATAAGAATCCTTTAATTTCATACAAAAAAATTAGGTATATCACTCAAGGGAACTCTGTTATAATAGATGTTGATCGGAGGTTAGGATACTGTCAGAGCATATAGCATGAAACCAAACAATGCACATCTTTATCTCAAATTATAACACATTGTAACCGTACATAGATAAATTTAATTGTATGCAATTTACATGGGAGATATTTTTTTGGCCAGGGTCAACTTAATGAGGTTTTGCTTTGTATTTTTTTTTTTTTTTTTTACTATTATTTGAATAAGAAAGCTTTTTTATGCATGAATTGTTTAGCATTTAATCATGTTCTTACGTAAACATTTACACAAAACAAGTAAATACTTACTTATATCAAATTTTTTCACTACCAGCGTCCGCGTCCATAGCCACTGTTGTATGTACCTCCATATCCAAGTCCACTACCGTAGTTAGAGTACCCTAGGCCCCCGCCATAACCCCCACCGTACCCTCCATACCCGCCATAACTTCCCAGACCTCCTAACCCAGAATTATATCCTCCGTAATTTCCAACACCCCCGGAGTAACCCCCATAACCTCCCGTGTACCCTACTCCGGAGTATCCTAGTCCTCCAGAATAGCTTCCGTACCCACCCCCTAAACCACCTCCATAACTACCCCCATATCCTCCCAAACCTCCCCCATATCCCCCCAGACCACCCCCATATCCAAGCCCTCCCAGGCCTAAGCCCGTGCCATAGCCGCTGTAGTAGCCTCCGATGCTCCGCTTGCTCTTGTCCGGGTTGTTCTCCACTGCAGAGGTGAGACCGGCGAACAGGACAGCGCCTGCGACGAGAGCCTGCAACACAACAACATAGCTACAGTTTGATGTGTTGCTAATTGCGAAATGAAATCTTAATTCATAAATGCAAAGTAATGCATTTATCATTTATATGATGTAATTTTAAATATTACTTGAACAATTTTACACAAAGTACATATAGATTCTTTTCTATATTAAATCAGAATATTTTAATACCTGAATCCAACGTTATAACGTAATCTGTTTTGACAATATTGCAACAATACTTACGAGTCAAATTTCTCCCATTTAAATAATTAAAGTGTTAAATTTTACTAGAATTACATAGACATCGTTCATCGTACTTTCATGTAAAACAGGCGCGCAATCGAGGAGTCTTACTTTTACCAAGATTTAAAAAGATAATAGGCGTTATTTAACATTTATTTATTTGACACATTAATAATGGAAAAAAGTTACTCTTTAGACTTACAAGTAAATTACATTTTGAGCACGAACTCTCAATAATTGCTTCCTACTAATTATAAAAACGTGAGCCGCAATTGATAGATTTTTTTATCTTTTGTTGTAATTAGTGTTTTAACAATTGCTTAATAAACCATTTTTTTAACTAACCGATTTTTATTGTTTCTTGCAAGGAGTACAATTCTCTTATAATTTAATCGAGTCTCATTAGAGGCAATTTAAGTGACTAGTCACTAGTCACAATCGATTTTTCTGGTTAGCTTATTTAGTACGCGTGGCAATTCCTTAAAATTTATGTTTAATAGGTTCTAAAACCAGCTTAAATCGTTCACAAACCACAATTTAATTAATCCTTAGTTTAATGTTAAATATATAATAAGCTCATTTTATAATATAATATCTTTATACTACAAACATATATGATCAGTGCAAATTGTTGACTTAAAAAAAAATAAACTTCTGAAAGTACTGCATGTACTGTACAGTCACTCCTCGCCTCTAAAAAAAACCTTCTGCATCCTTGTTAATCAGCATGCCGTGTGTTATACTTACGGGGTATCGTGATTAATAAGGCTGCAGAAAGGAATTTTTCAAAGGCGATTAGTGTACATTAAACAAAATTCATGACTGATCTTATGGTCTTAAAATTTATCTTTAAAAAGAGTCTGTGACGATGTAAAAACATTCATTGAAATTTGAAAATATAATCGTCACCCTATAGATAAAAAATTGCCTTCGCCAAGAAGCAAAAAGTAACAATATTTAATGCTATATTTTTGACACTTATTTTTAAGTAAAAATTTTTGAATTAAAACTTCCAATTTGCTCTTTTTATACTTTTGCAAGGAACGTAAAATGCATTTTTTTTTCTGCGACTAGAGAGAAGCTTCACTTGTAACTTACCAGTAGGAACTTCATGGTTGCTTGATGGTTGATTTGTGAGTGATGAACCTACTGACAAGTTGAGGGTATTTATGTGTAAAAATGTCTCCTCCCATATCCACTCATGTATGACTCTAATCATGTAAACTGGTGCTAAAGAAGCATGTGTTTACACTGATTGCTTTTGTAGTCACGTTGTCGCAGTTTTTCCCAAGCTCGTTGCGAAGAGAACACTGATGCTCCCTTTGTATTTAGTGAAGCCTGACCGCGTCATTCACTGCAAGGTTGCGTCACGTGCTGGAGAGCTCAACGTCTGCAAAATCCGGCTACAATAATTGTCACACTAAAACTTATGAAGGACAAGTCAGTGAGAAAACCAATGAATTTTAATTAATTTTGTTTGAAATATCATAAAATTTATTTTCAGTGTCAATTTTTTATTGCCATAAAAATGATTAATTTTAAAAAATTTTAGAAAGGAAATTTTTATGGTTCAGTAAATTTACATGTAATTATTTTATAAGGTTACTTTTTTTTTACTTGAATGTAATTTTTTTAAATTACTTCTTTATCAATAAGTTATTTTCAAGATAATATCATCTAACCTAATTCTGATAAAAAAATCTTGTATATCTGTCTAAAAACTAAAAATAATGATGTGAAACCAACCGGTAAGGCCTATAAAATTTGATCTTTTACTTTTATTTCATATCTGAATAATTATTTATATAATTATACATTAATATTAAAAACATAAAATATCTGTTACATTAAATTTTATTTTCAGCATTATTTTACAAATTTATATATTATACATATTTTTTTTCGTAAGTTAAATTTTATCTCCATTTACGATATACATCAATGCCATTAATTTTTTTATAGTATTATGCTTAGAGGCACTATAACCATCTGTTATTAATTTACATAATTACACCTTTTATTTCCTTGTTATATGCGTTCTTTGCATCAACCATATTTCTGCTGTTGTTGTAGTATCTTACAAGTTTTCTAATTAATTGAAGTTGATTTAATCTGCATACGTAATAAATTTATTAGAACATACTGACAAGAATATCTTATTACATTTCTATCATATTACATACATGTAAATTTCAACTATCTTTCAATTGAGTTCCTGCAGTTCTACTATTTCATAAAAAAATACAACTAGGTAAAGTGGATTTACATTTGAGAGATTTTTGTAAGCAATGTGATCTGAATATTGCATGCATATACTTGTTGTGAAATCCTATGGCGACCATCTTTGTTCACGATGCTGTTCATGAACCAGCAATATGCATTTTCAACTAAGATCATAATCCCATCTTTTTATAATACCAGGAAATTGACCCTTACTGAAAATGCATATTGCCGGTTTTGAAACTAGGCAACTCCTATACTAAGGTTCACATTTAACTTGGGTTTCATCGGAAACGTTCGGGTGTCCTTCGCCTCGGCTCGGTCAGTGAAGTTCTTCTGGTTCTTCGTTACAAACAAGCACCAATGATAAAAAACGTTACTAACACGACAAAAACCAAGTTAAATGTGAACTAGAGTATATGAATTGCTTGGAGAAATGAACTTTACGGTAAGTGTGACAAAATTGCATCGAATTTGATTATTTATTGCAGCTCATGTGAATCCACCTTACAGAAAAAACTTCAATTGATTCATGTTTTTATATATATATGTGTATATATATATATATATATATATATATATATGTGTGTGTTTATATATATATATATATATAAACATGAATCAAACATTTTTTTAATATTTTTAACGATGTTTAGTCGTTTTTAGAGGATGAATCATCATGTTTTACACAACACAACAATTAATCGTGATAATTAAAGTAATAAAAAAATACTAATTGAATTTAACTTTATATTATGCATGACAAAATAAAACAGCACAATAAAATAATGTATATATATATATATATATATATATATATATATATATATATATATATATATATATATATATATATATATATATATATACATATATAAATGTCCTGTATTATAATGTTTGCCATGTTTATCAGAAACCAATATCAAATAATGATTTCATATCATAAAAAAAATTACTAATATTTACCATATTGGTTAATTATACTCAATTAGTATATTCAAATTAATGCTTTTAACTTACAGATTCTAGAGAGTTGTCGTCGTTGAATATTTATATTAAAGCATATGTATATAAATATTAGCTAATTAAAACTATGTAATCCGTATAACTATTTATAATAACTCTCTTGAACTATTTTACAATAATTCATAAGACACTAATTTATATTTTATTTACATATCACTTTCACTTTTAAAAATTAAATTTTGACAAAAGTGTAACTAATCTTTCCCTTTTTGATTAATAAATATTATTATTCCATGCGGAAATAGGACATTTGTTGTGAAACCCCTGGCATTCTATCAACCCGCGATACTCCGGAGTTCCGAGAGTGGTAGATCCTCCCAGGAGTCAGTGAAAGTGATTAAGGGGCGGGGCAGGGCGGGAGGAACCGCGCCCAAATTTAGCATTAAAAAACAACTGTCCTCATTTATATTTTCAAAATCTCATTTTCATTAATATACTAAAAAAAAAATACAATTTATAAATATAATTTTAAATTAATAAATATCACAATACAGCAAAATAACCATGACCATGTCCATGTCCACCAATATGAAGACCAACTCCAAAACCACCAACATGTAAAGTATAAATACTTTCATGTGCTGGAATTGGAGAAATATAACCTTTATAAATATGAATAGTTGATGCTGATGATGCATATCCAAGAGAATGTCCATTTACTGTAGAAGCTGGATGAGGTAATACATGATGATGAATTTCTTCAGTTAAAGGTACTGAAACTGGATGATGTATTTGTGTAATAGTATGAGTTACTTTTGGTTCAATTGGATCAGAATTATGAATTGCCTGAAGTGAAGTTGTTGAAACAGCTGGATGATCAATCAAATGGTCTACAGCTGTTGTAATGACTTGAGGCGATGTGACTGCTGTTACATGTAGTGGAGGGGGATGTGAAATAATCACTAACAACTTGGATGATTTGATCCCCTCAACCACTCCTGTTGTTAGAGTCACTTTACTTGGTGCCCCCACTACTAATCCTGAGCCAAAGTTAAACATCTGAAACATAAGCAGCATATATATATAACCGTTAGTATCTTTTTATTCTCATATATATAAACACAACAATAGGATCATGCATTAAAAGTGTTACATATTTTATATATTAAAAAAAAAGAGAAAATATAGCTCATGCATATGCACTTACCAATAGAAGAAGAAGAAAGTAACACCAAACACTATGATACATTTTTAATATTATAATCTTATTATTATAATTTCACAATATATATATATATCACGAGGCACACAATAGTATTGTCACTATAATTATAATAAAAGAAAATAAAGTGTTATAATAAATCGTGCAATGAAGTTAACTTATGATAAAAAAATTTCCAATATATGTTTTTGTTTTTTGAGGTAAATAGAATATTTGATATAATTGGTTCTCAATATGTGTGACTTGTTTGGTTGAGAGTTGCCTGTGTGAATGAGAAATGTTTAGAGAGGGAGAAAGTGACATGGTCTGTATGTGGAGCCTTTACGGAATGGGAGATATGCATAAGGACACCAAGCAGCCAGTATTCAAGTAAAGCTAGCTTACTTGCTTGCGTGCTTGCTTTGCTTGGCACGATAAACCAATATAGTTGAGGTAAGTATAACAACAAATACAGCACGACAACTTTACTACCTCATGACCACCTTGCTATAATATGCTATATACCTTATTCCTTTCTTATTTTTATTTATTTTTTTTTTTTATTCCTATAGTTAACTTACCACGCCCTCTTATTACAAACGGTTCACCGGACCAATTTGGCCATGACCTAAAGTTTAAGCCATAAAGCGCCGGCGCCAATAATATACCTTAAAATTTATTTTTATAAAGCAAAAAAACAGCCTTCGTGGTGGCCTCATTACCTTAATTATATTAAGTTTTATTATTATTAGTCTAAAAAAAATATATCGTCAACGTAACCTCAGGGTATAATTTGTAAACATAGTTATTAAATATTCAGAGATCTTATATTAAAAGTTTTTAATTTAATTATAATTAAATAATTAAACACCTATATTTTAATGAAGTGTTAAAATCTTCAATCACCTTTTTATTTAAATTGTGAACATACAAGATACAGCGATACAGCTATGGTTATAGACAAGAACGTTTGATGATTCAATAGAAATTGCTTGTTATAATGTGGGTGGATTTATTAACTCTCTCGGAATATACCTCTAGTATGCTAAAGGTTAGTTTTTTAAATTTCTTTATGAGGTAACGACCTTATATACCTTATAAATAGATTTTGGTCAATAAGTTCTTATATCATGTAGCCTGAAATGGGCATGAAATTTTTTGTTTTTATTTTACAATGCTAATCAGCGCAGTCAAGTTACAAGACTAGCAAGTCAAAGCAAGCAAGTCAAAGTTGCTAGGGTTTGTCAGTAGAAATGTGAGAGGCTGTTCACAAAAAATTAAAAAATTAGCCTATGTTACATTAATTAGACCAATATTAACATATGGTACCCCGGCGTGGCATCCTACTACCAAGTCAAACATACATTGCCTTCAGGCTATACAAAATCGTGCTATTAAAATCATTTATGGAAGTAGCAAACCCTCTGTGGATAAGTCCAAGCTGTTACCCCTTGGTATGCAGCTTTTGTACAATGATCTCTCATTTTTTAATAGTTGTTTGTCTGGACGAACCGATGTTAATATTATGCAAAATATTCGTCATGGTGTATCTGTGCGTGGTGAGGGCGGGCAGAAACTCATTCCGCCTAAGCCCAGAACGACTGCATTCAAAAATGGTTATGTGTATCGTAGTGTGATGAGCTGGAATACACTCCCGCCCAGCCTCAAGATCGTCCACCCCCCTGTGGTGTTTAAGCGTTTATGCAAGACATATTTGGTTGACTTATGTTCGCAGAACCAATAATTTTATAATTAAAAGTGCTATTTAATTTTACTTTAATTTTGACAATGTTAATAATAACAGACTTATTATTCTATTTTATTAACTTTAATCATTTATGCATTTGTTTTGTTTTTGTTCTTCTTATAAATTGGATATAATACCACATACTGTGTTATGGTGCTGCTTGTGCCGTGTATTTTATCCTTTTCACCTCAATTGTTTGTCATATATGTTTTTTTTTTGTATATGTACTTGGGTGAATAAAAAATAAATAAATAAATAAGAGTATATCGATATCTTGAACTCTTGATGTTATAACTTGTTTCATTAAAATATATACCAATATGTTATTGTTATTTTTTTTAAGTTATTACAAAGTTGATTACGAACCAATTTTTGGTATTGTTTACTATTGTTTTGATTTTAACAATTGCTAAAATTTGATAATTTTTTTTATTAGATTGTGAAGGGCCTTTGTGTAGTTAGATTAAGATATTGGAAGGTCACAACAACAATAATACTTTCGAAATTTATTCATTGTTGACTCATAACAATATATTACAGCTGCATTGTTACTGATACATTTTAGATTTTATGCAGTACACTTCCAGACATTCTGAAATTTATCTATGGGCGCTGTCATTCAGTCTGTAGAAGCTTTTGGTGAACTTGAACTCGTCAAATTACTGGAGTGAGTTATACTTATACTTTATTTCAAAAATGCATGGTGAATCTTCTGTTTATTAGAGCTGCATCAAATCACTTAGGGAAACGTTCCATCTCTATTGAGGTGTACCTCTGTCATAAGTCGTTCAACAAATTCTTTACTGTAGTAAGTAGGTAGGAGGCAATAACATCTGATTTAAAATTGTAAAACTTGCCATGAAAATGTACTCTTTAAAAAGTTTAGGTTTATAGTGTTGACACACACACAGTATTAATCTTGTATTACAACCTACAACGAACCTTCCTACGCGTACTTATCATTAAATTTATCACGTAGATTTATCAAACATACAGCTGCTTGTATTTTTATTTCAAGTATTAATATTTATTTACTATACCAATGTATCGTGAAGTACTTATAAAATGTAATATGTTCTCACTGAAATGTGTTTTATTGCTGTTATGTAATTTAATAATTTAGAAGTAAAGTTAAACTTTACTCTCAATTATATTGCTTTAAATTATTTATTTATTCTTTCCAATTATTACACTCGATTTAAAAGTGAAGAAATTTTCATATGTTCTTTATGATATGGACGAAAATAGCTTTTTTAAATGGTTTTACGTGATGAAACAAAAAAACGTGAACTCTGCAATAAACAAAAAAAAAATCTTTAATTAAAAAATACAGCATATTATATTCATTCTAATATATGGTCATACGTTCTACCATGAGTCCTACTTTACATATTAATATTTTAATTATTATTGTTTTAATTTAAAACTAAATATTCCATATTGCAATGAATACGGTGCAACAATAAAAAATACGTAAGTTACTGACATATTTTATTGCTGTGATTATTGCAATAAATAATTTTCTCTTCTATTAGCAATTATTAACTTGTATGTGAAAGATCATATATGCATAATTAATAGAACTAGGTCTGTTTGAAATTGCACACAGTTATTTGCAAATAAGTGGGTCTTTTTGACGAGAAAATCGTTCAACAATCACCAACATACATGCGCTGAAATCACATGGAAGATTGAAGTATTTTCAGTTACTGACAGAACCTCTTTGTTTTGCACCTCCCTTTAAAACAATGTTTTTTTGTCTACCTGTATGAACACCGCGCCTCTATCTGGAGCAAGCAAGCAGAGTGTTTTACTTTCTCTAGCCATAAAGGAATCACATTCTGAACCGGTCTTCTCGCACTAAAATAAAAACACTACCTCACCAGAAACATGTCACATTATGCAATATGTATAAGACTCGCTGAAAAATTATCACAGCAGCACATTAAAATGCAAAGTATAAAAAAAGGGTAATTTTATTATAATGAGTGGGTATTATAATCGTGAATCGTTTATTATTATCTAACTATCAGTAAAAAATAAAGTGTTACAATGTATAACATTAATGTAATATTTATATTATTTAAAACCATGACTATTTCAAAATTATAATAATATATATTACTTCATTCATCATTAAAATTTTACAGTATTATGCTATTATGTATATTTTATAGGACGCAAAAATTAGTTATAATATAAAAAGTTGAAATAAATAAGAGAGTTTGATAAAAGTTAATTATATAAAAAAATTGAAAGGAAAAATATTTTTTAATTGATATGATATAATATTTTAAGACTTAAATGCTTAAATGAGAAAAAAATCCTTTTTTATTATTAAAATATTTCAAGTTGACTTTATTGATTTGGTGGGTTTCACTGAACCAATATTATTGCATAGATACAATAAATATTATAATAAAATTATCTAAAATATCTAATGTGCAGTATTACAGACTAGATTTATTCTAAGATTTTTTTATTTTAATATAATATTAAGTAAGTCTATACTGTAAACTAAATAATTTTATCTGAAGTTATTGTCAGTTACGTTATTGTACAACGTATATCATTGTAGGTCTGTAGGGAGGGGGAAAACAATTGAAGAATGTAATCAAATTAAATTCCGCTCAGATTTTAACGTTCCGAGATGGGTAGACTTATTTATACCTTCTATTTTTCTAGAACAGTTTAAAGTTAACCAACATTTTATCAAATGTGGTGGGAACGTTTCATCTATAAATTAATTATCTAGTATATATCTATTTATTATCTTATAATAATTTTATGTATATATTTATATATTATAATATAATTTCTATATTATTAAAGCTGTGCATTATAAATACAATATTTATATCTATGGGAACATTGGAAACACTATAAATGTAAAACAAGACAGCTAAATAAATATATAATTATATATATATATATATATATATATATATATATATATATATATATATATATATATATATATATATATATATATATATATATATATATATATCGGATAAATATTTCCATTAAATTGAAATCTTTAAAGTATAATCATATATGATAAATAACCTTAAAATAACCTGTATCACAATTTGTAGATTATTTGAGTTGACTTATTTCAGCTTCTGGTGTCTTGTTAAAAAATATGAACAGCATGTAAGATAATTTGCTCTATGTTATTGTTGTATTTTTTTAATCATTCTATATAATTACTGTATAATCATCCTGTCTATATGTATCTATTGAGTATTAATGTTCTATGTAAATTTCTATCTGGCAAATAATAGCAATAAAAAATTGTTACATTTTTTTATGAATCAAACAAAATAATAAAAATACATTCAAATCTTTAAAATAAAATATTCCATTTAACTTTACAGATGATACAGTGTTAAATTCATTCATGAAATTCATACTTTTGCTATATATTTATAATATACGCGTACATAGTAACTTTTTTTTTAGTAGAACCAGTAGAGATAGAACCATAGAACCATAGTAGAACCAGAGAGCTTTAATTTGAATTAAAGCTCTCTGGTAGAACCACATTTATTATATGATAGAATAGATCAAAATAAAAAATTCATTGTTTAATTTAGAAGTAAAAAATGAAATTGTTCTGCAGTGTTTTATCCAAAATAAAATATATGTGATAAAAAACTAAAGAACGAACACCTTTAAAAACATTAGTCTAATTATACCTTTGCAGTTTGTCAACGGAAAGAAACCACACACAGTATAAGGAATAGGCACGTACGTGATCATTCATTCTGTAGAAAGATAAAATCAAACATTTTATCACGTTCACTAACTATATAGAAAGGTAATTTATTTTATCTTTAATAATTAATGAAACAATAATGTTCACAGTGAGTCATTATTATTATTATTTATTATATCTCTAAGTACACGTACGTAAATTATTATGTAAACATTATTACAGTTAATTTAGTATCATATAAATGTCGAATTGTGTTATTTATGTCATGCGCAACATGTTATAATAATTAAATAATTTAAGTATAATAATTTACGAAATTTATATTATTTATATTTCGCGTGATGTGGCAGTGAAATTCAGCACAAAATTTGTGACGTGACATTCAAGTTAACTTTTGAGTGATCGCGAGTGGGCGTGACAGCATGCGGCATTGCGTGAGTTAATACCAAGGATTTAGTACCACGCTTTACGTATACGACCATGGGAATCTGCGGAAAAAAGTTTACATCGTAGATTTTTTTTGCACAACAATGCCAGAAATATTAGCTGTTGCAATTTATGGGAGGAACCAAAATCACGCAACATTAAAAATCCACCCACATAATCCATTCTTGGTCTACTTAAATAATATAAATCATATTTTTTTTTGGAGATTATGTCTATGTTGAAATATTAAATATTATGTTTCATTTTGTAACATGATAAACAATCAAAATATTATAACTTGATTTAAAATCATGTTAAAAAGTCATTGACCTTGTTTTGGTTCATTTTTTTTTCCATTGTGTGTGTAAGAAGCGTAAATGTGTAAAAAATAAAATGTGAAACGCTAATGATAGATAATAATAAAGTGTCAGTGACTGTCCTTGACCTTGAAATTTTAATTTTATATCAATCTTAAATTAATTAAAAGTGATGATATTTAAATATTTAATGAGTTATTTAAAAAATATATTACATTTAAGACGTAAACTAAGATTAAAGGGTGCTGATAACGTGAATGAAGACAGGCAACGTCGTCTCATTGAAATGAGTTGGTTTAGGAAGATTCGAGGTTGTAATTACTTGTCCAGAGCAAACGTGTGCCGAGATATTTGATGTATTCTTTTGTGTTACTTTCCCTTTTCATGACTGCCTATTTTTAATGCCATTGAAATTAACTGCTGGAGTTGAGAGATTGTCAATAAAAAATGTATTATCTCAAACTGCAACCTGGATGATTAAAGCCTTAACTCGGTAGTTATAATACTTAAAGGCTCAAAGAATTATCCTGCATGAAGATTTTAATGGTAGAGTATAAGTGTTGAAGTTAAGGCTTTTTTTTTTTTGCACTTCTGCGTTAATTGTTGTACTTTAAGTTGAGAAAAATGAGGCTCACGATGTAAAAATATTTGACAAGTTAGACAAGTTGGTTTGTGCCGTTTATCTCTTTAAAAAATGAAACAAAATAATTGTTATATATGTGTGGGTAATGTTGGTACTTCAAAATTGTACTAAATCAAATGTATAAAAGAAAGTAAAGAATGAATGTTTTTGTGTCTCAACACATAATTTGCTAATTTACTTTGTAGTTCTGTTTGATTCCACACCCACAGATTTACCTTATGGGGAAACGATAACTTGGACCAGGCAATAACGTGAAAGGTTTTTGTTTTGGATTATTAAGCGGAGGGTACTTGAGGGCATTCTCACAAGTCAGTCAAATAACGTTCTTGACAGGATGTGTGGCCACATCTCAACATTTCCTGGACCGTAATTTAAAGCTTGATAAATGTAGGACAAATAGTATTATTTATAGAAGTCAGGATTTGCATTAAGCATGAACTAGACAAATTATTATTAAGATATCAAATCGCCTAATTGTTGCTGCAATCTGTGACTTTGTATATACATTTTATAAGACCGAATTCAGTGAAATAAGAAAATCCAATGCTTTCTGATCACAACCATTTTCTTGTCTTTATGAATTCAGAAACTGTGGGTGTCAACGATTGTGCTGTCAGTCATGTGTACTGTTCATGCTAATAAACAAAATAAATTGTCACCCTTTAAAATATAGATATAAAAAAAAAAAAACATATATTTTTTTTTTCAAAAACATACTATACGATATACTATACTATATATAAGGTTCATTTGACTGAAATAGATAAAAAATCTTTGATAATTCAGTTCTAAAATGTAGCTCTTAAGCTCTTAATAACAGAATGTTATTTTTCTATACACAGGCAATAAAAAATAACGTATAAAAACATCACTTAATTGTCTTTATTATATTTTTATTCCTAATCCGAGTGATCACGAAAATACACGAAGAAGATCCAACCACGACACGCACTCTGGTGACCGTGAGTGGCCCTCCGATGATCACCGAGCGTGCACAGCCGGGGCGTGATCACGGAGCGACGGCGCTTTCTCCTCGCAGTAACGAGCCCTCAGTACACATAAATCACAAGTAATGACGAAAATAGCAGCAATTATAGCGACCTTGAATGCTAGGTAATATACCTGCAAAAACGTGTGAGAGTTATAAATATTGCCGTACATGTTCATTATAAACAGTATACGTGCATTCATAATAATAATTTTTTTTTATGTTTTGCTGCATAATCATAAAGTATAAAATACAAGTTGAAGGATAATATTATTACGAAATGAGGATTGCATATTTATATAGAGTATCATATATTTATTATAAACGTAATATTGACTATTTCACAGAAAATATAATAGCTGGCTAAGCTGGGAGATATATATTTGGAAAATGAAATTTTTAAAGTATAATAAAAGTTTCATTTTTGGATTGAAATGATGCAAGTTTAATGACAAAATTTTACCTACAGTGTATAGTATTAAATATACTGTAAAAATGGGGTGTCAAGTTCTTTGTAATTTCTTTTATATACAAATCTTATATATTTGAGCAAAAAGAGATACATATATATGCAGTTTTTTTTTCTACCAAATAACAAAAATTAATGCATTTAGTAAATATGTTTCATAACATACACGAGTGTACAAACAATATTTTAATTATTAGCAACTTTTGATTTATAGCCTTATTGTTGTCTTAATACTGTATAATCAAGAAAGTTCTAAGTTTTGAACCATGTCGATTACGATTTAGTTTCGCAGCAAAACAAAATAACTCTACATCCTGGAGCATGATAGTAAGAAGTTTTAAATTTGGTCGAATTAATCAAAGATCGACGATACTCCAGTGATTCAGCAGACTCTCAAGGACATTGTGACCTTCAATTTGGTTCCGGAAGTTGTGGACACAAAGTAAAATACTTTGGTTCGGCGCAGACGTTTTGTGCTTCACACTAAATCATTTCAATTCTTGTGGTTGTATTTAAAAATCAGACTTGTCATTCTTTTCGCAGAAAAAGTGTGCAGATTGTTAAGATGAGTATTATTAAATTGTATTAATTAATATACCGTACTTAAAAATGTTATAGCAATGATTTTTAGGATAATAAGTAAATAAAATATAACGTTTATTGTATTTTTGCTTTGTTCTATGTTGGTTTGTAATTTTTTAAGAAATTATAGAGAAAAAATATAATGATTTGTAAACCAGTGAGCAAATTATTGTAATATATAATGTATAGAATGTTATATTATATGAATATTAGAAAATTGTACTCTAAATGCATTGCATTTTGAAAACATCATGATATATGAACTTGATGATATTCTTAATTTTCAGCTTTCATAATATTTACATCATTAATTCATCATTTTCTCTAATATTTATATTATTAATTCAAAAGTAAGATCAATCATTAACATCATACAAACATTCGTGATGATGAGACACGAATCCAGGAAGGAAGGAAGGAATGAAGAGGGTATTGATATTTTAAATGCCTTTTAAATCTTTCAATTAATTTAGGCATCTCCCCGCCAGGTGAGAATGCAATACCTTGAGAGTGTCTGTTGTATGCAAAGGAAGTGCGCTCACCGTAGCAGGCCTTGACCCCCCAGCAGCAGCCGAGCGCCGGTGAAAGTGACAATAACTTCCAGAACGTAGTAACAGACCTCATTCATCAAAATACCGTCAGAATTTATTTACTATGTTCACCGTGGAAATAAGGATTGACACGAAACTTTCGTGACTTATAGATCTGCAGCTAAATCACCATTTCATTTACATGATAATGCTTAAAACTATCATCAATAAATTGCATTTTTGTCTCCGTTAAAAAATGTGCATAAATTCGAAATAAAGTGTGATTTTTACGTACGTAAACACATGCAGGTTCAAATAGAAAATTCATTTCAAGAAATTGTTTTTTTATAACTTTTTATTCACATACAATTAAATTTTAAAATATATTCAAAGTAACAACATTCCTTTAAAAATTTAATCACTTATAGAAATATCCATTGTAAATATAGTATGGATTATGATTTAAATCATAATATGCAGTAGGGGGGTATGTTTTATAAGCAGCGGGTTGATGAGGCGAGTACGGTGTCACGTAGTGAATGTATCGAGCCGCGTCGTGGTGCTGATAAGGAGTGTTGTACTGGTGATAAGGGGTGTTGTACTGGTGATATGCTCTTCCCTGGGCGAGCCTGATAGCGAATTCCGCCGCCTCCACGGCACGCACGACTTGGACGGCCTCCATTGCCTCTGTCTCGTCGCTGCTGGAGAACGTTGGTGCTCCGAACGACAGCGCCATTAGAGACGTAGTGGCCGCAACTGTGAACTATAACGTAATTGTGAAATCACAACAAAGAACTTTGGACAATGACAATAATAGAACCCCTTATATAATTATTATGTCCATGACTTCTTTAGGTTGGCTCTATATAAATCTTTATGGTTTCATCAATTACATCATTCATCACGATTTTGGTTGCGTTTATAATACACAATACACATGATGAGAGAAGCTAATGAGATATCATATATATGAAAAAAATAAGGCAGTTAATAATTAATATGTAATTCATGATTATAATTATATTAATTATGTACACAAATATGAAGAAGTCATATTCATATAATTATTATTCACAGCATCTTGATTATGGCATTTATGTTATATACGCGTCATACAAATAATCTGCATGTGTCTATTGTTTGTCCTGAAATGTAAACGAATTTACAACACAAACTTCGTCTTTATTTGCATGAATCATGTTCAATTAATTACATTATTTTAATATCTTAAATTATATATATTTTATTGCTTATTTATATCAAGAGTGATATATATTGTATTATTCTTGATATATATTTATAAAAAAAGGCTCCTCACCACATGTTTTTAGGGCAATATTATTAATATAACACAGCAATTAATACTGTATCTAAACTCTTTTAGTAAAACCTAAGCTATAAAGAGCTTCATGATGAACTTTGATTACTTTTATCAGTTTTATCATATTTTTTTTTATAATCAGTGCATAAAGCAATCATTGAACTCCTGTTGCTAATTGTAAATATTTTTTCATTTTTGTGCGTTTTCTTTTTAATTTTTTTGCGATATGTTGTCTTCTATAACCAGCTGCATGGTTAAAATAAAATAAATTCTTCGTATCATAAAGCACTCGTAACATCCTGTGTAAAAAAATTAAGTTAAATAAGAACTACGCAAAATATATAAATATTCACAATAAGCCCCTCGGTACTTACCAGCAGCGCAACGTTCTTCATGTCTGTCCGGAAGCTCAGTGTGATCTCCGAGTGATCAGACCCTCCAGGTTTTATACACACATCCTGACCTCACGAACCAGCTCACTGATTGAGGTGACATATTTCAGAGCATCCATATCTTCCTTAAGAGCTTTCTGAGAGGTAAAAGTTTACTTGTCACACGTATGAAATATTATATGAGATGTCAAAAATAAAGTGTTCTCTATATGTCAACAATAAAGTAAAAATTACAAAGAGTGAAACTTATGAACTGTCTTAAGATTTCACTTAACTTAATGAGTATTATAGTAATGTAAAAGTGTTATATAATAGTTTCCAATATTTAAATTATAATTATTGTATTTGTATTTATATATTATAATAAAGGGTACTTGCATTAACTTTTAAATTATACCGGAATGACACGAATTGTCAATTAATGCACTTATATATATGTGCAAGAATGAGAAAATAAAATAATAAATATGATGATGAAATACAATATTTGTTACTTCTAGCCCATAAGTTGACTAAAATAATATTAACACTCACTAAACATGTAGTGAAAACTCAAGCCGAGATAAAGTATGCAGTATTGGCACAAAGATAATTGATTTCCCCCTGAGGTTAGGCAACTTGTTCAGCACCGAAACAGCTGGTCAAATGCGTAGCAGAGCAATGGTTACTATGGACAATTTGCATCAACTTTTTTTAGTAGCTCAATCGAAAGAGGACGTCGAAAAATACACCTGTGAATTTTATGTGATTTTTATTCGTACTGCATCATGGCTAAAAGAGAGGTCACGTGACCTGGAGCCGGTGCCCGTGTCGCCCGTGACGTCATTGAACTGTCTGGTCAAGCAAACGATTGTCTATATAACGCTTGTAAACAATAAATTAATTGTTGCTTGTTTCCATAGCAACGTGGTTGTTTGCAAGCGTTATAAAGTCGATCGTTTGTTTGACGGAACAGTTAAGTGACGTCACGGGCGACACGGGCGCCGGCTCCAGGTCACGTGACCTCTCTTTTAGTCATGATGCAGCACGAATAAAAATCGCATAAAATTCACAGGTGTATTTTTCGACCTCCTCTTTCGATTGAGCTACTAAAAAAAGTTGATGCAAATTGTCCAATGTCAAATAACTTAATTTTAGTGCCGAACTTTCAAAATTATATTACAACTGTATGATACATAAATGAAAAGACCAATTTCGCACGTTAAATTAGAATCATTTAAATTTTATTGCAATTAAATTTATACAATGTTTTGATTTTTATGTTATTTTGATAGAGGTACAGAGTTTATAAGAAGGTTACATATAATCCAGGTAAATCTTAATTTAATATTTACCCGTAGATATAGCCATAGTTATAAGCTGAGTAGGGGTAGTAATACGCTGAAGGGTAGGAATAGGCCGAGTAAGCGTAGGGGGAGGCGTAGGCATAGGGGTAGCCGTAGCCGAGCGTGTAGTATTGTCTCTTGTTCCGAGTAGTGGCCTCGTCCTTTGCCCCCACCGGCTCCAGGGTCTCCACGGCCTTCTTTTCTGCCTCGGGGGCAGCGGGAGCTCCGTACGCCAGCGCCAGAAACGTGGCCACGAGGACGAACTAAAAGAAAAACATCAGTGCGTTGAAGTCTTTACGTTATCACAATCTTAATTTTATAGATTACATCAGGTGTGATTTTTGTGTGCACCTTGATTTTACAATCGTGTTTTGCATCATACCACATATCGTATATGCAAAATATGATAGAAATTATTGCTGGTTACTTAGATCAATTGCAGAACGCAATGACTGACTGAGACCGAAATCTTTCTTTTGTACATATTTTCATCATAAAACGCCCATTTACAGCCTTGAAAATCTCCATGCTATGTATTATGCAATCACTTTTACAAAATTTTATAAATAATAAAGTATAGAAAAAATGCATAACCATAAGGCGTACTATAAATCATAATAACTATTTTCATACGACCCTTCCTCCATAAGTTTGTATTTAATTTACTAAAAAGCAAGTCAACAACAAGCCTTCTTGAAAATGAAAATGTAATATTTTAATAATGTCAATTGCATATTTACAAGGAGAGTAACAAGTTGCAAAAGAACACTTCATGATAAGAAGAGTATATATTAAAAAAATCACTGATTTTTATCCAAGTGCCCAGATTTTTTTTTTTTTTTTTCCAGAGAAGCCCTCAAATAAATTTGACCACCTCAAATTTATTCTCTGGATTACTACTTACCAGTAGTGCGATCTTCATTGTTGAAGGTGTGGGTGCTTGATGATGAGTTCTCTACAATGTCCAACGTATTTATACGCCTAGAGTGTCCCCCACGTTAATCGCGTGACCCTGCATACCGAGCAGTACATCAGATGCCTTTGTTTACTTATTGAGCCATCAATTAAGCCGTATATATCGCGTTCAAATGTCACTACTGATTTGTGCATCGTGACCTTCACGAGGACAACAATCGAACACCATTTATATAGACACTACCATGTATTGTTGTAAGATTACGTCTTTAACACTCTGTTTTTTACACTATATTTTTAACTGATTATGTAATCATTGTAATAAATGTAATGCTGTTGTGTGTTTCATAAAAAAAAATCAAAGATATTTAGGAGACAAGCCATTAATTAATTAACGTGTGTAATTAAGAAAAGATACTAAATATTTCTAAAATAATATTTCACTATATATAGTTTACTTCTATAAATTTCTAAATATTTATCAAAAACTTAAATATAATAATATATTATTTCACTCTGAAGATAGTAACTTGTTCAGCATAAAAATAAAAGCGTGTAAATATATTCAGCAACATGCCTAACCTCTGGGTGAAACGATCTCGGCTTGAGTGATTTTATCTACATGCAGTACTCATTAAAAACAGTTTTTTTTTTTTTTATAATTTATCAAATTTTAGTATCAGAAAAAGACTAAATAGTATGCAGTTTAAGGCTTTGAAAAAAAAAAAAAATGACGCCGTTGTGGTAGGGGGCAGCATTGCATACACTCTCGTACATTGAAATTGTCCGTATGTTCCAAGATGGCAACAATCTTTATATTTTATGTAGCATGACGGGGTAAAGCCTATATTACACCATACAATTTTTCTGATTATTGTATACAATTTTTCCTTGCAAGAAAATTTCCTCTCCATACAAACAAATGGAGATTAAATTTTCTTGTAAGGAAGAATTGTATACAACATTTAGAAAAATTGTATCGTGTAATACCGGCTTTTAATAAGTAAAATGTTATTTTATAAAATAACACATAATGTGTTTGATTTACATATATTTTGTTTATTTCTTCATTTGAAGATATGGAGTAGGAGATTAAAACATAAAAAGCTTAATGTTTAATCATGGAAAAAAATAGTTTTTTTCTATGGTTTAATGCAGCTGAGGGAGGGGGCGGGTAGTATTTTGTGAAGTGTTGTTCACCTCTTGTCTTTAATATAATCCAACTTCGAATTTTAGCTTCTTTCATATGCATGTGATTGCAATTATCTTTTGGTACTGAGTTTTTTGTTTTATAAAATAAATATATTAAATACTTGGGTGCAAATGAAATTGCATTTTTAAAGCACGTCGATTAATTTATAAAACTTTTATCCGAAAATTTTTAAAAATCTCGTGCTAATTAATGAATGCATGATATTTTCTTTATACTGTATTACTGAAAATTTTATTTTATTTAAATTTTTTGCAGCCAACATTTTGTAATAACAATTAATATAGTATAAATTACAATATAATAAAATTATAAATTTTTTATCTAAAGCTGACGATTTTTATTCATATTTCCAAAGGGACTGTTAGTTACCAATGGGTAATTTGAAACCCTGACTGGTAATGTACAACATTAATTATGTAAACATTACTAACAATAAAAAACTGATAAGAGCTACTTAAGGTAGAGATAACGTCGGTCAGCTGTTTTTTTAGCTCCATTTGATTAACATGTAAACCTTAGCAAATTCACAAAAATTATATTTTTTTTTTGAGAGGCAGATATTAGTGCCTAAATGCCATAGAAAAAGTTTTAAAACAATTTAAGGGTAAGGTAACGCCACCAATGTTAAAAAAAATCCCTCACACAAAAATTCTTAAAAAAAAAAATAAAATGTTCTCCTCTATATACACCCCCTATCAGTAGCTAAAATATCAGGTATACAAATTCGATCTAGTTTTTGAGTTATGAATTTTTAAAGTTGACTACTTTAACATGGAGAAATGGAACTCCCATGTTAAATTAGTCAACTTTAAAAATTCATAACTCAAAAACTAGATCGAATTTGTATACCTGATATTTTAGCTACTGATAGGGGGTGTAGAGGAGAACATTTTAAATTTTTTTCAGAATATTTGTGTGAGGGACTTTTTTTAACATTGGTGGCGTTACCTTACCCTTAACGAGCCGATTTTTTAAATTAATTTTTTAGTTTGTCTCTCCATGGGAAAGCCCTATATGCTGAAAATTAAATAAATTAATTAAAAAAATCGGCTCGTTAAATTGTTTTGGAATTTTTTTCTATGGCTTTTAGGCACTAATATCTGCCTCTCAAAAAAATTTCAGAATTTTTGTGACTTTGCTAAGGTTTACATGTTAATCAAATGGAGCTAAAAAAACAGCTGACCGACGTTATCTCTACCTTAATTTTGTTACCTGCTTTCAACGTTGAAAGTGTCCTTTATAGCAAACATTTGCTTTGTATCTGCATGCCATGAGGGTTTATAAAGTCGCCAACTGTGATAAGCCTTACTATACTAGCTTCTCATGAAAAATGCAACCATATAATAAAATAATAATAAATTGTTTATTGAACACAAAAACAGTGTACAGAATAAATTATAAAATATTATGTAATAATACCCTAAAAATAAGAAGAAAAATATTGATTTTATTATACATACATATTATTATGCAAAATAACCAAAATGAAATATAATTTGTCCACAATACAAACAAAATTAAACCTATTGTACAGTATCAATATATTATATAATAAAATACATACTATCATAAAATCATCAAAATCGATCTAGACTAAAAAAAAAAGTAAATAAACATGCCAAAATTCTAGTTGTTTTATTATTATTTTTGGTAGAATACAAGTCAATATTGCATTCAATGAGTACTAAACATAATAATCATGTTTCTAGAATTAATAAATGAAATTTTAACCACTCAAGTGTAGTTTAGAAATTTATAAATCTGACGCTTTATAAGTGTTCTTAATATTTATAATAATCTTCTTATACTGTAAAAGTGAAGTGCAGGCAAATTGTGTTCAAGAGTTGTTTGATGAAATTATTGTTCAAAATACTTTTATAGTGTGAAATCTTTCATGAAATAGGACTTAATTGCAGTATCTATTGACCAATGACATGATTTTTTTAATTTGGACAACGGTTGATTCATATTGTAATTATTACATTCCATTTTTTACATCTATCTTTTGCTTGCTTGACCTGCCTTACTAAACCACCACCTCAACAAATATTACTGATGTTTAATTTCAGGAAAAATGGTATATATAGTAAAAAATTAAATTTTTAATTTGAATGTAAATTAAGTAAACTTGTCTATTTATAAATAAATATAGTTGATTTATATATTATCAATTAAGCTGCAATGGATATAAACTATAAACATGTTGCTTTTATTTAGGATTGAAAAATTATTATACTTTCTTATAATATTATACTATTCTATTTAACATTTTCTCTCTCTCTCCCCCTCTCTCTCTCTCTCTCTCTCTCTCTCTCTCTCTCTCTCTCTCTCTCTCTCTCTCTCTCTCTCTCTCTCTCTCTCTCTCTCTCTCTCTCTCTCTCTCTCTCTCTCACTCTAGTTATTACATATTTTATATTAAGTTAAATACATATAAATTATATGCTTTGATAATGTTTATTTGGATATATTTTTTTAGAATTTATTACATTTGTTTGATAATAGAGACAGGACAACAGAAGATTACATTGAGAATTATTTTAAATGAGGTTTAACCGACGTAGTAACCACCATAGCTATAAGCTGCGTATGGGTAAGCATAGGCTGAGTAAGCTGAAGGGTAGGTGTAGGCTGGTGCATAGGCATACGGAGAGGCATAGGCGAGGGGCGAATATCCGTAACCGAGAGCGACCAGGTTCCTCTTGTTCTTGGCGGTGGTGTCATCGTCTGCTGCCACGGCCTCCACGGCTTCTTTCTCAGCCTCAAGAGCTGCGGGAGCTCCGTACGACAGCGCCAACAGCGTGGCCATCAGGACGAACTAAAATAAGAAACATTCGCGCGTTAAAGTCTCTGTCGTCAATTTCTTGCCAATTTAAATAACATAATATTGTAATTTAATTTTAAATAGGGATATTTGGATAAACGATCATAATAATTTATATTTGATTTTAATAATTCAATCACTCACAATTTAGACTGTAGGAAAAAAAAAACATGCATCTTAAACGCCTTAAATATAGGCAACTTTTTCTACACCAATGACTCTCTCAACATTGCATGTTTTATTATAGAAAATTTATTCGTTCTGAATTTAATTACTTGAACATGGTAATACTATTTGAAATTTTAATTGTATAAAATAATATTTTCATGAGACATTTTGAAATTTATATCTACATTGTACTTTGACTTAGGTCGTGTCATAATTAGATATATGGTCTGTTCTTAAATAAACAATCAGATGATTAATCAATTATTATATTTTCCTTTAATTATGTTACCTGCATGATGTACAGTACATAAGGCTCATCTGATTATTGATTCATGAATCGATTGTGCATTTAAGAACACACCAATTGCTTATATTATTATTTTAGTTAAATCTTCTTATTATTTAAAAAAAATATACATCGTGATGGTCAACAAAAACGTCTTTTAAACTAAGCTTTACTTGAGATTATGGACCTTATTGACATTTGATAAAAATATAAAAATAAAATTCTTGATCTCAAAGCTACACATAAACATGAATCTGTGAGAGTAAGAAAGGGATTATAAACAGTTGTAATTAAAGTTCAGTTTCTTATCTCACTCTATTTGTAATGACCCATATTGAAAAATACCAAGCAATTCCCCCTGTTGTACTACTAAAAAAAAAAATCATGTCTAAAAATGATTTATATGACAACTGAAACATGATAATTTCTAAAATGAAACATTTTTTCTTAAAATGTATTCGTATCAAACACTGTCATGAAAAAGTAATAACTGATAATAATATATATGACTCTGCTATAAATCACTGATAAGATAAATTGATTACTAGACTTACCAGTAGTGCGATCTTCATTGTTGGAGGTGTGGTTGGTTGATGATGCCTTCTTCTCACCGTCCGACGTATTTATAGTGGTCCCTACTCACGTGTCCCCACGTGGTCAGGCGCGACCCCATCTGCATACCGAGCAGTTCGTTTGCACCTTCATTGGGTCATCCTCACACGACACCACAGAGCCCCAGGCGTGCGACCCTGGGAAGTGAAAATTAACCATCAAATATTACATACACAGATGGAAGTATGATATAATATTAATACAATACTCAATGAATGTTAATGAGAGTGAATACTTTTTGTTATGATGATGATGTAACTTTTGTTTTTATTTTTTTTTATGGTCAACTTATTTTAATATGCATGTCTTGTATAGTGACCTTGTAAATACTAAATTTATTTGATTAATAAGCAGATTACTTATAATATATGGTTTGTTTTTATTGCTTCATTTATAATTATAAAAAAAAATAAATATTTGACGAGATGATCATTTATCTGTAAGTGTATTTTTTTTAATGAGATTTAAATTTATTACAGAATTATTGATTGACAGTGAACGCTTCAATTTTTTATCAAAACTATCTAATAGTTTGAGATTTTGTTGGTCAAATCTTTATTACCATTGTTATGACTTAAAATTTCTCAGTGAAGAACGATAATATCTCGCCCCTAATTTAAGGTTTACCATCATATTAATTGTTAAGCATATCTGATGTCGGTGCTTTGTATCAAACTCACGACTTTCCATTTTACACCAGCAGTGAGTCATAATGTCGGGTCAAGATGAAGATTTATAGAACTTAAGATAAAATCAACAATATATATAATTACATACCAGTTTTATGATTCCATTGTAAATGAAGGCTAAATTTTGCACACCTGGATGTAAATGTAATAAATTTTAGAATGACAACAGTCATTTTTTTTTGCACTAACATCTAGGCCATGTAATTGCAAATTTTTATTTGATTCATGTGTAAGCTTTAATAATATTTTATTCAAGTATTTTATGTCATATAATATTTACAGAATGTGTATGATAAAAATGTGAAAAAAAAATTACCTTGCAAAATTTCTTATTGCTTCTTTACATCTTGAAATATATATTATACTTTTTTTTTTACAAAGCGAAAGATCCAATATTAAATGACTTTGAATTTTTATAACCATTAATTTAAGTCGTGATATAAAGTAGCCAAATATAATATCTTTATGATATTATTAAATTAAAGACTAGTTTGTATCGTATATGATATTTGAACACATTCTAATAGTTTTTATATAACTCTCAAGTTTTACAACACATTTAATTTTATGGTTGACCAAAATATTTTGTTACATGATATAATATGCAGAACTTTCAATTTTATTTGTTTTTGTCACCAATGTCACTTTGTTGCCTGATATTTCCTAACTTCACGTAATAAACTATATTACTGTAATCAAATTATTAATACATAGGAAATAATATTAAGCAATATATATAATAATAATATTAACAAATAGAAATCATTTTGTATATTATTTCTATCTTTTTTTATCTTATACATATGTGCATTTTCACTTCTTAATACGTGCAATAACTTTCCTATATACCACCATATGAAGATTATTCCAAAAAAGGATTATTAAATATGTTGATCTACAAATAGTTTAGCCTCTAGAGGTTTATTACTACCTAGATCACGGTATAACAACAAAGCTGTTGTATCATTGTTACAAAGAAGCGGCTACTAGTTTTTGCCGCAGCTTGTACCAGGAGAATGATCTTACACGGCCCATCACGCTGCAGAAACTGCACTAGAGCATAACGTATAATACACTGCAATTCATGTAACTTTACACAGATTACTTTAATAATGGTGTCCAAAAAATGTACTTACAATTAGTAAATGGTGCAATAAACCGCGCTAACAATTTTAGTGTACATATATATATACAAATATATCTGTATTACGTGAAAAAAAATATATATTTCACAGAAATTATGCTACTTTTTGTAGAAAAGAATAAAAGCGTTACAAAATGGGTACAGCAGTGTGATCATGGGTATTGGTAAAAATCATAATTTAAAGAATACAACAATTTAACTTTAAGTATGAGGTATGTTCGTAAATGCATAATTTATTATAAATCAAGAATGAGATGCTTCTATACAGGGAACATAATATGCAGATTCCTAATTATTATTTGATTTTGTGTTTACGGAACAGTCATTTTATCTGGATAAAACCATAATTATGATTATTAATTATAGATATGGGCATCGGTAAAAAAAATAATTACTGCAGATGGTGATATTAATAATTAAATCCACTTCCTGAATAAACAAGTCATCTTTAATACATGTAAACTAATTTCCCCTCCCCCTCCCTACATTACTTTCAATTCTGTAAGATGCATTAAAAAAATATGACTTCATTAACTTTACGTTATAGTGAGAGCTCATGAGATCCTTATTTTTTATATAAACAATATATGTTATTTCAAACTTTCAAATAACTTTGTAAGAGTAACATCGTACGTAATCATTAGTTAGTGCAGTAAAAAGTAATGCATGTAAAAAAAATTGTTTTTTGCTGGTGTTATAAGAGAAAAGTAAGTTTAGTAAAAAAAAGTGTATAACTCGGTGTCTGTCTCCGGGAAGGTATTTCTCTACCTGAGTATAAAAGTAGAAAACAAAGCATCTTAAAACTCATTTGCTAGCAACATGGAGTTCCGTTCAGTTCTCGTATTATTTATGTGTATTATATCAATGTGTTGTGCTACAGGTGGTATAGGAAGTTCATCATCAGATTTCTTTTTAACATTAATTCGTGGTATTTTATCAGGATCATCTTCATATTTTGCACCACAAAAAAATATTCCTCGACCTACAAAAGCACCAATATTACCACCACCACCAACTGAATATTCAATAATTAAATTAAGTGAGACATATCCATCACATAATGATTTTCCAGTGTTACAACAAGAGTATTCAATTCCATCAAGAGAGCCTTATCATGAGGTTCAAGTGCCCAAGGAGTTTTCCCCAGGGTGGGAACCAGATCGATCTGTGACGTCACAACGTGTCAGGAGACCCGGTAGGAATCGACAAATTCACCGGCATGGAGTGACGGAAACAATTGAACACCGGCATGAGGAGAATGAGAGGAGTGAGAGTAACACACCGGCGCCGTTTGTAGTGAGAGTGTTAAGTGCCACACCCACCAAAGTACCAAAAAGTAATGTTCGAGGAACTGCAGCTACTCTGGAAGATTCATGGCCATCTATTTGGAAGGGAACTCATAAATAATGACTAAGTAGTTTTTTAATTACATAATTTTATATTATCGCTTCATCATCATTATGCATTTTAAAATGCATTTTGTAAATATTCATATCTATAACCGCTGGCATTATAATACAGTATTTTTATTACTACCTCTGTGATATTGTATATGTTTTCTTGTTTTCTTAAATAAATACTATTTTTATACTTTGAAATTTTGTAAATTTTATTTCATATTATACCACAAGATGCAACTAAATAAAATAGATAAAAGATATTACAAAACTTAACTGACTATAAATAACTGACTTAACGTCATACAATTTTGTTTACAGAAAATGTTTCTTTTCATAAATCATTGTTCTATTTTTAGTATATTTGCTTACAATTTATTAAGAAAACAAAATTTGAATTTTTGTGCAAATTTCTTGTTTCAAGTATACTTATAATACAGGACGGGATAAAATTTTAAGGTAAGAAAAAATTGTAAGCAAAATTGTATAAAATTCAGCTTTATACCTTTTCTCTTTTCTTCGCTTCACAACAGCACTTCAACTGGTGATGATACATTATACATTAAATATTTGTTCTATTTATTAAATAACAATAATTAATATATAAATAAAGCCCATAATTGCACCTCTTGGTGTTTAGAGCATTTATATTCTGAGGCGAAAAACTGTAGTGGGTATTCACACACACAAAATAGCTTAAATTTTAGCCTAGAAATATTTGGCGTTGAAATTTATATTGATATCTTTATTTATATTGATATAAAGTTAATCCCAGTATACTAAAAAAAAAATATTAACAATAAAAAATAACAAAGTATTTATTTTTTTTTTTTGCTAAAACGTTGTAGTCTGCTTATGTTTTTTGTTTACACCACTAAAATATTTTACTCTTTTAAGGTAGAGATAACGCCGAACAGCTGTTCGACGTACTCTCCTTTGATTAACATGTAAACCTTAGCAAATTCACAAAAATTCTGAATTTTTATTTGAGACGCAGATATTAGTGTCTTAAAGCCATAGAAAAAGTTTCAAAACAATTTAACGAGCCGATTTTTCTTAATTAATTTTTTAGTTTGTCTCTACATGGGAAAGCCCTGTGCTGAAAATTGAAAAATAATAATAAAAAAATTGGCTCGTTAAAATTGTTTTGAAATTTTTTCTATGGCTTTTAGGCACTAATATATTATATCTGTCTCTAAAAAAAAAAATCAGAATTTTTGTGAATTTGCAAAGGTTTACATTGCATGTTAATCAAAGGGGAGTACGTCGAACAGCTGTTCGGCGTTATCTCTACCTTAAAATATTGCTTAATTTTTTAATGCATATTTTCCCTACATGTAACTGGATAGTTTTATTGTCACTTTTACGTAATGATCAATTCGACAACATCATCATGAACAAGCAATGTTACATTTTCTCTCCACTAGAAAAAAGTACTTCCATCCGGCGCCACTTTCCCCATGACTCTCAGTAGTGCTCGCTAGAGCGGCACGTGAATTTCCTTACTATTTTCTCGACTCTGTTTAAGTATGCAGCGAGTGCTCTGTTATCACATGTATGTGTAAAAAGTGAAACGGACACGCTCGAATAAATTTTGCAAAGACGTTCATACGTATAATATAGCAATCAATGATATGCACTTATTTTCAAATGCCACTAGCAGGAACACTAAATTATTGCTGTTGATTGACGTAACTGTTATGTGTTTTTGTGTAAAAAAAAAAAAAAAAAAAAAAAAATGAGTAGTTGGTAGTTGCATGTATACTTTACAGTGCATTAGTTAGTTAATTATTGAATACATACATATATATATATATATATATATATATATATATATATATATATATATATATATATATATGATTATAGCTTTGAACTCCATAAAATTTTAAATAATATTATACAACAAAGGAAAAATAAAATAAGTTACAGTAATTTTTTTAGCATTAAAAATAATTGATTATTAATTGTTAAAAAAATAAAATAGTTATTAAATTAGTATCGGATTCACTGAATGAATTTTTTTTTTTTTTTTTCAATAATTTTCTATTCAGACATACGATTTGGCACTCAAGCGAACATTTATTAAGTATTTTAGCGATGGTATGCATTATTAATTTTCACGGCTCGTCAAATCTCCAGGAAAGTAATATTTGGTGATCATATTTGGTCATCTGCATACTCAAGCGACTGCAGTTGGTGCTCACGTCCAATGGTCCGTTGCAGGCCTCCAGTGCCACGACGGCCAGGAGGAGGCGACGGGGCGGGTCCTTGAGGCGACTGCGGCGCGGCGTGGCGGCGCGTGACGTCAGACTGGCCGTGCTGAGCGAGGCGGTGACGACCCTCTCGGTGCTGTGCTCGCAGTCCCAGCAGGCCTACCTTGTTAGTGCAGTATAACACAAATAATACGAAAATTATACAGCAATATATTTTTATCATAACATCGTGTAATACCGGCTTTAGCCTCTATTATACAGGATACAATTTTTCATACTATTTTTCCTTGCAAGAAACTTTCATCTCCGTACAAACAAATAAAGTTGAAGTTTCCTATAAAACATCATATGCAATAATTAGAAAAATTTGTATCTTTTGTAAAAACGCGGCTTTAATTGTGTGTTTTAAAAATTCCAAGATTTATAATTAATGGTTGTTATCAAAATAAAATATATGCAATCATTTTTGCTCCAAGTTCATCTAATATCCAAAGTAGATATATTTCTTAACATTTTAACAAAAATTAATTACTCTTGCATTGCTTGTCACATTTAGTCAGGTTTTCATCGTGTCTTCAGTCATTAGTAGACATATTATATTTAATTACTAAAAACTCTTTTGAAAAACACGTTGAAGGAGAATGGATTATATTATATTTAGAAATTTTTCATGTAGGAAGGGTACCATAAAGCAGGGGAAGATTCATCATAGACTTACTCATTCTCTATGTATTTTGTACTCCATCAAGGGTGTTCTAAAACAATTTTTTTCCTGCAGGTGTTGCTGGGAGAGTTCGCTCGACAGGTGTGCGAGACTGCCTCGCTGCTCGGCTTGGATCCCGCGCTCCTCCCTCTGTACCATGAGCCGCTGTGTCCGTGGTTCGAGGCCCTCTACCTGCTGACCAGGAGAGTCAAGCAAGCAGTCGCCGGCCTCGTGTCAGAACCCACAGTGAGAGGACCTTCAGGCACACTGCAAGAACGGTATACTTAACAACAGCAATTAAAATAATTTAAGGGTATTAATTTTTTTCTTCTTTCAGGATCTTTCATATTTTAGATAATTTGCAAAGTAATCTAATTACTACGTCTTAAAATTTGTCTAGATTGGTAGCGCCAAAGTGAACAGGTGAGTTATTTAAAATAATATATATATTTCTGTAAATTACGATAAAATGCAGACAAAACATATTATGCTATTTCATAGATCGATCTTTGATCGAGATTCACGTGTCGCCTTGATGAAGTACAGTAGATAAAACATTTAATAAATTTAAATTATCTAAAAAAAAAACGTGTAAAAAAAGAATAATTAAACAAACGTTATAAAAAATAAAGCATACAATTAATTTCACTCTTGAATGATTATTATTTAAAAAATTATTGCATAGCGAATTTCCATGTCAGCCTTTTCCCATGATAGCTGGTTTGCACTATAATAAATATAATAATTTTTATTAATATTACCTTTGCTTTGTCGGATATGATAGCACCAAGGTCACCAAGCACACCACCGAAAGCAGTCTCGAAGTCTCCAAATGGACATTCAGCACCTACAATACAAGATGTCTGATCATCACCTCTCCACAAATAACTACCGCACAAATAACTTTGCTGTAAAGTGTTGTTTAGAGTTAGAGTCTGAAGGTTAATGATATACGTTTTTAAAAAAAATTTAATAATATCAAATTAATTTTGATGATAATATTTTAACAATAATTAATGACAAAGATGAAACTCCCAGTTTGACAATTATTAATTCTGTTATCACATCGTCATCGGAATATGTGGTTCTTTATTATATGGTAACAATAAAAATGCTCATGTTCACAATTTATTGATAAAAAAAATTAGAAGTTCACAGCCTGTGAGGTATGCAACTTTTCTTACATGAATGTAAAACAAGTTGCCTTCACAGCAGGCGCTCGTGTCGTATTGTTTTATACGACTTTAAATATTATAATTCGACATCATTATAAGGTAACCACAGAAATTGCTCGTAGTTGTAATTTATCTATTCACGAATCAACAATCAGGTGAAACAACTGTGGTAAGGAAAATTTTATTCCTGATTCTCATTTGATTGTGTATTTTTCATACATAAACAGATCTCATGATCAACCTCACTTTACTTGTAATAACAATTAATATGCGTAAGTTAAAAATTAAATTAATCCATATGACGTTATTGGTATTTTGAATCTTATTCAGCTTAAATTTTGAATTTTGGATTTTGGTGTTAACATAATAATAGTAAAATAGTATTAATATTCTAAAATAATTCAAAATTACATTGCTCTGTACCAGGTGTTAAGATGTTTTCTTGATTAAAAAAAGGACTTGGAATGTTTTGAGACTTTTTGGTTTCCTTTATGAATAATAAAATTGTTTTATAATAATTTCATATCCTGTATTCATATATGTAAAGAAAATGACATCTATATAGAACTCAATTTGTAACCTTAAAGTAGTTTATTTGTTGGGTGATTTGTGGATGACCAATAAGGACCAATAATATGTCGATTGCCCCAAATTACCTCAAATTATTACTTTTAAAAATGGAGACTTTTAAAACCGTCTGAAAATTAATTTAAATTATGTAAACAACCAACTTTCATTTTGCAACAATGGATGCCACATCAGCATGTCACGAGGCGATGTTGATGGCACAGTTATTGATGTTTAACGAATGTGTGTTTTCCCTGTCATTTTCCGCAATATTTTAAATGCTTATCATGAGCTGTAAAATTTAACCTAAAAAAATAATTATCATCAAAATATCAACCGAGGGCAGTCACATGTGAAATAAATTATCAAATTGGCAAATGTGAATGGCATGTTTTAAATTTAAAGATATAAAATTATGTTATTCTGTAATTTTTACTTACAAAAAAAAATTGTTTTTTTTTTTACCTATATATATATTATATAATTATATATTATAATCTGCATGTATTGGAACTAATAAACAAAACAAACTCTTCAAAACTTCAAAAAGTAACAAAAAAATTCATAAACCATTATTATGCAATATTTAATATTCGTCACCAATATTTAACTTTTATATTTTGTTCACCTAGTTTTAATTAGTATATCTACGAACTACGAACAGACTCAACAGACTTTATTTAATTTTAAAATAAACAATAAATTAACGTCTTATGACTATAAAGATATAGATAACATAATAAATTTTACTCTGCATGCCTGTATATTATTATTTGAATTTGGAATAGTTCAAATGCACAACAACAATGGGAGTTTTATTAACAAACTCCCTAATATATTCTTTCCTTCAAGCATAAAACATCTCCATCATGATTTGCTTTTAGTTGCATTATTAATAACATTTATACCTTAAAAGCCTGTATACACAATACAATGGACAACATACATGAAAAAAATTTATTGCAGAAATGAATAGATATGGTACCAAATTATGATACTCTGAATTTTTTCAGATTTTTTTGAAACCCGGAACTATTTTTAAATAATTATTGAAAGTCCTGTGATTTCAGTTGGCACCCCTGCAGCCTTAATAAAAAGGATAGAGACTGGACGCCTATTGACGCCTCCACGGGGCGTGGCCGCACTTTCAATAATTATTTAAAAATAGTTCTGGGTCTCAAAAAAATCTGAAAGAATTCCGAGTAGCATAATTTGGTACCCTCTAATCATTTCTGCAATAAAATTTTTTCATATATGTTGTCCATTTTGCACAAAATTTTTCCTTAAAGCTGGTATTACACAATACAATAATTTTTCTATAGAATTTTTCCTCACAAGAAAACTTGAACCCCATTTGTTTGTATGGAGTTGAAATTTTCTTGCAAGGAAAAATTATATGCAAAATTGTATCGTTTAATACTGGCATTACTTACAGTGCAATGGAATTCAATATCAAAAAAAGTGTTGAAGGCAATTGAGTTTGTTACTGTAAAAAATGTAAAAGGTTGTTAAGTTTATTGTAATATTTTCCTGTAATTTTAACTTTACCAAAAGTACTTGCTACTATCGTCATAATAAACTCGGGTCATGTTATCACTTTGTTCAATTGCGCGTGACATTGTCGTGCCCAATAATTTGGCCACCGTCTGGGCACTGCATGGGTATATAGCATGAGGGGGCTCTGTGAGTTCTTCACTCGATAGCAAGCAAGCCAACTTCTAGTCACTGGTGAGTTACTGGGTAAGATTCCTCCAATCTAATTTCCTCATACGTGGAAAGAGGAAAAAACGAAATTAATCATGAATCATGAGATTTGTTTAAAAAAGAAAATCCTTCAAAGACCGTCAAAATCAAGTTGAAGATTAAATAATTTTTTTCTTCATAGAGTGAACATTTTTTTTTTTTTTTTTTGCATTTTTTAAAAAAATATTCTCAAGTCTGAAACTATCACATTAAAACATTCTTTCTCTCTGTACTTGTTAATTTTATAAAATATTCTGAAGATAGATAATTATAATTAAGACAGGAAAAATAAATTAAAGACACATTTTGTGTGTGTTACTAACAGTTACAAATTATATTACGTAAACAAAAAATGTGGAATTGGGAGTTTTAGTTCCCTTTCCTGCACTGACTTTAGATGGGTGAAAGGATGTAAGTTTTTCTTTCGTTACAGGTCAAGATGATGCGATTGCTGATTATTTGTATTGCGGTGACGCTGGTCGGTGAGTTACAAGTCCTACTGAACTTTCACCCTCACTCAATAGGAGGGAATAGAGTATCGACCTCATTTTTTTTATTGCAGAAATGGATAGAGCGTGCAAAGTTATGCTACCCTGATTTTTTTCAGATTTTTTAGAGCCCGGGAACAATTTTTAAAAAATAATTGAAAGTCCTTTTTGTGACGTCACAAGGCGGCAAGTTCTATCGTTTTATTAAGGAGAGGCGTCTCGTGACGTCACAAAAAGAACTTTCAATAATTTTTTTAAAAATAGTTGCCGGGCTCTAAAAAATCTGAAAAAAATCAGGGTAGCACAACTTTGCATGCTCTATCCATTTCTACAATAAAAAAAAAACTGAGTTCGATACTCCATTGGCATCTTTAGATTCCCAAATAATATTAATCACTCTTTCAACTCCAAAACTAGCACTGTGTTTCTTACAAATTAATTGAAACTATTGAGTGCACGTAAGCTTCAGTAAAACGTGACCTTTCTTGTTCCAGCTGCCAAGCCCCCTTCTAGCAGTGCAATTAATTACGTGAGTACGATTATGCCTAAAAATACCAAAATAATGACCAGAAAGAAATTTGAAATTATTAAATGATTGAATAAAGAATTTGAATTAGTAGCAAAAATGATAAATATCGTAACTAAATAAAATAATCTTTGACAGGTAGAATAGATAAAAATTAGTTTTGTTGCTAAAAATTAACTGCTGTGAAATTAAAATTAACATGTCAAATATGCACGTTTGAATGCAATTAGGAGCTTAAGAAATTACATACACAAAATAGAAAATTGAATGTATTTATTAGACCTCGAAACTATTTGTTTTAATGATAAATATTTGTATAATTTAATTTTTAATATATATGAAAATTAAAATCACAAATTTCTGATTTTTTTTTTCTATATATTATTTGACCAAGAAGAGAAATAAAATTCTGAAATATACGTCACTTACATTTCTTCTGTTCATTCATGTGGTCTTGTTTGTTCATAATTAATTTTGCTTTCAGAAATCTCTGAACGGAGAGCTTGACAGCATCCTTGCGATGTCCAAGAACATTAACAACATGACTCCAGAAGAACTGATACAGCTGTCCGCTCGCGTCGACGGCACGCTCAAGAAGCTCGAGCTGTTCGCCGAGAAGAGGCTCGGACTCAGCAAGGATGACATCGACCAGATTAACCAAGCCATCGCTGCTCCTAAGGTCAAGCGTCAGCTGCCAGGAGGCGCCGAGGCCGCTGGGGGATCTCCCGCCCTGGGAGGACTGGGGGCACTCGGAGGTGGTGGAGGAGAGGGCATGGGAGGCCTGCTCTCGCTCTTCACAAGCATGTTCTCAGGCATTCTGCCCGCTCTCCAACAGATACGCCCAGGAAATAATCCTGAAGCTGGGCCAGCTGGAGCACGCGCGATAGAAACCGAGAAGGCGGCACCAGCGGCGGCGCACATTCACGAAACTGAGAAGGCAGCACCAGCAGTGGCGCACATTCACAAGCACTAATTTAGCATTAATTTATTAAATAAAATTTATTCCATAAAACATGCATGTGATTACTAATTTATTAAATGTTTTAAGAAAGTAGCACTAATTGTTTTTGTTTTTTAAACTTAGTTGTTTTTCTATTTTATACTTAGCTGTTATTTATTAAAAGTATAAAGTGTACAAAACACAGTGAAATTTATTAGAATATTATGAAAATCAATAAAACTATTAGAAGAAATAAAAAATGGTTCTAAAGAAGGAAATTTAGACACGGATACAGATGAAAACCAAATCAAATCTACTTTATTCAAGCAACATATATTATACTTGTGTCACATATATTATCTATAAAGTATAGTAGTTCTTTATTATTACTATCATTATTATATGAATTGTCTATTTTTAAATATTATAATATACCTAATAATATAGTTTAAACTGCGTATGTTGCTGTACCTTAGATTCTCCACATAAATAAAAAAAAAAAAAAAAAAATAGTGTGAAAATGTAAAAGGTGGATTTTCATGGGCGATTTCCAGCCTGCGACGCGACGCGAATAAAGCGCACTTGCTGTAACATCCATTGGCGACCATATTGGGCGATTAAAAGAAAAAGACCATCGTAATTAACGCGATTACCGGTGAATTCGCCGCCGCATAGGATTTCGCAGCTTTTACGTCAAATCGCGCCGCATCGCCGTTGTCGCTCATGAAAATCCACCTTAATTAGACTAATGCAATTTTAAGTTTTCTTTTGTAAATAATGTTTTAAACTTTCTCTATTAATAAGTTGTGTTCCTTTTTTTAAGAATCTATGGTACTGAAGTTTTATATAGTTTCTTAGAGTTTCTAGATACGACTGTAAAGAGAACAAGAACGGAACCAACGCTTAACTTACTATTTTTTTTTTGTATCGCCAAACATTTGACCATAAATCATTTGTCAGGTGACGTGATAAGAAAAACGTGCCAATGTATTTTTCGTGGTATTTTATTATTGGTGCGTTGGCAGTTTCGAGCGAGGAAGAGAAAAAGGTAGCGTGTCAAATGTAACATGTTATACCAAAGAGGTCAATGTAGTCGTGTCCTTTAGTTTGAGAGTTCGAATTAATGAGTGCTCTCAAAAAAGGGATGTTCTGATATGAAAAAAAATACTAAAGAAAATCAAAAATATCGATAATTAATTAAATTAATGCATCTCAATATAATGAACCTTACAATGTCTGGCTCAAGAATTGAATATTAGGCTAAATTTTTGTCTATTAGCAGTTAATGTAGTAAGATAGAAATCTATAAACAGGTTCATGCTGGGAAAATTACCAATTTAATTAAATTCTTTATTGGTCATTTTCAAAACATACAGACACAATCAATAAAATAAAGAATTATAAAACAATTGGACTAGCAGCAAAAAATTATTATTATAGCACTAAAATTATTCAATTGTTACCATTTTAGGAGTAAGGTACCACGCCCAATGTTAAAAATTCCCACACATGATAATTATGAAACATATATTATATCTTAAAATGTTCTCCAGTATACGAATTCGATCTAGTTTTTGAGATATAATTTTTTTAGTTTTTAAAAATTGACTAATTTAACATGGGAGTTTCCGTATTTCTCCAGGTTAAATAAGTCAACTTTAAAAATTCATAATTCGAAAACAAAATCGAATTTATATACAGGTCTGATATTTTAG
Organism: Siphlonurus alternatus; assembly: GCA_949825025.1. NCBI lineage: Eukaryota > Metazoa > Arthropoda > Insecta > Ephemeroptera > Siphlonuridae > Siphlonurus > Siphlonurus alternatus. The sequence continues at coordinate 22,710,919 of OX463778.1, forward strand.
CAACTGATAGGGGATGTAGAGAAGAACATTTTATGATTATATATATATATATATATATATATAATATATATATCATAATTTTCATGTGTGAGAATTGTTTTAACATTAGGCGTGTTACCTTAAGTTAAGGTAGAGATAATACGGATCAGCTGGCCCAATGCTAAAAAAATCCCATTCATAAAAATTATGAAAAAAATTTAAAATGTTCTCCTCTACATCCCCTATCAGTAGGTAAAATATCAGGTATACAAAAACGAGCTAGTTTTCGAGTTATTAATTTTTAAAGTTGACTAATTTAACATGGAGAAATAGAACTTCCATGTTAAATTGGTCAACTTTAAAAATTAATAACTCGAAAACTAGCTAGTTTTTGTATACCTGATATTTTACCTACTGATAGGGGATGTAGAGGAGAACACTTTAAATTTTTTTCATAATTTTTATGAATGGGATTTTTTTAGCATTGGGCCAGCTAATCCGTATTATCTCTACCTTAAAGTAGCATAATTTTATGAATGAATAAATCTTTATATTTTTATGAAAAAATACTGTTTACATGCAGTAGAGCATTGGAAAATCATATTGTTTACTGATACAACACATGCAAATGAATGTCTGAACATTATCATTCTTATCACTTCCCTTATAAAAGATTTTTTAAATTGACAACCAACATTATTCAATTATTTTGCCAGATTTTTTGTGTCTTGAAAAAAAAAATATGTGTATATAATAGAACGTATCATTTCACGAAGAGACTTATCTAGGTTTCTCACTAAACACGTTTAGTGTCAATGAATTAGGCTGGTGCTAACCACGGTTAGTTAGAAATGGAAAACTTTCTGAAAAGCTCTTCGTGAATTGGCCGGTAATTAGTTGATTTGATTTTTTAACACCTTTAAGATTTATTATATTTAAAAGTAAAATGTATTTTTAATAAAATTACATGAATGTACAAGTAATGCTCAAATTTGAACCCACCAAACAGACACGCAGTAACGTGTTGTCGTCACCTTATCAATCCGGGTCACTGCGCAACGACATCTTGTTCTTGCAGATAAGACGTTTTTAGTTTCTGCTGTTACCAATATTGCAAAATGCATGTCAGGGAAATTTAACATTGATTTGAAAATAACATTGATTCTAAAGTTTCTTAGTATTACATAATTACCTGAGAATACTCGGAAATGGTACCAATATCAAGAATATGTTACATTTTTCTTATAAACAATTTTATAATTACTTAAAAATTATATTATAAAATACGGATCTAAATTAAAATTCGTTTTTGCTTTATTCAATATTTCAGGTCATCATAAAAAGAGTGCAAATAGTTTCCTACTGCAGAGTAATTAAGATAAAGTTTATGTCCCCCAAATGTGCTTGTTGTCACCTTGCTTGTGACCCTCTGCAGCCTTGCCCTAGTTCAGCAGGGCTCGTTGTCACGAAGGGGCTGGCAGAGGGAGCTAGCTACTATATAAAAGACGCTCGGACCTTCTGACTGGCAGACATATCTACGACACGTTCACACAGGTAGGCAACTAGTCTCAAGTAGTAACTCTAATTAAGCTGGTATTACAAGATCTTGACTAACTGTATCATGTTTAAGATTTGTCTTTCTGATCTAAAGCTGATCTAGTGATTAAAAAAGATAATCTAAAATTAAATTGCACGTTATTAAGATTTTTAAAACACTTAACTTGGCTTGGAACGCTGTCTATAAAATTTCTAATATTAAGTTATATAAATTATGTTGTTTTATGTTATTCTATTAACATTTCATATAAATACCACTCAGTAATAAAACGTTGAAGTTATAATATTCAAAAATTTCTTACAATTTTAATTAAAGATGTTAATTTTCAGATCTCACACATTTTCGAAATGAACTTCAAGTTCCTGCTGTGCGTCCAAGTCATCCTGCTTGGTAATAAATAAACAACACGTGGTCCATCATTTGAAACATGGTTAACAATTATTGTTTACTTTCAGTCGCAGTTTGCACGATGGCCGATGACCCCCCCGAGAAGTTCAGTGACGTGAGTGTAGTAATTATTTTTTAAATTTTAAAATAAGCTGTGTATAGTACACGCACATTGTTATTCCCACGTCTTTTTTTTTTTTTTTTTTTTTTTTTTTTTTTTTTTTTTTTTTGCGCAGTTTCTGCAAAGAAATTAATTTTGGTTTTTGGCAAAACAGTACATACAAACATTACCATCAAACTATGTTTTTAAATTCTTTTAATCCAATATTTTTTTTATACTTAATTTCTATATTCTAATAAACTATGAATGACATGTTATTGGTAATTTCACTTATTTCGGTTGTGTTTTTCAATACCACTTGCTATGAAAACCATATATTGCCCCTTTTAAACTGTAGTTGAATTCCTATTCTTTTCAAAATCTAGAATGAAAATCTCCGATTTCATAACTTTGGTTCCACAGATCAACGACGAGGAGGAAGATACGGACCCTGAGACGCCCAACGAGGAGATTCTTCAGCTGTACGACCGCATGGAGGAAATCATGAACCGTCTGCAGTTCCTCTCGCACAACCGACTGGGAAACGACTAACAAGAGATTTTTTTACCTCGGGACAGCCCGAATGTTACCTTTGGCCAATGCAGCTTATTAGGAGTTTTCCTTCTCTCTGTCACCTCCAAAAATAACAAATATCTGGTCAATTAGAGCTGCAGGGTAACGTTCCAACATTCTAGAGGTGTACAAGTCAATCGTGATATAATTGTATGCACAAATTTAGTTATTAAGCAAACTGACACGTTCCTTGTTACAATATTTTGTTACATCAACATTATTTACTGTACATTATTTGTTTGGAATTATTATTTTTTAATTATTATAATTATATTATGAGTTATATTTCAGTGAATGATTTAATATTATTTGAATATTTAAGCAATAGTTTGTTTCTTCATATTTATCTAATGTGTTTATTAAATATTTGAAATTTTTTATTGTATATTGATAATCTGAATCATTTGCGTGATAGAAAAGAACTGAAAATTGTATGCTTATTTTTAGCTTATTATTTTATATATATTATATTATGTACCATGTTATATTTGTTCAAATAAATATTAAACTTACGAGTTCAAATGATGTCATTATTGATTTATTATTATTGTACATGAGTTATTCTAGAACTTTTTGCTCAAAACCCCTTCTAAAACTACCTTTTAAATTTATTGTTAATAATTTCTGCTTTAGTATTACAAAATTATGAACATTTTTGGGTTCGTATCATCTCTTTTGCGAATCGTATCGGCACGATGCCTAATATACGTTATTAATGTAGCATTAAAACCATCAAATTTATATTAACATTAAAGATAGTAGAGTAATCTGCAGCTGCCAGAGGGGGGTCTTCAAATAACACCAATATAAACAGTCTTAATTGTTGTCCTAAATCTGTCTTAGCGCAAAAGTTAGGACTCCGCTAAGACTGTCTTAGTAAACAACCAAAACCGGTTCAAATAAACATTCTTAAAACGGTCTTAGCGCAGTCTTAAGCTAAGACAAAAACTTCGGCAATATTCGGGATTGTTTACTCTTTCAGCCAATCACAGCGCTTCATTTTTAAAATTTTTGGCGCAAAAATTCAAAAATTGAAAACGCGATTACAAAAAAGTCAATTAATTAATTTATTATTATGTGATGTATAATATTTATGATGTATTTCATAAAATTAGATGTTTGAATGTAGATTTTTTATATATCTATATTATTATTGCTGTATAATTTATATAAAATTTATAATATATATTAAAAACTTAATTTACTTGCATTGTAATTATATAAGCCAATTGTGGCAATTAAAGTAATTTTTTCAAGATAAAATTGCACACTCGCATAGATTCGTGAACTTTTTCTTATTTTTTAGTACATAAGACGCTATCTTACGATCTCTCGTTCCGTTACGTTATAACATTTCATATAATTTCTGCATTTTATTGTACAGTGTACCCTATAAAGTACAATATTCTTTGTTTTTGTTTAGTGGTTATTTATTATTATTTTTTTTTCAAAAGCATTATTTTTTTTTTTTCAATCCAAAAAAATGAAGAGCATAATATATATCTTACTATTTGAGGAGGATTGAAAGATTTTGCCAAAAGTATAAGGGACGGGGTTGGTTTTTTTCTGGAGGGGGGATGGAGATTATATGTGTTATCCCCCCAACAAAAAAATAATAACAATAAAAAAAAACAAAACAAGGGATAAGCTAGGACAGTGAACCTTGAAAAGTTACGGACTGTGAAGTGTTAATACAGTTAATTAAGCGTTCACCTACATCATGCATGGCCCTTCTACTGCACATGATGCAAAAAACTTATAATAATTATATGACGCGATCGACAGGGAGTTGCACTATAATATATAATTCGACCAATGCTGCGCCACTGACAGTGCCCATACTGAGGGAAGCCTTAATTATGTGTTTCCACTAAAAAAATGGAACCATCGAATTAGGAAAATTTAATTTTAAGAATTTCAGGGATTACCGGCTTATTATTAAGATCGAGTTACAGCTAGGTTCAACGAAAAAGCTCCCTTTTTTCGTCCAAATTTTACTGGACGAGAAATAAAATCATAAAAATTCAAGCTTCACTCATTTATGTTAAATGTATAAAATATGTTTTATGTTTCACCTTTTAAGTTTTCATTTTCGTGCATGAAAATATTAAAACTTCGTGCATATATTATATATTATGCACCCTGTATATAATATATATATATATACACACACACACACATTTATATATTATATAGTTATATAATTATGTTCCCTTTGTGATATTTGTTTAAATTTTTTTACAGGTATATATATACCAGAAAACAACTAATATGTGTGCATGTGTGCCTTTATGTAGGGAATCTAAAATATAACTTATATAATATACAATACATGCATGCGTATATACGCTCATAATATATTAAATACTACGTAAAATAATAATAATACATGTTGTTTGTATTCACAAAATTTATTATTCTTATTAAAAGTAATTGATATAAATTATAATATCACAATAAGCGAATGGGCAATTTTGAGGAAGGAGGGATTTTGCACACCATACTTATAAAGTGTACCTCTTTTTTATCATTCATAATAAACAATGTAGCAACAAAAAATACTAAAGCATGAAGAAATTACTATAATTTATCCATTTACTGAAGTTAGCTTCATGATTTGAAACGAATTTTTCCCCATTAATAATTATGAATTTACTATTTTTTAATAAGAAGGTCCATCAGCTATTGGCAAAAAACAAAAACTGAGTTAATATTTTCTAAAAATAGTGCAAGTGGTCTTCCATATCGAACCGAAATCCAAAAAATTCTAACTCACATAGCTTCTCCAATAAAAATTCAAAGTCGGAGAGAACGCGTCATTTTTAACATGGGGCCTTACCTAACCAAGACCCTCAAATATCTTGAAAAATACACCGTAAGGTGATGTGAAAAAAATATGACTATGTTCTATATGACCCGAGCTTTAACATAAATAAATAAAAATAATAATAAAATTGCTCCAATGTATTTTTCCGTTATAAAATCAGGCTAATTTCCAATGTTAATTCCCATAAAAGTTTTTCTTGATTTTATGCATGATCGACGGGGAAATGCATTCAAAAATATATAATTTTTAAACATTGTTTTTTTTTTAAGCTCGAGCCATAGGACATGACAATATACATGTATATATATTATATATTTTTATTCACCCTAACGGTGTATTTTTGCGATATATTCTAGGGTCTTCTTCAGGTAAGGCCCCGTATTTAATGACGCGTTTTCTCTGATTTTGGAATTTTTTTCTGGGAAACCTATACAAGATGGAATTTTTCGGATATTCAATTCCATATTTATTTATTACAATGTTAGCTTACTACAGCATATTCTGCTATTGGTGTAAGCATTCAAAATTAACAGCACTATTAACAAAAGTTGGAAACATTGATAGGAAAAGAGTCGGCTGTGACCTTGTGTTAGGAACTGCCCCGGCATTTGCCTGGGAGTGACGATGGGAAAACACAGGAAACCATCATCGAGGCAGGCGGCACTAAAGAGAACGACCTTCAGCACCTCCCGAATACAGGCAGTATAGTGTAGGAGCACTGGAACTATTTCTAGAAAATACTAACACGTTACTTTACTTTATACTGTTTTTTGTAGCTATAGACGGGCTAATTTAAATATATTTATATATATATATATATATATATATATATATATATATATATATATATATATATATATATATTATGTTGACACCCAGAGCCGAATTCGGCCTAGGGTCGGAAAAAATGCGCAGAACTAGATTGGAGCATCACGGAGTGCTCCAAACCCGAAATGAATTATGATGAATGGAGCATCGTGGTTTGACCAAAATCCGAAATTTGAATTCATTTCGGGTTTGGAGCACTCTGTGATGCTCCAATCTAGTTCTGCATTTTTATCGACCTTAGGCCGAATTCACCTTTGGGTGCCAACATCAATAGACATTAATACAGATAGTTAATATGAATAATATAAAATTCATAAATTGTGCTATTTTTGATTTTTCAGATGTTTCCTATAGTCAAGTAACTAGCGTTAAAAAAGTTGTGCAAGTACCAGCCACGCTCCTTAGACATATCACTCCTTAATAGTTTAATAAATTGGTAGGCCAGAGCGGTCTGAGACCGCTCTAGATAGGAACTAAATGCATCCAAGGGGTGTGGCCAAATGTCCATGATTTGTTTAAAAATAGTTTGCGGTCTTGAAAACCTTGAAAAACAAAAATCAACTCAATATTTCTCGCCCTCACTATACTATATCCATAATGCTTGATGCTATAAATATATAACTGTCTATTTAGTCTATTACCTTATACATATTATATTTACTGTATACTGCATGCATATTATTGTGTACTTCAATTATATTGTAAATTTTTTACAATGCCACCCTCTACATCTTGGCCTTTGTGAATGAGTCTTTTGTTTTGGTCCTCTTCAATGGTCAATGCGCCTCTATCAAAATATGCAATCCATAAACAAAAATTATAAAACTGTTAACTGGGAAAAAAGCTTCATTCAAGGGGAAGACAGAGCAACTTTTTTCAATATATTTTTTTTTATAATTTGCTACTGGTTACTGGTATCATAATTGATGAGATGTAAATTTTATAGTATATTTGCTGTAGTGTAACAAAGATCTTTGAAACAAAAATTACAAAGTTTTTTATGCATTCTCTGCATTTATACTGCAACATTTTGTTTCATAGCTCACCTCTTAAAAGAAAATAGAAGAAATTTTAGAGTGACGGCTGCAGTTAATTTTAATATTATACATGAAGTTCTTTGGGAAACTCCCTGTATAAGCATGTTTTTATTTACAGTATGTTCATACGGCTTCATAAAAACTGGCGTGTCATTGCAAGGGGGGTCATTCTTGTCATTTTCGTGTATTCGTCTCAAGATTCCGAACAGCGGTCATTACATCAACCTGAAATAAGCAACATTATATTAAAAATCTTTGCCTTTTAAAGCAATTTATTATAAGAAGATATTATACGAGAACCTTATGAAGCAAAAAATACAATCCAAAATGAACGTGAATGACAATAAGAAAGACAAAAAATTTAATACTGTATTTGTAATTTAATCAAGTTTTACTATAATCTCATATAATATAAATTAACGGCAATATATTTCTTCAAAGAAAGGTAATTATGTATTGACATTCACTATAACGTTAATCGTGGAAGTGAACAAGATTTGTAAACTTATAAAGATGTATGCATACTAAATACGATCAAAAGAATATACCCATGTCAAAAATACGAATTTTAAGATATCACTTTACATAAAGTTTCAAGTATATCGATAAAAAAAACAACATAGAATGTGGTTAAAAATTATTAAAATTGCATTTTTTATTCACAGGATACAGTAAAATAGCTTAAAACCAACTTTAAAAGTAATTAAAAGACGAGAAAACTTACCTGTCAAATTTTGTGGGCGGATTCTCAGCCAGCTGATATGTTTTCATGCTTCAATTTTTTATATTTTAGCGCCATATGTTTCAAACTTACTTAAAATAATGCCGCAACTTAGTTTTTTAATATAAAATAAAAAAAAAATAATTTCTTCAATTAGTATTGCTGTAATCATCATATAAAAACGCGAGGTGGATTTGTCCTAAGTCGCTAAGACAGCCGCAGTGCGCTCTTAGCACTTAGGACAAAATTGGGACTGTTTTAAAAAAAGTAAACAAAATAAGTGCGTTATTTGAACCCGATTTTCTTAGGACTGTCCTAAAATTGTCTTAGCTAGGAGTGTTTACAATAATGGTGTTATTTGAAGACCCCCCTGCAGGTTCTTAAATGTAACTCCGAGTTAGTACAGCACCCGATTGCGAGTAGCTCCAGGATGATCTTTGTGCTGAACAAGTTGCCTAATCTTAAGGCGTGTGGTGCTTGATGACCTTTTGAATCTGAATCTGATATGTAGGTGAACATATAAAGGCGGATTCACATGGCGATTTCCAGTCTGCGACGCGACGCGAATAATGCGCACTTGCTGTAACATTCATTGGCAGCCATATTTAGCGATTAAAAGAAAAAGAGCATCGCAATTAACGCGATTCCCAGCGAATTCGCCGCCGCATAGGATTTCACAGCTTTTACGTCAAAATCACGTCGCATCGCCGTTGTCGCCATCTGAATCCGCCTTAACTTTACTATTACCTTTTTGAGTGTTCATCTACAATCATTATACCGTATAGTTCCTTTATTTGCAGAGGTCTAATTACGAGTAACATATCTTTAAAGTTTGACTCATCCAAGAATAACAAAACTTGAATATAGAAAGTTTAGACTAAAAAGGAATCAATAATAAAATTAATTCTAGAGTTACTATTTTACTTTTTCAATTCACAAATAAAGAAAATGGAAAGAATAATTATGATTTTAGCTACAGTCAGCAATTCAAAAGCTAAGTAATACAAGTTATTGTATAATATATACATGTATATGGTAATAAAGATAAAATTCAAATTTTTATTTCGATCATAGACTGTACAGCATGGATCACGTCAATTATTACATAAAATATGTAACATACTTAATTCTACTTAAAATGAGCTTTTCTAAATTTAATTAATCAATATTGGAGATACACTTGTGGATTCTAGTGGATTCTACAAGCTATTTTAACGTATTAATGGCCTTTACTTTAAAAAAAAAAAAGTCAAATAATAAAAACGTAATTGTACCCCATCACGAACGATATGAGTAGAATATTTAGACTGCATTAATATTATGGTTCTTAACTATGCAATGCTGTTACTTTTAATTGTTTTGTAATTAATTTACTGTATTTTCACACGGCAAGCTATCCTTCATAAAATATTTTTATGATCAGAATTGGTAACGGAAAAATGTATTTTTGACTTATTAAAAATTTAAAAATAACACTCACTTAAACATTAATAATTTATTTACATATACGCCTTACGGTTATGCAACCAGTTCTACGTTGTAGTTTTCAAAATTTTCATACTCATAAGATAAACACTTTTACACGTTGTAGTAACAAATTAACAAAATCTAAAACTCGTTGCCTACATAAAATATAAGGCATGCAGACCATAAGGTTACACAAATATGATTATTATGCCGATTATATTTTTTTATGTAAACTACATTAAAATTATCTAAAATATTGACTAAAAAAATGAAGGAAAACGGACATTAAAAAAGCATACTTTCATATCAAACTCATTCATGTGGAAATTTCTTGTTTTAAAAAAAATGTACATAAAAAATATTGGTGAACATGTTTGCTTGCTATTATCTCGAAGAACAGCGGAACCACATGGTCTGCAATTGTCACGCGAACCTGCTGTCAACTATATAAAAGAGAATCGAAAATCAATGTAGTCACTTCTCGCAGTATTTTGAACTGACAAGCAGACAAGCAAGTAAGTAACTCTCACTGTGATTTTAGCATCAATTAGCAACTTGTGTTATAATTTTTCTATTGCAGGGCAATAAAGTTCAATGCAATAATTACATAAATAAATGTGTGTAATTGTTATTTCAGAAACTTTCATAATGAAGCTGTGGCTAGTTGTTGCTCTCCAAATGGTTGTCATTGGTAAGTGAAATCACTATTCTCATAGTTTTTGTTTAATTAATTTATCAATCTTGTTTTTGCAGTTGGAATCATGGGTGCTGATGATGAAAAGAAGTCAGGTCTTGTGAGTATAATGAAATAGGTTTAAAATGATGATAAAATACACACATTCAAGAATTATTGCTTGAAATTCCGATGAAACGTGTTACAACATGTACTTGTAAATTGTGTAGTAAATTATTACAACTATATAATGACGTTATAGTCCATAACTAGTCATCAAAATTTTCCACCAGTACAATGGTCCAGTATTGCTCGCTACAATATTTTTTTATAAATTGCAAATTTTGAAATTTATGTGAGTTTTGACACTTTTAAACGTTTTCTACACTTTTCATGAACTAATTTTAATGCAGTTTACACACTTTTATATAAAAACTCCTATATTAATTGCATTAGCTCATTATAATAATTATCTGACGGCCGGGACAGTCCCAATATTATTTACATCTACCACTTTTAGAACTAAAATTGCAAAAATGTTTAAAAAAAAAACTTTTTACTAAATTAAAGTATATAATGTTCTTGCCATTTATTTTTCAATAGGAAATGACGGGAGCCATCAAGGTTGGGAGCCATATAGTTCACATGTTTACATGTTCTATTGAAAAATGTTATATTACGTAATGATATTATTTATTTATTTATTTATTATATTTATTCAGAAAACAGACTACAGGTTATATAGATAATCCGATTATAAAGAATGCAATAGTTCATACAAATTCTTCGTTAAAATACACACGTACAAAAATTATGATATAACTAAAATCTTGGTAACATATAATACATTATATTTATATTACATAATTAAACATGCATTTGAGTTATTTTAGTTTATTATATGGAATGATTGTTGTACATGTCTGTATTGCTAAATGTTATGTTCTGTCCGCAGCAAGGAACGTTCCAGCGAGACTACGAGGAGTTGATGAACATCTACAAGAACATCCCCAACATGAGCCAGGAGGAAATCATCGCCGCTTACGAGAAGGTGTCCGGAGCCCTCGAGAAGCTCGACACTCTCAGCAAGAGGATCAACGCTGCTCCCGTCAAGGAGAACTAAAGACCAATCAAAATTCTTGTAATAATAAGTCATCAATAAAACAATTAACTAATTATATATGGTTTGAAGTTCCTATGTAATTTTTTGGTTTTATTACATACCATTTAGATTTTAAATAAGTCTTATCATCAATTTTAAATGATTGCATAATTATTATCATTATAATATTAAAAAATTGTAGTACATAATTTATTATTAGTTACTTTGCCTGAATATTTATTACTGTTCATAAAAAATTATATTTCTTTATACTCTATACGCAGGTTAAAACATTATTATTTAACTCTCAATGTGAAGAATATTTATGTAAAGAAGATTAAGCAAGGCAGAGACTAGATCAAAGTAAATATAATAATATAATTTTATGCTAATTCGCTTACTCGAATGAATTTTTGAATACGACAAACTATCATTAGTCAGTCGACTGCTGCTCGAAAGCTTACGTCATCTTCTTACATGTTAGATTATTTTCAAAAGGAAGTTTCAAAGATATGTTTATATTTATTTAAAAATATGCATATTGAGAGGGAGAAGGAGGATTTCTTAATTGAAATTACTAAATGATTGCTTAATTATAGCTGACACGTTGCTTATTTAAACAATTTTATCGCAACTTTAAATTCAAGAACTTGATTTAGTGTTGTTTTATGCTGTATAATTAATGCAAATTAAAGCATGACATGATTGACATGTAATGTAAAAGAAATCAACGAGCTTGTGAAGGTTCCTATATTTTAAAGTGCACACTAGAAAGCTCTGAATGCCATGCAAGTCAAGTCCTTTACATCAATTTTGTTGATACGTAGCATGCAATATATGAATTGTCTATATAGTGAACCTTCGATTAAATTTTCACAAAACTTGTAACATCATTTCAATAGCCATAATAGTTTAAAGAATTGGCCTCGTTAAAACTTGATATTCACTAGATGTGGTGTAGACTGAGAGCTTCAATAGAAAAAATAACATCCTATGAAGTCAAGTTATAAGGAAACAAACAAAAATGCTGTTCTAGTCTGTATCAGTTTTGGCAACGACAGTGTTGTATACAATCTTTCTTCCTGATACAACCATGCAAAGCTTTTCGTTTTGACCATGCAGCGTTAAATCGAATCATGTTTTTTTTTTTTTTCAAATTATGCTATTTTTGAATAAATATTTCTCGATTTCATATTACGCAATTGGGATAAAGGATTAATTTAGCCTCGTGTACTCTATAATGGATCAAAAATAATTAGTGGGAAGTTCTACTGAGATTGACGATAAGGCTGGACCGATTCTTTTCCATAATTTTATGGTTTTATAAAAACCATAAAATGATAAATTAATAAGTAATAATAATATGATATCGCACATAATTAGTTGTTTTTAAAACACATTGTTTTGACTTCTTAAATTATGAAAACGAATTTATCTATTATCCATGTACAACATGTCAAAAACAAAATTTTGTTATTATTCACCACCATTAGACTCCGGAAATTTGTCCTTTCACTATCTGAGTTACGTGCAAGTAATTTTAAATTTCACTTCTTAACTGTGTAACTGATAAATTCTGTATTAATTGTATTTATAATTTGCGTGGTATATGTACTAGCTGTACTGCATGTATATATAGTATTCAAATATTTTTCTGTGTGATACGAAAATTATAATTTTCATCCAAGTATTTTTATATAATATATGGATGATGGCTAACCTATAATTTTTGTTTTTTATAGATAATCTGTTTACATTAGCAGAGAGAAAGAGAGAGAAAGAGAGAGAGAGAGAGAGAGAGAGAGAGAGAGAGAGAGAGAGAGAGAGAGAGAGAGAGAGAGAGAGAGAGAGAGAGAGAGAGAGAGAGAGAGAGAGAGAGAGAGAGAGAGAGAGAGAGAGAGAGAGAGAGAGAGAGAGAGAGAGAGAGAGAGAGAGAGAGAGAGAGAGAGAATGCCAAATACTAATTGCATGCATGATATAATATAACATAAATATGTATATAATATCTTGATTGATTGCATTTTTTTCATCAATGTAATAGCAATTTGTATTATAATAAATTGATTCAGCATATTTGTGAGCAAAATTGTATTGAAATACAACATTAACAATATAACATAGGGAGAATAACGTACAATTAGATAATTATTTTCATATACTTTTACAAAAACATAAAAAGGCGTTATTATAATTGTCCTAAGCAAACCGTTACTTTTTCCGCAACATATGTAGTTGTTCACATAAATCACTCGTCATCATTGATAAAAAATAAAGAAAGTTGTTATTTTTTTTTTTTTTTTTTTTCAAATGTAAAAAAATAACCTAATTTTTTTCAAAACATTTTTCAGTATAGCAATAAAAAGAACAAAAAAATATCTTGTAACTATTGGAAAAGATGCAACGATAGATTATGTCTTTTTCCCCCATAATTATATACCACGTGAACACGACATTTGACAGGGATAACTACGTCTCTATCGGACACGCTGGGACATGTTAGGTCGTCACCCCAGATTAAACTTTTAGGGCGCCACCTTGTTAGTTGCACAACAGTTGTCACGCCAGGCAATATAAGGAACTTTGCAGCGTGCAAAGTCGGCAATTGTATCGGAAGACTCAAAGGTGAGACACTAATGGAATCTTGTTAACATAATCAAAGAACAGAAAAATATAGTGGTAATGGATAGCTGATTAAATTTAACCACATAATTTGCATGTATTGACAATTATACATATATTTTATTTTCATATATACAGTATGAAAATGAAGAAGACTTTTTCTTGTAATATTTTATTATAATTAGTTTCTTGAAGCTTTTTTCCTCTGCCTCGTCGATATAATGGACAACATACATGTGAAAAAAATTTATTGCAGAAATGAATACAGGGTATCAAATTATGCTACTCTGATTTTTTTCAGATTTTTTTGAGACCCGGAACTATTTTTAAATAACTATTGAAATTCCTGTGATTTTAGTTGGCACCCCTGAATCCTTAATAAAAAGGATAGAGACTGGACGTCTATTGACGCCTCCAGGGGGCGTGGCCGCACTTTCAGTAATTATTTAAAAATAGTTCTAGGTCTCAAAAAAATCTGAAAAAAATTAGAGTAGCATAATTTGGTACCCTCTATTCATTTCTGCAATAAATTTTTTTCATGTATGTTGTCCATTCACTGAAGTATGACGACAACTGATATTTTATCGTTTTAAAATTATATTAACAAAAAATGTATAGCATTGCTTTTTTATCTATACTATACAAGTATACAGTGCAATTTTCTTTATAATGGCATTTTAAATTAATTCTACTTTTGTGTGACTTTGTCTGCAAGGTGGAAGCTGACTCCAGCAAGATGGAGAATTTGGTGCTTGTTGGTGCACTGGTCTGCCTGTTAGGTGAGTGATGGAATACATTTTACGATTAAAAAATTAATTAAACAGATTCATGAGAAACTTGATGAGATTTGTTTATTTACGTATATTTTTGTGCAGGTGGTGAAACGTTAGGAGCAACTAATGTAAGTATTAAAAATGTTTTATTTTAACCATTATAAAATTTTGTTTAACATAACAACTTATTATTTTTATAGATAAACTTGATGTTTAAATACAGACATATTGAATGATTTAAACTAAACCAATATTTATTAAATATGAAACAAACTAATAAATATTTAATAATTATTTAAATGTTATTGCAAGTAAATAATGACAAATATTCACTATTTTTTTCATGTTTTTCTTTCATATTTGCGGGCTACAGAGCCCACAAGAGAGAACGT
This sequence comes from Siphlonurus alternatus, assembly GCA_949825025.1. Lineage (NCBI taxonomy): Eukaryota > Metazoa > Arthropoda > Insecta > Ephemeroptera > Siphlonuridae > Siphlonurus > Siphlonurus alternatus. Next base: position 22,725,955 of record OX463778.1, read on the forward strand.
GATCTGATTTTTTTTTTAAAGTTCAAGAACTAATAGCAGTGTGACATTTTTTCCTACTGAAACAAATTGATTATATTTATCAGAGTATGAAAATACCAGAAAATTATGGTTGAGGAGGGTGATGTCAATATATTGATTATGTATATGTTATTTTTAATGATATAATATTTAATTCACTATTCCTTCCTGCTGCAGGATCTGAGAGGGTTGGTGGAAGAGCTGAAGACCAAAGGGACAATGGGCGATCGTCTGGCCAACCACGCCAAGGAACTTACCAACACCATCAAGCAGACGGACGCCATTCGCCAATCTGTCGGCCTCAAGCCCTTCGAAATTCCTCCAGTACTTCAAGCTCTGCAGCAGGGAGGAAAGGCGCCGAACCCACCACCTGGCTCCGGCAATGTTCCTGGAGTCGAGAACCTCCAGAAACCGATCATTGGACTACCGAACCCTGGACTCCTTAAACCTTCCGGCAGCATTTTGAAACCAACTACTGAACTTCTGAAACCACCAGTTGAACTTTTGAAACCACCAGTTGAACTTTTGAAACCTCCAGTTGAACTTCTGAAACCACCAGTTGAACTTTTGAAACCACCAGTTGAACTTCTGAAACCACCAGTTGAACTTTTGAAACCTCCTGTGGAACTTTTGAAACCACCAGTTGAACTTTTTAAGCCAACTGGTGAAATTTCTAAACCAGTTTTAGAACAAATTAAGCCAAACCTTCCACTCCCTCAACCTCCTTCACTTCCGTCCAAAGAAAATCTCCTTGTTTTAAAACCTGAACCTTTAGCTCCATCTGCCCCTTCAACATCAGAACTTAAACCTATTGTAATCAAAAACAAAGAAGGTAACAATAAAAGAAAAAATGGTCATAAAAAAAATAAGAAGCCTAACAAAGCAAACAAAAATAGCAATAAATCACCGAATTTAAACGCACCTCAAGATGAGAAACCTACCAAGTCCCACATCCCTAAAATCCCCGTGAAGCTTGTTCCCGACGCAAAGGTTATCCCTAATAATCCACCAGCCCCCGTGAAGAAACCTCCACCAGCCGTCCCCGAGAACCAGTTTCCTCAGTTTCCAAAGCCTGCTAAGAAAAAGCCAACGAAATTCGAGCCGGATGATGATAGCGATGAAGAGCAAATAAAGCCCATGAACCTTGCCTTTCTGAAGCCAGCAATACCCGTGCCTGTCATGTTGAAACCTGAAAAGTATTTTGAATACTAAAATTTATTTGTATTTATTTATTTGATGTCACTAAAAATTATCATAAGATATATTTATTTAATATTAAATATTATTTAACAAATATTTTATTTTATATTTTTGAAGAATATTGTAATTAAAATGACAATGTGTGTATTATGTAAATGAAAAACGATAAAAATGTGTAAATAAAAATTTTCTTGTCATAAAAATGAAAAAAGCAATATATTTAAATGTTCATTCCCACAACAAAATAACAAATAACAAAATAATATCAACTACAAGTAGCCTGTTATTTAAGATTATGTTCATTTCTACACTTGAATTTATTTTACATTCCACCAGAAGTGTGGGGCTTTCGTAGTTGCTTTGAAAATGCGTAGAAATTTTCAATAAGCATTGGGTTAAATGTTTAAAAATGAAGTCGAAATACAAAAAAGTAGAATATTAAAAAAACTTTATCTAAAATTCATTTGACTAGTTTTTAACATTGTTGAACTTATTCATGACATATTCAAATGCACTGCATGAATGACTAACGGTACATACCGATAGAATAATATCAGGACCTAAAAAAGTACTATATTTAAATTTGAAGATAGTTAAATAGGTAGTTTGAACAAGACACCAACAGCAAAAAAGTAATCTTTAAAGGACAAGTTCCGAACGACTGACGACCCCAACATATTTTGCGTGTGGACGATTGTTACGTTAATATCGAGGTCATGCACTCGCCAAGCAGTGCAAGTGTGAGGGGAGGGGAGAGGTCCTAATGTGTATTAAATATGTCACGGGTGCCTCAGCATTCTGCATGGTTAACTGTAAAAGGATGATAATTTTAAACATAAATAAAAATAAAAGTTAAAATTATTAACAATAGAGTTTCGATGGTAACTCTATAAAAACATTTTCGAAATTGCATCTATACAAAACCCAAAATTGCATCTGGACTAGATAATAGACAATGTCACATACCAACTTTCAAGTGAATATTTGACAGACTTTTTTTATGGAAAATCAACAAAATTCACAAGTATCATTGGGAATTTGGGGCGTTTTCAGTTGATTATTATTTTTAATAACATTATTTATTATACATTGTAGTTACACCTAATTCTGATAATGCAACTTCTTTTTGTTTTATTTCCATTAAACTTAAAACAATAAAATCTTAAATAATAATTTAAATTTAAATAGCGTATACAAGAGCATAGCTAGCTACTTCGTGCTGTGCATACCGCCCTCCTTCCCAATTTTCCTTCAGGAATGCAATTATAGTGATAATTTGCTGATTAATGATTATATTCTCCTATCGAAAGTTATCAGACAATTATTTTAGTAAACATATGACGACGTTTCGGATGTTAACCGCTTCCTTCCTATTCAGGCATTCCCGGCTGAAAGAGTCAGATATGTGGAAATGTCATTTTTATCTACTTTTTGTTAAAAGAACATAGTCTTAGTGAGAAGTATCGAATTACATGTTGAAATTCTGTATCAATAAGAATGGAAGAAAATTTTCAGTGTCTTTGTTTATCAAGTAAGTTCTAAAATTTTTGTTTGTTTTTTTAAAGTGCAACATTATAATTATTATAAATATTAATATGATACATTAAGATCTAAATTTTGTACTGTGTTACATTGTACTGTTGATAAAAAAAAAATGTTTCACGTATTTTTTGTACTGGTGAGAAAAAGTTATTTAAATTATCTTCACATTAAAAACAAATAACGCATTTTTTTTTTTGTTTTTTATTAAAATAATTGAACATCCATCTAATTAAAATTACGCTTAACGTTTTAAAACTGAATGTACAATATTATTACACCATTGACAAATTTTTTAATTTCATATTGGGTTCACATGGGTTGCATGCTTTTTGGTCAAACAAAATTATATTCTTCTACTTAATGTTTTGTTGTAAGACAATTTAATTTTTAATATTTGTTTTATTTTATTTTATAGGACGGCAGTAACAATTCGTAACGTTAATTTTTATGATAAGAAGATAATTATACTCGTCTTTATAAAGGCATAAAAATAAAGACACATTATATACTAAACCATTATTTGAAATATCATCATGGATTTTCTAAAAGGTTAGTTACTTTGCAAGATAGTTGTAAATTATTAAACAAGAACGTCCATTACTGTGCATTGGATTGGAGACCGCCAGAAGCAGACTGGCAGTCTGACAGGTATTTTTACGTTAAAAATAACTCTTTTTCATCTAGTCTAGCTTCTATTTTAGAATAAGAGATGTAATCGAATATTCGTGGCATGAGTTCTATCGCTAGGACCACTAGATTTTATTCACATGGGTGTTGGCGAAAAAAAAAAAAAAAATGCCACCATGTGCATCCGGAAGGTCATGTCATGGAAGATA